>CM052143.1:6968014-7320898 GCA_028454255.1 Halictus ligatus
AACCTTTCACTGCCGCCCACCGACCAGGTACGCAAACACTTAGTAGGTAAATTACAGGGCCCAGCCATTCCATAACTTTCCAGCATCCGCGGAAGCAAGTATGTACTGCATAGCAATATCACCGTCTACCGACGAACCGCCTAATAATACCGGAGAAGCTCCGACCCCGTAGACACTTCGAATTTCCACGCCGAACTTTCGCGTTTGTGCTCTCGCCTGTTTTTAACGCCCTCGCGACGATAGTTCGAACCGAATGTTCCGCGAAAATCAGCTTTTTCAACTTCTAAATCTACACTGAACTAATCCAGCAAAACGATCCAGAAAGAAATTATTCCTGGCAACCCGGCCAAAGAATAAACACATTTTGCAAACACTTCGTTGTTTACGTCTGCTCAGGCAGAACCGCGCTTTAAACCAATGTTCGCTCCCAGCATCATTTGTCAGTTAGATCGAGCGTGAACGTGGGGAGGGGGCGAAAATCGACGCTGACCCACCCCTCTTTGCAGCCCATCCCCTGCGACGCCTTTCATCCCAGGATAAAGAGAAAAACAAGACAAAGGAATCGCTTGAATAATAATTTGACGGCGCAGCGAGCCCGGAGAAAGAGCGAGAGGCTGGAAAAATTAATCTGCGTTGAATTTTCGGCAGTGTCGACGAGACGAAGGGAGCTGGGGGTTGAAACAGGAGCGGAACACGGGGGAGAGGGGGCGAGTGACATCGTTTATGAAGGATAGAGTCACATTGTAGGGTCGGGGGTTCCATAGAAACGCTCGGCGAACGAGCGGAGCTGTTGACACGCCGGCCTATTATGGCCTGGCAGCTTTTATCCGACGAAAGAGGGCATTTAGGGGGTGAAATTGTAAATTCAATTTCTTGGGAAGATCTACCCCTTTCCCACCCGAGGCCCGGCCTCTTCGTTTTCCATTAGCAACCCCTAGGCTTTTGTGCCACCCACGAGGCCGGCACTTCAAAAAGAAATTTGTCGGTTTTTGTCGGCGGACACCGGCCTGCTGCGTCATTTATTAAACGCATTTAAATAATCGTAAATAAATGGCATCCTTCTGCTATACGACAGTCATTCCTCTGTTCATTCGTTCGCGAAACCTATGGTTGGATAGATCGAGTTAGAAATATTTTAATAACATTGAATATATTGAAGCACGTTCAGTTTAATTTCTTGGACTTCGAAAATGATGATACAAGGACGTACAAAATCGCTAAATCAACAGAATAATCGTGCTAGAAAATTCGCAATTTTTTATTCCGAAATTCCATATATTTTTAATCTCGACGCCCTTCGTCTCAGCTATCTGTTTTCTAAAACAATGTTCATTTGTTCCATTCAGTGGCCTAGGTCACAATATAGTCAGACAGATCTAGAATGCTTGTATTAAATCGTTAAAAAGTACTATTCCATTTCATTAATCTTAAATCTCGGACACAAGCTTTTGACGAGTGTACACTAGTCCGCAAGCTCAGATGATCTAAGCCCTGACATTCTAAGCTCTGGCGATTCAAGCTCTTACACAGAGTCTCAACTGAATTCGCCATCCGCGAAGCTAAACTGGATACTCTGCGAAGTATACTGTATCACATGAAAACATATCTCTAGCTATCTCTATTATGGCATAATAGACACATATTTGTTTACAGTACCGCGGGACACTTGTACAGGGGCCTGTTCCAAATTTTGCTACGGTTAAACGCCCGTTGACTTCCATAATCCACTAGTTTACACGAACCAGATTGTTGAGCACAGTGCATATTCTGATTTACTCGATTCTAAACAAAAGAATGATAACATCTAAACACGACAGGTTAATTGTAACTCACCACGATGGTATGTACGTTTACAATTCACAATCACGTGGCAGAGAGAGAGAGAGAAAGAGACAGAGTGGATCCATTTCTGGATGTTGTGTCACGCGTAGACCGCAAGAATCCGAAGAATTCCTCATTTCGTGAGAGGTATGAAGGTCGGTGGTGATTGTAGAACCACGGGTCAGCGCGTTCGATTCGAATGAAATGTTAATTAAAAGAGGAATCAACGTTGACCGGACCAGTCTCCCGCGTTCTCGTCGCATCGGAGCTGATGCACGCGGTCCGCGAGCGAATTTATGAGGCGGTAGAACCGCCGGCAATTTCGTCGGGGTCATTTTTAACAATCAAACTCGGTGCTCGGATCTCGCTAGAAGCCAGGATAATGCGAGCGATGTGTTCTCTCGCGTGCGAACACTATCCCCCTCTCCCTCTCTCTCTCTTTCTCCCTCCCTCTCCCTCTCTCTTTCTCCCTCCCTCTCTGTCTCTCGCGAGCTGCTCTGTGGAACGATTGAAATGATCCGCCAGTGCTGCTATGGCTATGGCGGACTCGATATCGCGTGACCGGCGAAAACATCGAATATTTTATTCGAAATCAGCAACGCGATATTTCCGGGCTCGTTCACCGACACCGAATTCGCATGATGCACACTTATCAGCGGGCGGACACGCGCGCGTAACAAGCGCTCGCGTATAATCCGCTGCCCTGTAACGCGATGCTTCGCAGAGGAAGAGAGAGAAAGAGGGAGACAGAAGACCCGGAAATTGTTACAATTAGAGCGTTGTTTTAATAATCGGCCTGGATCAGTGAATCCTACTGCGATCCGCGGGGGTAATGATTAGACTGCAGATTTTTATGCGAAATAAAAATTTGATTTCATTTAGACGTCTGTTGATTAATTATTTTTCGACTGAATTCAATTGAAATTCAACACCAGGAGTTGATTAGCCAGGTGTTACCTTTAAATTCAAATGTTCATAAAGAAATATCATAAACAAATTTCATAATGAAATGTTCATCCAAATATTGATAAATTAAAAAGGTCTTCTTTCGGACTTTCTGCTGTTTGGAATTACAGCTACCCCTCTTCCTCGTAAATGCATAAACTAATTACTTTCTCTAATTCCAGAAATGAATTCTTCACTTAAACATTGGCGAACCCAAATATGGATGACAGAAGATTAACTTCTATTTTGACCTACAAGCATACAATTGGCTTCGTTCTTGTTTAAAGTGGTTCGTTCCTGATAACCTGGTATGTTTAATCGTTTATCTTTTTCTGGAGGACCGCGTTAAAATCTCTCGGGATATCGTGACCCACATATGCACGGGGAGGGGGCACGATGAAAAGTAAACGGACGAAAGCGCGGATGAGCCGTGTCGAGAGGGCGCACTGACGCAGAAGAACGACCGGCGAAGTATGTTAAGTGATGCTCTCGACAGGTGTGGATAACGGCCGGCGAGGCCTCGCGCATTCAGAACCGTAACCGCGAAACTACAATTGATGCGCGACTCTCGGGCGCAAGTTCAGTGGGATGGCTGAGAGAAAGAGAGGAAGGGAGAACGGGGGTTGCAGAGTGTGTGAGTTGAACAGACGGAGATAGAGACAGTGAAAAAGTGAGAGAAAGAGAGAGAGTGTGAGAATTACAGAATACGAGGCTTGAAGAGATAGAGATAGAGATAGAAAGAGACCGTGGGGGTTGCTGAGTGCGGGGGTTGAAGAGATAGAAATAGAAAGGCTGCGGGGGTTGCAAGATAAAGGGGTTGAAAAGATAGAGCTAGAAAGAAACTATGGGGGTTGAAGAGATAGAGAAAGAGACTACGAGGGTTGCTGAGTGCAGTGGTTAAAGAGATAGAGATAGAAGGACTGCGGCGGTTCCAGAATGCGAGGGTTGAAGAGATGGAGATAGAAAGAGACTACGGGGGTTGCTGAGTGCGGGGGTTGAAGAGATAGAGATAGAAATACTGTGGAGGTTACGGAATAAGGGGGTTGAAGAGATAGAAAGACTGTGGTGGTTACAGAATGTGGGGGTTGGAAAGTTAGGGGTAGAGAAAGTGCGACAGAGAGACTTTGGGGTTTACAGAAAGCGGGAATTGAAGAAATAGTGATAGAGATAAAGAGAGAAATAGAGAAAGAGAATGGGAGAAACTCGCCCCGTGCCTATTGCGGACGCTCTCTTCCCACGGAACGTAAATAAAGTCTGTTTCCGCCCTCGCGTAAATATGTATACGTTCAAGGAAGGGGTGTCAGCGGCGAATTCAACTAAAAATACGGAAACCCGAACCATAGCGGTGAGTTAACAATCATCTCGATTCGAAATTTGTCTATTTTCGCGATTTTTCTAACGGAAGGACTGTGGACAGACCGTTGTGTTTTATTTCGGATTTCACGTACGCGTATAGATTTAACGTATATTTATCGAAAACTGTTCTAAATATTTGACGTTACTATTAGCCACCCATAAAGAATGGATGAAATAATGTACATATAAATATTGTATGGTGCAATACGTATCCTGTATAATTCCAACAAAGCGAAGAGCACGCTGTCTAACATTTCACGTTACACTTATATAAAATGTACAACGTTCTATCGCTGATAAAGGAGCAATGGGGAAGCTAAATGGCTTCTTCGATAGAAACCCACGTCAGACACTGTACAATTGTCGGCACGATTGTGGCTTCCTTAACGCGTTACGCACGTGTTCAATTCCCTCGCGATATCTGACCACGTTTCCTCGAATGCGCCCTTAATTTTCAACCGTACCCCACAAATGATGTATGCTCGATAATGTCGATGTACGTTCCCACACTGATACGAACGCGGGAACGTGCGCGGACTAACTACGTGGCGCGAAGGTTCGCATTAACCTTTGAATATTTACGAATCGTCTTTGTCTCGGAATTCTTACCTGTATTCAGAGTGGGGATTTACGTGGCTCCGCGCGAACGACCTCCCACCCAAATAATAATACAGCAGCACAGTTGTCCTTTGACCGTCAACTGACATGTTTCGTGTCTCGTTCAGAAGTGACAGTGTAAGTGAAATTGTTCCTGGAATGTTTAGAGTTCTTGTTCAGCAGAGACGTGTTGTGTTCATGGTATTTCTATCTTCAATATTTAGTTCTTTTTAATATTAACCCTTAACCTGTCAAGGAGTATCATCGAACCGTAAAAACATTTATTATCTAAAGATTACATCGAAATATTTATTTCGATAAGGTTGAACCCCTTATCAACATTTTGAGTATTTTTTGACGTTATCGGTAACTATAATATTGCAAACTGTTAAGAGGGTGAAATCTGAAGAGGAAATAAAATATTAAACAGCTGAACTCGAAGCGAGGGGGTTGAAATCCATTCTCCACCGACAGTCTCTACACATTTTTGAATTTTGAAAAAATAACATGAAGATTTAGTAAGCAATAAAGAATATTCCTGACTCCATTCACCACTCTGTTTTCCGTCCCCAAGTATCAAATTAGAACGCAACCCTTTCCGCACAAAGAACCGCACCATCGAGCTCCAAAAAGCAAAAAGAATAAAGACAAAGTCGAGGAACAGGCACCAGAGGAAACACGGTCGAGACAAAACATCGCGACGGTAAAAGAATACAAAATATTCGATTATGAAACTTTCATGGGGCGGACGTGACACACGGTGTACGTCCGGAACATCCCCTTTAAACGCTGATACGTCAGTCGGACGGTTTCCGACGTGACGCGTGCTGCCTCCGGAACTCCGGCTGGCCCCGGGAGGGTGTTTTAATTAACCTCTGAGCAAATATTTATTTGTTTACCGAGGTTAGAAGCTAGAACGTCAGGTAACACGACAAGTTACAAAAGTTACATGGGGAATGGAGGAAGGTGGAAATCCTGTCGTCAGCGAGAACCGTGGGGTGGAAAGACGAAGAAGAAAAATACAGAATATGAGGGTGGAGGGAAAAAACAATGCGGTCGGGATAATCCTTCCGACGTTCAATTATCTCGGACGACAGTTTAATTAATCGACATTCAGCAACGCGTGCCGGCGAGTTAGCCAGAGTTTATGAGTCCGTCGAAAGGAGGACGCAGGGGATGGGGGTGTGTCTGGTTAAGCGACCGAAAGCAAGGGCTCTGCGCTCAACTATCGGCAAATCGCTCGTTGACTTAACCCCTTTGACCAGTAAACCGATTACTCGACAAAACACCGAGTATTTAACTTGGCCCGCCGGCCCCGACAATTAGACTGGAAACGTATCAAATTTGTGCCCGGTTAATTGAATCGTACCAACGACGCATTACCGCGCTGCTCTCATGTGGATGAGAATGTATTTCACACTGACCAATCTTTTGAACACTATTCAGACGTATTTAGCACACCTTTCAGCACAGAGGATTGCCCAATATAATTATAACATTACCAAGATTATAATTTTCCGAAGGCGTTAGAAACTACGATTTTTTGATAATGTTCTCTATCGTTGACCCGGGCTAGGTCCGTGTTTCATTTTGACGGCTCTAGTAGTTTTCTTGCATAAAATTGCAAAAGAACAGCCACTTTTTCCTGATTTAAGGAAGGGAGATCTCCAGGGAGAAACGGCGATAATAATAATTCTTGGAGAAGTGTTTATACACTTGTGGTACATGCAAATTTATGAAACGCAAGAAAACGAGAATGCCCGCAAGTGTACCTAACATATCTATTTCATTTTTCATCCACGGGGGATCTACTCGATGATCTAGTTGATAATAATCTGACCATTCGATATTAAGAGGCGAACGGTTAAATGGAAAGATTGAAACATCGATCAATTGCATTGGCAGTAAAATGTATCAGAAACTTAAGAAGTGATTAATCGAGCAGGTCTACACACGGCTCATTCAAGGAAATAACATTGACTAATTCGCCATAAATTCCAGGTATTCTATTGATAGCTTCCAAATGAATTACAAATTCAACACAATAGAACGGTCAATGGAAGCGAGGGAGTATCATTAGTCTGTTATCGAACGGTGCTTTTCATTCGCGGAATAAAAGATGCCAATCAAAGTCTCGCATCGAGGAGTACGTCAGACACAGCGCGGATCGAACACGGTGAACGATTGTCCCGAAGGATATTTTAAGTAGAGGCGGCAAGTAATTGGTGGAGCAGTCGTGGATACAAACAACCGGCAGGCCGGTCTCCTTCTCTCTCACACTCTCTTTAACTCACTCACTCCTTCACTCACTCATTCACTCACTTACTTCCTCGTGCTCTCACTCACTGACTCACTGATTCACTCACTCGCTAACTCACTGACTCATTCACTAACTTACTCTCCCGTTCTTACACTAACTCACTCACTCATTCACTTACTCTCTCGTTCCCTCTCTGACTCACTGACTCACTCACTCATTCACTGACTCGATCACTCACTTACTCACCATTTCTTTCTCCTTCTACCTTACACGTTAATTGTTTCTGCTACCCTCTCACAAACTCACTGATTCACTCACTCATTCACTGACTCGGTCACTCACCCACTCACTCACTCACCATTTCTTTCTCCTTCTACCTCACACATTCATTGTTTCTGTTACTCTCTCACAAACTCACTGATTCACTTCCTCTCCCTCTTTCCTGCTCTTTCAAATACTCGCTCACTCAGGCTCCCTTTACCTTGCTCTTTCACTCACTCTCTCTCCCCGCTCTCTTTCTCCCCGCTCTCTCGTTCTCTCTCGAAAGCAATACCATTAGATCCGGGTAATTTCGCGACCGGACGACGACGGCGGAACGTTTAACGACGTAGCTAACAGTTGTTCGATAGTCTCCTGGACGGAATCAATTTTTTATTTTTAAGTACGTCCTTCCCGGATGGGGCTGTGTCTTCCAGTCAGGATAAATGGATCCGACGACGTGAAAAATCTACGGGCACAGAATGGAACGAGCCTGGCGGGGAAATAGGGCGCACAGAAGGGAAAGAGAGCGAGGAAAAAAGACAAAGTGAGGAGCACAGAGAGAAACATGCTTAGGTAACGCAAATATTTGGTCCTGTTACTTCGGTAATCCCGGAGGTCGGACGGATCGGTATCGATCGGTTCTCGAGCAACGTTTTAAAACCTGCCCTGTCCCGTCGCGGTTGTTTCGCCAGGGGCGGACGAGCCCGCGGCGAAAATTTGCACTTCAATTGCATACCGTCTTTTATTCATTCAGGCTACCCGGGACTGCGTGCCGCGAACTCGAAAAAGAATTATTCCGCCCGGAGAATTTTTTTAAATCATTGCTTAACCGTAGAAAAGTCCCCCGTTATGCGGACTTGCTGACGAAAGTGAATGGATTCTACGTGAAAATTAATTTGCAGTGCAATTTTTATGTGCCCGATCGATTCGGTAGACTTCCTGCTTTGAAATGATGTTAGAACCACGAGGCTGTGAACACTGTTAGCCGAGATATAGCATATTTGACAATTCTTTGAAAAATTTTTCAAAAAACGATCATCTACTATTATAATAATTCCTGCACTTAATTACAGCTTTAAAAGTGTGTTATTGAAAACAGTTAGCATTGTTTGCCATCGGTAGAAAATAATACAGAGCAGTAGACGCGAGAAGCATTTGGCGCAACGCGATCAAGCGCTTCAAGCGCGATTAATTCATTATGCGGAAGTCACGGGGATTTCGCAGAATCCCCGAGGACCCCTTAATCCACCGAATCTCCAATCCTAAATCGAAAACTGCAGATTTCAGTTTCGTCGGACAAAAAATCCACGCTTTTCCCAACCGGACCTGCGCACGCCGCGATTTTTGCGCGTGGCCCAGCTGCGTCCTGTCAAGGTGGATCATGTCGGATAATATTGGATTATCCTAAACGGCTATATTGCGCGGCCTGAAATCCTTGCCAAGGCTACCTTCAACGGTCCGGCTGAAATAGTTCGAAGTGTGTGCTGCCCACCGTTTCAACCCCCGACCACGCTTGCCAACGGTTTAAATACTGTGTGCAGGGAAAACCAGGGAAAAAAACAGAATAGAATGGAGGATAACCATGGCGCATAAACTCGCAATCTATCAAAACTTTCGTGTCATTGGTTAGGAACAGCAGGATATTGTTTTGGAAAAGATTGCGTCGGGATTAGACACGATTCTTTTGTATTCTTCGTGGACTCTTTGTGATCAGACACGATTCTTTTGATGTTTTTGATGTTCTTTTGAGGACGCTTTGTGGTTGGACGCGATTCCTTTATTGTTTCTCTGTTCTTTATGGTTAGACATGATTCTTTTGTTGTTTCTGTGTACTTTATAAATTGTTTTTGATTGGACACGTTGCCTTTGTGGTCTTTAGAGATTTCTCATAAAGTTAAATATGATTATTTTGTAGTAGCTTTATAAATTGTCGTGAAACACGATTCTATTGTAGAGTCAGACTTCATTGATAAATTGTTTACGATTTTCAAGGACTCTCCATCGTGTCAATGTGTTCTAATAAAATTCTAGATCGTAAACTAAGATGTCGTTGGACTCTTTAGAAGTCGGGATATTTTATGTAATAATTCTCTGAGGATGTACAGTAACGAGCAAAGCTGAGTCTACACTATTTGAAGCAACATAACTTTTTAAAAATTAGATCAAATGACTTGAATGTTATTGAATTTTTTGAAACAGTAAAAGTTGGTTTTTTCATCTTTTTTTATCTGAGCCTGTATTGAAAATTTAAAGAGTGTATTTGATTCGCTCGAATAAATTATATCCATGCTGAAAATTTCACCGATATTGGTTAATTCGTTTACGAGTTATAAACGCTTAAAAGTGGAAAAATTACACATTTTTCATGATTTTCGACTTAAAATCACACTTTCAATCGTTTATAACTCGTAAACGAATTAACCAATATCGATGAAATTTTCAGCATGGATATCAGTTATTCATGCGAATCAAACACATTTTTTATATTTTCAATACAGGCTCAGATAAAAAAGCTAAAAAAGCCAACTTTTACTATTTTTTTTTTGCGATTCCGACCAATTCAAACTTTTTTCAAACATTTTTGACACCTCGCCTAATAAACTAATTCATATAACTTCTCAGTATCATTCAAGTCATTTGATCTAATTTTTAAAAAGTTATGTTGCTTCAAGTAGTATAGACTCACTTTTGCTCGTTTGTGTATAACATTGGCGGATGGTATAGGAATTTTTTGACAATTTTTCTCATCGGGCCAATTGAATTTGCGATGTTTCGATTCTTTTGGTTGTTAAACTCTCGTGATACAACCCGGGGTTGAAATGTGTTCCACTGTAAAAGCAACAACGATTCCCGGTTGCGAGAAGTTCCATGCATTTCCCCGCTGTAATGCGAAAACGATTTCGGTCGCGTGCGCGCCGCCGAGTTCCTCGCGTTCCAGCTCATTCCGTTCGGGCTCGTGTCGGCATGCGACAGAAGGGTCCCTCGTCTTTTTAACTCTCGCCAGAAGTACAATATTAACTTTCCCCCCGGGAGGGACACGGATGACGCTCCCGAGTGAACGACCATTGCGACGGTACAATGATTTTCAAACTACTCCATCCTGGAACAAGAACCTTTTGTTATGCTGCAAACCTCTGCAACAAAAATATAATCACCCCTCTAAAATGACCACCCAATTATCATACTGCTCGAGATAATTGCTAAGTTTCACAGTGCGCGAAAATAATCAGGAAATTTGCCAAATTTTACAACCCCCTGGGTGAAAGAGAAAATCCTCGATTGTGAATGATCTTCCTTGTTTTTTAAGTTGTTTATGGAACTCGTTCCTTCAAGTTCACACCTCTGAAGCACAGTAACGCGCGTCCAAATGAACCAATATAACACGTACAGGATTTCGGTTCGTTAAAAATGGCTCGCGGAATAAATCGCGAAGACAGGGCGTAAAGCAGATTTAAAGAGGCGGGACGTCGCGTTCCGTTGAAACTTGCAATAAAATAGAGGCTCTGGCCGGCCTTATATAATCCCTGGGGGCCGGTAATATAAAACACAGGGAAGATATCAACGGTCTAAAGAGTTAATCAAACAGAAAAATCGAGCGCGCGCGCTCGAGTTTTGCAGTTTTCCGTGGGTGGTGGTAGCAGGGCGTCCTCGATCGCGTTAACAGTAGTTTATCGGGGGGGAGAAAAAGTATTCACTGATTTCAGTGAACTGCGGACTTCAAGTCGTGAATCACATTCCGCGTCTGGGGCCGACGTACGCGCGACGTTTCCACATTTTATGACGATCGATCGCGTGCCGGAGGGAGAGAGCTCGGGCGAAACTCCGCGTCCGAGCCTCTAGCCGAGGTCTTATTTCATCCCCGAGGATGCAGTTAACTTTTAACGGTCGGTTAATGCGACGTCGCATCCCGCAGAAGGTCGACGAGCGTGCCACGATCTCGCTGCCAACGAGGATCGACCGTTCACGCACGCGGGGGAACGGGTGCCCGATATCCTTGACGCCTCGATCCATCAACCAGGACGAGGCGTTCCTTCCAGAACGGACCAATTAGAACTGCTTACTATGCTTCGGTAAGCGATAAGCCTCCTGCCGAGTCTGTTCACATTAGTTTGTTAGATCTCTCATAGACGGTAGGCGATTTTTAATTTATTTTTTTAAGCATATTTGTATGTGCATGATTGTTCGACATTTTTTTAAAGAAATGTGTTGGGTATTGAAATTTCGAATTTGGAGAATTTATTAAGTGATATTGGTAGAATATACTCAATTTTTTTGGGAGACGATAATCATTTTTTAAGGACAGTAAAGTCAGCTCGAAGTTGGAACGAGAAGCATAAGAAGAGAGAAAAATGAGAAAATTCGAAGACCTGTATTTTGTAAACAAATTGGATGCCGATGAAATGATCAAAACTAATAACAGTCCCAGAATTTCTCTCTCGATTCCGTGCATCCCGCGGATCCCGCGGATCCCTTTCCCATAAAAACATCGATCTAATTCACTCGCTGTTCCTCCCATGGAAATCGCAAAACGCGTGCCTCGCAATTAGCAGTTTAATCCCTGGTAAGACGAGGGACGCGAGCGCGAGCGAGCGAGCAAGCGCGTTCCGCATGAATAAATCCGCCGGCGAATTACGCGGTGCTGCTGACACACCTAACAATTCCCATTGTGCCGGACGCCCTCCAATAATCATAAAGAACAGCATTACGTCGTCGGAATCGTGCAACTACATTTTCTCTCTCTCTCTCTCTCTCTCTCTCTCTTCCTCTGCGGAAGTAGCGAAATATCGTTTCGCCCCTATTTTTAGTAAGCGTAAATCGCGCGAGCTTGAATTTCAGAGGATTTCTGCAATGATCGATCCATCCTGAGTTCCTGGGTCCACACAGAGGGAATATGCAGAGAAGCGAGGTAAAGGGAACGGGGGGACACGAGGTCAAAGCTAGGGGTAAAAGTTTTATTCGGCCCTTTGACACCTGCGAATCCCTATTTTCGCGAATCTCCGCTCCGCACCGCTCCGCTCTGCTCTGCTCAGCTCTCCTCGCGAACGCGGGCGCTCTTTAACGCGGTTATTGTTTCCCCGGCCGCATTTTCGCCCGGCAATTAATTTCCTTCGCGGGTCGGCCACCGTTAGCTTTGAGAACTGAAATTAACCGGCTGACAAAAGGGCGCGCATAATTAGAGTACTAGTTTCACTCGCGTGCTCGTCCCAGCAGAATGGAGAGCCGCCCTTCTCCCGGCGTGCTCTAACCGTGCTCCATATAGAACCGCCATATTTTCGACGATTTTTAAACTTGACACCGTTCGCGAGCGTTTCTCGCCAGGAATCGACGGAGCCGTTTATCGTCCGGGCATTTATTAAAGCCAGCAAAACGTTTCCGCGAAGTGTTGCGATTTTCTGACAGGCTCGTTCGCTGTTAGTCCTGCTTTTTATGTTGATAGTCCACGTAATTTCCGGTTGGACGTAATCGACAAGATACGCACGGCTCGACCAAATAAGCGGAAAAATCGCCGCTCGACATTTGTTCGGCTCTGCCGGACTTGTTATTTTTTTTTTTTTTCGACAAATTTTAAGAGCACCCATCAAATCACCGGGAAAAAACGGTTCAGGGGAATTTAGTGGACAGCAAATATTTGTGTGTTGTTGAATCGTAGAGGAATATGTTGCAGTAGGATTTTTAGCTGTATATTGTATGGTTGTTCTGTAATAAACTTTTGGAACGTCGAAGCTTTAATGGGAAAAAATAAATTAAGATTTCGCTCCGAATAGGAGACACTGGATATCCACGGAGGGGTAAATTGTGAATCAAATTTTAAGAAGAAATATAAAACCGTTTATTGCACGGCGTTCTCCGTTGGCGGGAGACCGTAACGAGGAGAAATTATCTCGAGCAATGATCCGGCGCATCGATAACGCGGCGTTTAGAGCCGTTCCCTCGTTATTTTTACATTCCGATGGCTACCATCTGACGCCAGAATTGATACCGACCTCTGTTCTCCATAACGAACTCTCTAAGAAACTCCGTGGCGATTCCCTTTTCCACGGTCCGCCGGCAGTCGAACTTTTTATCGACGCCGAGCAGAATAGAAAGGTAACCATCCTCCCCCCTGGCACCCCGATGCGTACTTTTTCTTCTGATTAATTAACGCTTATCTATCGTCGCGCCGGGAATTCTGGATGAAACGGAGGGAATAACAGATTTCTGATTAAGGCCGCCGAGGAAAACGCTTTTTCGCGCTGCATTCTCCGAGTCTTTTGCGGTTCGTTGACGGAAAAGTACGTCTGAGGTGGCTACCGAGGAATTCAATTTGACGTTTATTTGCTGATGGTACTGTTGGCGAAGCGATTCTCAATTATAAATTGTTATAATTTCGTAAAAATAAATCGTAGAAAGCCTCTACTTTCACGATCCATCGTTTATTTAGCTCTAGCATTAGCTTGCATAACGTAACAGGTAGGAAACTAGGGACACGATTTGCATCGAAAATGTCTGCACGCTCTGTACAAATTCAAACGCCTTTGGAACCATTGGAAAATTTTTTTCGAGACTGAGCCTACCACGGATTCGAAGATTGAAGATTTCTCTTTCCAACGAGACCTCAAAACTTGATTTTTTTAGCTGTTTTATGAATCAAAATCGAAGATCAGGTATGCTTCGCTTCAACGATGAATAATGTTTATGTCGTTGGAAAGGGGAGACTTCAATCTTCAAATCTGTACAAGATTTATTCCCAAAGGAAATTTTCTCACGTTTTTGCAGACGTTTCATTTCCACAAGCATGTGCCGCATTTTTCTAGATCAAGTCTTCAGCCTGAGCGACAGCTTGTGTCCAGATTTATGGACGATACCAGGGTTAAAAAAATGATCCTGAATGAACGGAAAACTGGTGCAAAAGCTTTCCATAGAACGAATTCGAAGAACTTGAATTTTCGCGAAGAGATCGTCGGCGTAAATATTGTGCGACGAGGCAGGAATTTCGATGAACCGCGGGGCGCGAGGACTGTGGGTCGGCAAACGCGCCCTTTGGCAGCGAGCACGAGCGGGGTATCGTGCCAATTATCCCGTAGGAAGAGGGAAGAGGTTGGAATAGTGGGTGTAAGAGAGGGTGCACGCCCCCTTCATCACGAGACACGCGTGGCGCGACGGAAATTTCTGGCACGCGGTTTACCTTTCGAAGATTAGCCAGCTTTCGGGGTGGCTTGGGCCCTCGTGAACCGGCGTACGACTGCGAGCCCGCAATTGCGTCATAGGCTGCTGATGAAATAGGGCGTCGGTAGTGGATGTGGGTGACAACTGTGCTGTTCGCGGTTTGATGAAGCATCACCGTTCATCCGCGCTCGTTACCCCGCTTCTATTACCGTTACCCTTGCCGCGTTACCGTTTACACGATACACTCCAACATTTACATAATGTTACAAAGCGTTCTGTCTGCACCGCGTGAAACGCGAATTCTCTGTCCACTCGCTTGGACACGATCGACGTCTTCATCGACACTCGATCCCTTACATCAATTCACAATAATGTTCTTCGATCGAGAACAAAATATAATTGCATGGAAAGATACGGAGGACCTAATCTACAAGTAGCTAAAAGTATCCCGAATTCTTAGACCCTCGTTTATTTACCGAGTCCTATCGCCGCCATCTTGGTACCAGAACGGAGGACGTAGACAAGAACACCGGAGATAAAAGATCGCGTAGAACTCGCGGAGCAATGACGCGACGTTATGGAGCGGGAAAGGAGGCTCGGAAAAAATTTGATGGAGCAAAAAGATAGAAAACCGGGAGACCGAAGACGAGAGAGAGAAAGAGAGAGAAAGTGGCGCGCCGACCACGAGGAGGAGGTTTCGCCGCGGCTGAAGTGGCATTAAGTTGACACACAAAGAGGGACGAGCTTAACGTCTGATAAAGCTGACGAGCAAACACGCTTTTTGTCCTCGCGTGCACGCCCCGGTATAATATGTTAATGTGTCGTGAAATATGTCGGCTGTAATAAACGGCAGCGTGCGCCGTGTTGGGCGCAATTGTCGTCGGAAGACGACGGTGAACCTTAAAAATAGAGGAGACGCTCGGGTTCCTCGACGTCTGCGGACGTCGGCCACGATGACGAAGAGATGGGACGGCGAGAATAACGCTTCCGAACAAGCCCGACAAATTTCAAGACGCGTTTCGTTGCGCAACGATTCCGTTCTTGCTTTCGTTTATTCGTGGATAATTCTGGAAGACGAGTGTCTGGATCATGGGTAGGATCTAGGACGTTATTACATATCCTGTGAGTCTTCTTAACACATTGTTCATCGGAAATTTTGTCTACCCTAGGTTTACGGGACCCGTCAAAATGGAGGGTTCGAATATTCCTCATTTACGATTATTGATATTGTGAAGATCCATCTACATATATATTATTTAAAAAGTGGCTATAAACGTGGATAAACAGATTCTTCTTATTTGTATAAAGTAATGTAAAATACTCGCTTTTAGAGCTCCGCGAACCTAGTGTTAATAGATCCTTTACTTAACTGTAACAAAATAATTTCATTTTTTCAATGTAGCGGTGCTTTAACCAACAGCGTTCGGCGTGTTTGTTAGTGTTTGAAGGAACGAGAGGCCATCGTGTCGAAACTATTGACGATAAAAACAGCGTCGAGTGTTTCGTCTACGCTATACCGCCCGTTGAAACACAGTCGGGGCATATCATTATCCTTCATCAATGGAGCAGCACGCGTTCACCGGAACGGAATAGGGCCACATTAAGCTCTAGCACCGTTCTCTATACAGTTACGCTGGTCTGTTTCGGAATCAATGTGCGAAAGCTACAGATATACTGTAACTTAGGCCCGGGAAACATGCACCGTTGCATACTGCAATTGAATTTGAGCACCTCTACTTTCGCGACTTGATTAGCTGCGCCGAACATTCCTCTTGGCACCCTATAACGATATAATAGCGTACGTCGGGTCGAAATTGACTCGGAATTAGCTCCGAATTAGCCCGGACTCGTTCTACCAGTTAAGCTACTGCCAAGTTAGTCGGTAGACCATGATTGAGTCATTATCAGGTTTAATTGTGAGCAGAACATCAAACTATGACGGGCTAGTTGCGAGTTAGGGCTTGATCGAATCCTGGTTCAGTCACTGAACTTCATTTCCGATTGCAATTTTTATAAAACAACCTATAAAATTCTTCGTTCGAGTAGCATAATGAAATACTAGCAATCTATTTACAGCCATTAGCTCGATGTGATCCTCGATCGTCGAGATTTTCGAAATCAAAGATAACATCGATTGCCCGGGTCTCACCGCGTGGAGGTCGGCTGTCTCGAGACCCAACTTGAATTAAGTCTACACCTAAATCAAACCATATTAGCCTACAAATAAATCAAGAATGATATTCGAGTTCGACTTGAATGTAGATGAAGCAAGGAACGGGTTTAGGTAAACATTTCATCTTTAATCGGCAGAAAAAGGCGGCAAAGTGATCAGTGTACTTGAACCTAACATTACCCTAGAGCAAGGGAACGTCACGATAAATCCTGGCTCCCAAGGATCCAGTTTTGAGATCGTCGCGAGCAGCTTCGAAGGGGCACGAAAGAATATTAAAAGCTGCACGTCCCCCCCCCCCCCTGAACAACAAAAGCGATGTAAGCCGTTGTTCGAGCATAACCGCGGGAATATTCAACGTTATCCTAGCCGTGCTCATGGGCTCCGGGGTATAAACTGCTTTCATTATTTTTAAACTGACGCCGCGCGGCCGTTTCTGCCGGCTTCATCAGGCTCCGGGGGGCAGGAACGCGTCGCCGACTAAGCTGATACTGACACCGTGGCGTCAATGTTAGACCGAGACTCGTAAATAATGAAGCTTTCGCTGGGCGAGCGCTTCGCTCGCGGAGGCCAACGATTTCTCATACTTAAACGGATATTTATGGGGTCCTTTAGAGCATTACAAACGCTCGGAGGACGCGCTGAAAAAGAGCAGCAAACGCGAAGATAAGTCGAAATTGTGGAACATTAGTCTGCCCGGGGAAATTATTTTCCGCGACTGTACACGGTTAATGTCTCGCGAGGGGGCAACAGGAACGAAATCGCAAATGAATCTACCGTGTGATCGTTCAGTGCTTAACGTCGAGTTCAAACTCATCGCGGAACCATAACTAAGCTCCTCTATAATCGTGCTGGAGGTCCAAAAGACTGTACTTACAGAAATGCAGTGTTAGAACATGAATCTGAAACAACAACGCATTAATTCATGTCTTCATCAATGAAACAATCGTTGAATCGTATCCATTGCTGGCCATACAATTTAATATCGGGCAAGAAATTAATTTAGCAAGACGACTGAAGGGTTAACGGAATGTAGGACAAGGGGTTGAGACAGTCTCCAAGGGTCTCGAGGCAGGATTGCCCTCTTCAGGACGCGTTTTACGTCCAAAGAATATTCTCTCTCCCTCTCTCTGTCTTTGTTGCAGCGTCTCCAACTACTGACGATGAATCGCGTCCCCGCCTTTATTTGAAACGCCTCTTTCCGAGCGTCGAATTGGTCACCTTCAACGGGTGGAATCGTTCCATTAACCCATCCCACTGTATCCCGGATGCTGCCGTCCAATTTCACCGGTTTTTTTCTCCCGTTATCTGGGCCCCGTCCTGCTCTCGCAGGAATTTGTCCTGTCCCCCTCCCCCAGTGTTTCCGTTCGCGAGGCTCGCGAATGAAACGGGCGGCGCGTGAATCGCGCCCGTTTGAAATACGGCCGCGACAAGACGCGAAGAAATTCCGGCCTCGCGGTAAATCAGACGTCTCTTGTTTACGACAATGAGCCATAAAGCCGTTTCTCGTTTCCTTTTTTCCTCTGTACAACCACGTGGCCGCATGTTTGTCGTTCAAGAAACGGGACTATCTGTCCGACCGTCGACGACGACGGCGGCGGCTTCGCGAATAACTCCGTCGATGTTCAGACGTAAAACACCGCCAATAAAACCGTCGAGCATCGAGCACGGCCTTCGGAAGGGGGGCAGAAATGGTCACGGCGATAGACGGCGGCTTTAGTACGCAAACTTCATCATTGACAATGCTTTTTATTGCGACGCGGAACGGGTTGCCGCGAGCCAGGCGTCTTTCGCCGTTTCAAGTATCTGCCAGGCTTTGTTTTCGGGAAAAGGGAGACGACCGCGGGAAGGAATCTAGTTGTTCGTAGTCCTCTCGGTGGCTTGGTAACGAAAATAAAGAGGAAAATTTGCGACGACACCGAGTGCTTGCGTCTCCGTAAGAACGCTGTTTGGGACGACAGAGATCTGTGCACGCAATTTAGCGATTGCGGCTTTTAAGCGTTTCTAACCGAAACGAGTGAAACTTAAAACAGTAAAATGATTAAAACGAAAACACTGCGATTTGAGTTATGTACGAATTAGTCGCGTTCTAGTATATTATTTTCGGCATATTAGAATAATTAGTGGAAGAAGTAAATGTGTTTATCTGGCTACTGCTTCCTGCGACAGATGAAGAAAATTTTTCTTCTGCATCAAAATTCGCAGTGCAGTGGTTACGCGTCATTATGCATGGACAATTGAAAAAGACAACCTTCCGCATAGATAGGACAGATTCTGTTGGATGTCCTAACAGTTATGGACGCCACCCAGGTTGTTTTTGCGATAAATTGGATTCCACGGATGCCGGAGGTGCTCGAAAAACGTGGCCAACCATACCGTCGACTACCATAATGGCGGACAGCACGCGTTATTCTGAATACGGCCCTTGGAACGCGCGATTCCCGTGCGGATTCTTGTTTCTTGTTGGCCCACGGTCTCCATTAGTTTGCCGGCGGGCGCTACTTTCGACTGTTTTGCGCGTCGGTGGCGCATAGTTTCGCGGCCGCGTTTATGCATATCCGTATTTCGGACCTGAAAATAAAGTCCGGTTAGCGGTTGGCGGTAGAAATTCGCGGTGCCGGATAGATCGAGAGGAATCGCGCCATTTCCACGAGAGTCGGGACGCCATTTTGCGGGATCGAAAGTATCACGATTCCGTCCCCGCCTCCTTCACGGATTTATTGTTATGGTAACGCAAGCTGGAAGCCGCTTGGCATCAGGCTTCCGGGCCGGGCTTCCGATTTCCGTAACAAACTGCGAATTCTTTCCCGCGAGTTGTCCCGGGAATTTACCGTTGCCCCCGGGGGCCCCGATGGCTCGCAAATTCATCCTGATTTAGACGCGTTTTACCGAATGAAGGCTCCCGTCGCATTACTCTTCCGTCGCAGAACTGATTCTCCCATGCACTCCACCCGAGACACCGAAAACCATTGTCTCGATTTTGTCAAAAATTAAATTGTTACGTCTCCTCGCACTCGCAGATTTTTCTCTCTGGTCAGCCTCGGACAATATATTTTTTACGGAATTAATTGTTCTATTTAAGTATCGCAAGGCGAATGCTTTTGACCATTTTGTGTTAGCTAGGACCAGATCCATTCAAATCCTTTCGCATCAATTTTTGTTACATACAGGCTGATTCTAGAAGACTATACACGTCCAGAAGAAAGATCACAGTTAACTAAAGCTTTAAAAGCGTTCAACGTCCGGACCATTACTTCCTGGACAGGCAACGGACCCTAGCATTCAGCAACGCACCGAATCGCTCTACTAATTAACGTCGGAGTATACCCACATGTACGTATTATAGTAATGTATTTCCGAAAAGACTCCGGCCCTTTTGCAGGGTAAATTTAAAAGGGTTTTTCATTTCACCGGTCGAATCGAGCTGAAAAATTCGCTGGCTGGGCCAAAGGAGATGGACCGGGGTCACGCGCGGGACCCAACAACCCTTCATCCGCGAGGGGGGCAGTGGTGGGGTTCTTAAATCAGGCTATCCTGATTTCTGGAAAACTGGATGCTACCTAAATTACTACCATCCCCTGCCGCGTCGGTTAATCTCGGGCCACTTCGTATGCGGGACGAGTGTACGGCCCCTTCTCCGCGCCACTGGCCAGCTACCCAATTAGCGTTGTCTGCAGAAAAAAGTTACAAGCGAGCCCCTTTTTTCTGCAGTTCGCCTTGCAAATTTTCGCGGTAGAAATGGCCGGGAATAAGCCCCGCACCGAGATAAAGGGCCGACCCCGTGTTTGTCAACGGTCGAGTTGTTTCCGTGATAATCATCGGAGAAACTGCTGAAGTCGAGAATCACGACTCGGAAACATTTCAGAACGTGTGTCGAACCGTTCGACGTCCAGCGTAACGGTGACACATTACTGATAAAATAGTTATGCTCTTTCGTTTGCAATGATTTTTGAAACTTTCGCCAGCATATTCGCGACACTTTTCCGATTAAAATGATACCCAACACGAAGCCATTTGGACCGTGTTTACTCGTATAATCAACGATATAGTGCAACCTCCACTAACCGAACTGATCGGTGAAACTTTAGTGTTTAGATTATACACCTACAGTACTAGAATCGTTTTGTATATGAATCGCTTTAAATCGTCTGAACATTCGGCAAATGAAGAATTCGCGTGTATCATCGGTTCGGATAATCGAGGTTCTATTAAATCGTGAATTAAACCAAAAAATGTGAAGAAAATTGCATCGTGTTTGGACTCGTTTAATCAGAAAAATGTCTCGAATATGCTGATAAATGTCTGCGCAACGAATCACGAACGGTCAAAGTGAAACGACATGAATACGTGATTCAACGTGAACGAACCTACAGCACTTGTTTGATACTTTCTCAGCTGACTACGATGAAATTCACGCTGGTATAATTCATATATAAGAATATGCACTGAAAGTACAAGGTCTAACGGCGTCATCGAACGTCGTCGGAAAGGATCGCGGACTTGTCGATTAAAACTGGGGAGGGATCGAGGAGGCTTGGCACGAGAAAAGTCTCGGTGAGATAGTTCTCCAGCCGGTCGAAGACACCGAAGTGGCTCCTTCTTTGCAGTAACTTTCGAACGATAGGTATTGTGCGCGAGAGAGGGAGCACTGGCAAGGAGAGACCGGTATAAGAGGGGTTGTTGCGCGACTTCATTCGTCTCGCATACGTAAGTTTGCCCCGGTGATTTATAGCGAGCATTGCTACCCCGCTGGAGAAGATAAGACTCCGAGGCGAGCATCGAACGAAGAAAGGAGAGACCGTCTGAGGGAGCGTGTAGCCAACGGGTACCGGATTACCCGGTTTATTTACCCGGGATGTTTGTTGCGAGAAACTTGAAACCTGTTTGACGATCGACGGGAACTTTTCAGTTCGCCGATGTAGGACACACCTAGAGAGCCGAGAGCGTGGCTTCCACCGAGATCGACTGGCCCCGAAAAATTGCCTAGCAACCCCAATGATGAGCACGGTGACCTGCGATTGCCCCGGTGACACGGTAATGGACCAAAAGTTAAAACCTTTCGACCCACTTTGAAAATGAAGTTTTCGTTCTGTGACTTGTCTTGATCTTTTGGACGTGGGGCTGTCCTACTGGACACTCCAGGCACTGTAGTCAGGATCTATGGACATTTTAAAGGAGAGTGGATTTATTGGATCTTTTATAGAAATTTTGTAAAAGGAAATTTATAAAGATCTTTTATAAGACTGTCACGTAGGGCTGTCTCATAGACCTGTCTCATAGGGCTGTCACGTAGGACTGTCTCATAAGGCTGTCACGTAGGACTGTCTTATAGGGCTTTCTTCTAGGCCTCTCTCATAGATCTGTCGCGTAGGACTATCTTATAGGGTTGTCTCGTAGGGTGCATTACGGAATGACTTGTTCTAATTCAGCAGAATTTATCTAATTTCTCAAATGAAGTGAAACAGTTAAAGTGTATGATTCTGGTAGAACTGCAATGAAGAGAATTATATTTTCAGAATCTTCGCCAGTAGTGACACGAAGTTTCGTTTGAATATGAACACCTCTGTGACACAGAACACGCAATTTCATCCGACACGTTTAATTAGCTGGCAACTTGGCAGAGTTACCCCGGGATCGGTTAATCACGACTGTTCAACCCGGTTTGAAAATCAATTAATTCGCAGCGCGGCAATTATGGAGGGTGAATGCTGGCGATTAGCGAGTTCGAAGAGTCGGGGTTCGTTCGCCGGTGACTTCTTTAACTCGATAAAAAGCTGCTGGAGTTTGTTGTCGGCGAACAAGGTTAGCTGCGGAGACAAAAGAGGGGAAAACGGTTAATCTCCGAGAAGATGCAGCGAAACACGAGTTTTACACCATTAAATCGACACTTCTAGCAGTTCGTCCTACCCTCCTCTTAAAATTTAAAACAACCCTCTCGGAGCCAGCTTCGTCGCTTGTTCGCAGATCCGAAAATAATTATACTTTTCCCGAACAAAAATAGATGGAGAACGAGGGAGAGGTAAAAGGAAAAAATTTAGCAAGATTAAAAGGTGGGGAGAAATAAAAAGATTTTGGGAAACCGGAGGAATGGGGACTATCGTTTACAGAGAGAGAGGGGGGGGAGTAAGAGAAAGAAAGGACAGTCGCCGCTTCTAAATATTAGGAGACGAAACTTGTAAACGATACTCCGACAGCGTCGTAATTCTCTCGACGGGCAACAAAACCCCTGGCGCCGTCGGTGCGAAATTACATTAACCCTGTTACTCCGCGCTACCCCTGTATTACGTCCCGGCGTGCCTTGACCAGGCGGCCATGAAAAAATTAAATTAGACCCGCCTTAAAGAACGGATTCCCCGCAGAATCGCCCGACTCCCATGATCTTTCTGACGAACAAACGGGAAACAAAGGCAACCGACGATTATTATATGAACTTTCCACCGCTTGCAGCTCGAGGAAGACGCACACGTAGCACCTGCGCGATACAACTTAAAGTGTACGTTTACGTTAGACACAATCCTCAATGATATTAAATGCCTATAAGTCGTTCTTGTGACAAAGTGTTCGACCGGAGATATCTAGACGGCTTGAGTGCATTGATGTCCGCGTTGAATCATCTTAATAAGTCGAAAATAATTGTAGAAAGTACAAAAATGACACTAGGCGTTCATGACGGTTGAAAATGGGACTGCGGGTTTTCTGCATTCATGACAAAACTGAATGAGTGTAAATGAATAGCTGTTCTATTATTTTCAGTCTATTACACATATTCGAAGAGGAAATAACTTTCTATTTCACTCCAGTTCGTGGTAATTTCGGTGGAAAATTTTTGCATAAAGATCCGCGGTCTAATGGCGACTCTTCATGGACGCACATGACCATTGCTTTACATTGATTGCAGCATTGAAGGGTGCATCAAGCGCCATTTGCACGACGCGTCGCGTACAGCAGGCCTCAGACGATCGAAAATCGCGATGAAATTGCGAAAATTGTCAAAATGCAATTGGCAGCTGAAATGCGAATTAATTATAATCGAAAGTCTCAACAGCACCCTAATTCGTTGCTAAAATCGTGCAGCAAAAAAGCAGCATCTACAAACACTCAGCGAGAGGAAGTGAATTTCCACATCGGTGGGAAGATATAAAGTTTCTCCGAAACGGTTCCACGCACGAGACAGCGGAACGGATCAGAGGAGGGGTTGCAAGGGGATGAGGTACAGAGGGAGAGATACAGACATGGAGAGAGGAAGGCAGAAATAGAGGGAGAGAAAATGAGAATCACGGAGAGAGAGAGAGAGAGTGAGAGTGAGAAAGACAAATAGAGACACGAAGAGAGAGGAGGAAGGGTCAAGAGAAGTCCGGAGCGCGGGAGGAAGGGCGCAGGGACGGTGGATGCGTCTGTGAAATTCAACCAAGCTGTTCCGTTGGTAATAATGGACGAGAGGCAAGCGTTGAAATGCAAATTAGAGAGCGGGTCGCGGACAGCTTGATACATGTGCGGGGATTGTGGTTTCGCGCGGCGCGGCGCGGCCCGCCGCCTATATTCGCGGAATAAAGGAGTTTGTTTTGGAGTTTTGCGCGGCACGGGGCCATTATATAACGTCACGCAACGCCCGTTACCGTCACACGTCCCGTGCCCCGGTCGGCCCGCGCCCCCTTTTCCGGCTCGCAGTCTCACCTGAGCCGCGCGTGTGGCCGCGAACCGCGGCCCACAGACCGGCGTCATCCTCTTTCGTTGCCCCGCGGCTTTTCCGGAAATGACCGTTGATCGCGGGCTCCGCAAACCGTCCTTTATATCCACCCACGCTCTCCCCAGAGCTGACAAAATGCGCGCAATTTCCACGGGACGCCTGATAACGCGACGGTATCGCGGAAATGAAACGCGCGTTTCTGGCGAGTTGTTTCGCGATTCGTCGAAGCCCTCTGTTCAAGATTCTAAGCGCATTACTTACCGCTGATTATTTCCTAGTTTAATAGACTATTTTTAATAGATCCCCCAACAGCAATAACGATTTCAATCGTGAACCAACAAGTGATAAAGTAATATGTAATAATTTCGATTCCGGTAGGTAATGTGTTAATCGTGTATGACCCGTTATATTAATTATTATTTACTGTTAACTGCAGCCTACAACCGACCTGCCAGATTTTTATCTAACATAAGAATCCGCAGCCTACACGCTATATAAAGAAACCGAATATTCTATCTCTTCCTCATCTGCATCCTAAGCAAGAAATCGTCATTCCATCTTGTACAGAATCGTTCACGAGTACACACCTTCACACAAAGATCCCCCCCCCCCCCATTCGTTACTTCTTAGACACAGGGTACATTCAACGTAAGATCTACATGCCGGTTTATCAATAGCCCGAACAGCAATTCACGGAGCACGATCAGTTAAAAATCCTGCCGGCCTGTTTCAAAAGACCGTAACGTTCCCGCGATCTTATCCGTGGAGAAGCACACTTTCAATTTTCGCGAAAAGGAAGCTCTCTCAAGAAACCCCCCCCCCCCCCCCCCCCCCCCCCCCAGCGATAAAGAAAAAAGAAAAATAAAACGAGAAAAAGTCCGGTTTTCGGAGATAGCAGAAAATGGTGGTACGGGACACAAGCGTCGACAACGTCGAACGGTAACGAGCTAAGGAGAGAAAAAAAGCTTGCCGGATCCGCATCAGCAGCATTCGTGTCCGGGACCCGGGTCTTTTTCACCTGGCCGTTCGTTATCAATCACAAAAGGTCCCATAGAAATCGTGGGGGAGAGAAAGAGAGAGAGAGGGTGAGCGAGTCCGGCGGAACCGAATGAATGCGTTAGCCTCTATCGCGGCGAAATCTCGCGGGTAGCGTCCCCATTCAGCCCGTGCTGCCATATAAACCACCCCATCACCGATACCCAAAGTTTCGATGCGGCAACCGGGCACATCGGATCATTTTCCTCGACGCGTACGCATCGTGCCGATGTTCTATCACCCTTCTTCGTCCCCCTCCACCCTCCCTTCCACGCCATCTAGGTGCAATATCAGGTGGCCGAGGAGGGTGGTAGCACAGGGTGCCGTGGGAAAACGTTTGCCTCTTGCGCGTTTACACCTAGGCTGTTCATTTAATGCATGCACGCCGGCGGGAGCTCGAATATATCCCGCTAATGGTCCGCATCGTGGACACTGCTCCCATTGTGCTCCCTTTTGCACCCCCTCTACTTCACCCTCTGTTTCTCTGTCTTTCTCTCTTCCGCCCCCGTCGATCTTTCTCACTTACACACCTTCCCTCTCTCCATCTTCCTCTGTTGCACCCCCTGTCTCTTTCTGTCTTTCTCTCTCTCTCTCTCTCACCCTCTGTATTTTCCTCCCTTTCACCCCCCGTCTTTCTATCTTCGTCTCTTCTCCCGCGTTCTTTTCTTGAATAGCTGCACCGCTGGAAGCAACCGCCAAGACAACCCTGAATACACCCTTTGACGACTGTTGCCCTTCCGACGACAAAAGCCAACACCCCCAGCCTCCCTATAGGCGACACAGGCTTGCGGACCCGTCTTATGTCTGGTTGACCCCCCTCGGATGAACCTCTCGCCACAGATATATGAGAGATGAGAACGAGGGTGGAGCTCGAGGATTGCGTTTCAAAAGATCGTGGGGAGTGAGCCGTGTCTTTTCTTTGATTACGATGGTGGAGAGGTTGAAGCTTTTGTTGGTGGGACAACTGTTTGGACGGTTCGAGAAAGTTGTCCAAAAATGGTAGCGTAAATGGTTGTATCTATACTGCGGACCTTTGTGCAAAAAGGGTTGCGCATCAATTGTCGCAAGACGCAGGAGCTACGTGGAAAGCAGTCTGGTTGCAAAACGTAAGAGCGGAACCGTGAAAGTTACCAAAATTATGTGTAATACCGGCTCGTGTTTCACACATGTAATCTAGATACTAAAACTTGTAAGAATTCTAATACCTTGTGAAGGGAATAGGGCCTCGTAAACGTCGCTATTTCGCACGCAACCTATAAACGCCCCGGTATAGCGATATCCCCGGTGTAAAATCTTTCCGCGTGATCCTCAATGTCTCCATTCCGGGGGCCAGGTATCGAAGTCGATTTTTTTATCGGCGTGGGTGTGAAATAAACGCGATAGAGGGTGGTTGCGAAGGGGATAGGTACGCGTAACGAGCTTCCCTCGATGCTTCGCCGAATGCAAATCGCCGTCGGGGGAAGCTCGTTTTATCGGTCGTCGTGACGCGCAGCGCGCCCCTAAGAATTGCATTAACCGTTACCCTTCTGCGCCCTCGGCGCCCTCGCTTGCACCCTTGCGCGCCCCGTCGAGCACGCGTTTCGGCTACAAGGGCGCCGACTAATCTGATTAGAATCTGATCTCTCGGCGACGGACGACGAAAATCAGTAGGCGGCTCGTGTCACCTCCATCCACAGGTGGCCAATTAATTTACAAGCGCACACACTTTACGTGACATCGATTGATATCCTCGGCATGAAGTCAAGCCGCCCCCAGTTACACCCCCGCGCACCGCTTTCGCTCTTGTCTGGCCTGCTACGACGATAGGCCCTCCAACCCTTTGCCCGGTGTACCTACAAGGGTACAAGCCGCCCAGATCGACGGGGCTGATGAGTGTTCTGGGACGGACTTACCGGCCTATCGGTCCCTCGTGTTCGACTAATTGCTAATCCATCCCCAATCACTTTGCACACCTTTCGTGCAAATGGTTGTACGAATTTTTTCGGATTCTTCGTGTTCAACAAACTTTTAGAGGTCTTCTGCGTTCAATGAATTCTCTATAGCCTCTCGTTGGAATGGTTCTGCTAATTCTGCTACATTTATGCAAAAAACGATAATCAATTTTCGCTCCTTAACTCATCATTTGCCTCCATCAGTCGAGTATTTCGGATTGAAAAAGTTGATCGGCTTTTTAGAGCTATGATGCAAGTGGGTTCAGTGTATTGAAAAGATGAAAAGGGAAATTCCAATGGAATTTCAAGGGAAGTTTTACACGGAGAACCGTTCGAAATAGAATCGAATTAGACTTCGGGGGTTAATAAAACAGAGACCGAACGACATTTGCGAGTTGCTTCGTCCACGGCTGCGCGCTCGGCTCGATACGCTTCTTTTCATTCCAGCGGGAGGCCTCGTCGGGATTATTGTGTTGTCCGGCTTCGGGGACGCAATTTCGGTCGAATTCTCGGCGACCTCGCGGGCCAACGATCACGTAACTCAACCGAGAGATAATCCCGAAAAAGCGGAAACGACCTCGCTTGTTCGGAAGTTCGAGATCGCGGTCCGGTTTCGGTGGAAAAGGGGAAGACATGGTACAGTATTGTCCGTAACGAAGCGACGGCAGAGAGTTCTGGAAAATCGTTGCCGGAACCCCTTGTCTCTGGATATCGGCCCCACGGAAATCGATGTCACGCCCACGATGCCGAGCAACAAGTGTTCAACGGTTCAAAAAAAGAATCTCCCCGTAGGAGCTTGTAAAACGTCCTCCCCATCCTAGACAGCCCTGCTTGTCCGACTAGACGGTCGTTAGACGATATTTCTACTTGATCCTGCAACGACAAGACTCGAAGCACACTCGCCTTGAAGATCCCGCGCGATAGTCCTCTGAATCTCTCATTTCGGTTCAACTGAAACAGAATACCGCTTCGCTGTTCACTTAATTTAATCGCCCGAAACATAGCAATTAAATGAGTTTCATGTTGGGTCGAAAAAGACCCGGTGGATCTCCATAACCGTTAGCGGAAATATAAGAATACAATATACTGTAACGTAAGTTTCTTCTAAAACTTGTTCGCGATAGAAATTACTATTGTCGTGGAATTTGAAAATAAAGAAAACGTAGCCATTTTCATCTCACGATCTCCTATCCAACGAAACAATCCCTATTCCCAACATCGATCTACGTCCCGCATGAATTTCTAGAAAACGTTCTAAAACTTTGTAGGCGGTACAGGAAGGAATTTATTCGGTGGCCGGGGTGCAACTATGGCATAGTGTATGCAGGACGAGCGAACACGTCGCCTGGTGTGTGCACGGCCGGGGGGTACGTGGCCGCGTCTCAACAGGAGCATACCGGGGACAATAATCGTCCCGGCGAGGACGGGCAAACATCGTGCATGTATGCGCCGCATCACAATGCAGAGGCCGCAAGTATCACCAGCGCCAGACCGATGCAGGCAGA
This sequence comes from Halictus ligatus, assembly GCA_028454255.1. Taxonomy (NCBI): domain Eukaryota; kingdom Metazoa; phylum Arthropoda; class Insecta; order Hymenoptera; family Halictidae; genus Halictus; species Halictus ligatus. The sequence goes on from CM052143.1 coordinate 6,996,729, forward strand.
ACAGGTAGCAGACAGGCAACAGAGTAGCAGCGGGGCAGTAGTAGGAAGAGAGTAGGACGCGACGGCCACGTTTCTCGCGCCAGCAGGAAAATCGTCACGGTGGACCGGCAGCGAGCTACGATCCGTCAAAGCAAATCCCCCTGCGGCCCGAAGGGGATCTAAATAGTTAAGCCAGTCGGCTGCCGGCCCGAATCAGAACCGGATCCCGCTCGATTGGATCAAAGTTTGAAACCCGCGCGGCCACCCCCATTCGATAACCGGTAAACGAAGGGGCTGGAGCAGCGCGTAAGCTATGGGAGGGGGTGGGGGGTTCGAGGTGATTTCAGGGATGGTTTCAGGGATGAAGGGGACCGCTCGCAGAGATTATGCTCAGCGCCCCGGGATCGAATGGCTCCGAGTAAACAGATCGCCGACGGACAATCGTGGGCCGAGCGTAAACGGCTGTTGTATCCTCTGCGCTGTTGATTCTGGATAACTTTAATCCCCGGAAACTGTACAAAGTTCGCCGATTGTGTTTGTCCCGCGAGTTAAAAGTGCTCGCCACCCGAAAGACCTCTTATGATTGCACAACTTCCGGTTCGTTGAGATTTTTCACGGTGATGGTGCGGGAATGCTTCAACGCGAGAGACGTGCGCGATATTTGAGCAAAATTTATACCCGGTACTGCAAGGTCCCTCCAGGGACCCAGTAGCGTAATCACTAGACTGCGGATTTGTATGCAAAATAAAAATTGTCTGCATTCATTGCAAGATACGGGGGAGCTACATAGACATGTATTTCTTCTTTCCGAGAATTTTAGTGGGTCGAAAATAATACAACAGTGTTTTTAAATTCTTCAGATGCTTCTCTATTTCCGTTTGCACTACTCATGTTCAGCACAAATGCATAAAATCCGCAGTCGTGTACTTTCTTTGTGACACTTACGTTAGAATATTCCTGACATTTTTCTGATTAAAATGAGCTCACACGCGATACTATCGCATGTATTAAGCAAGCAAATACGACGCAAATTATGTCGAGTTTGGTGTCATTTTGATCAGAAAAACGTCACGGATATGATGGTGTACAAGCTTCCTAAAGAGTACTATTCACACTCGCGTGTCCGCCCCGCAGGAGTTGGTCCGCAAAAATGAATCCTGCTGCCACCTGAAATGTCGAACAGCTTTTTAAGAATGTCGCAAAGTTTTGTCCCGCCTAGTGACCGAAATGCGACCGTATTTCCCGGCTCATTCTTCCCGCGATTTACCGGAAATATACACGGCAGAACAGTTCCGTGAAAATAATCCTCGGCTCGTAGACGGTCGTTTAGTTGCGTTAGGGGAAAGTTTACGCGACTCGGGGTCTGGAAGTGGATACGGCAAGTTACCCCGGGAAAGAAACCACGGCCCGGTGAACCGTCCAATGATGGAAACCAGTGGGGAAAGTTTTCCTGGACACTTATATATCCCCGGCGAGATAACAAATGTCAAGCGGAGACTCTCGACTCGGTCTTTCTCGCTTCGGCCTGCGTAGCGTCGCGTGATGTCCCCGCTACTCTCTCCGTAGCGTCTCTTGCTTTTTCCGATACCGTTCTTCTGACCGATGCTGACCCACAGCACGCCTTCCACCCCAACTTCGATACGGATATTCCCGGAGCTAGAGCCGCATAAATCAGAAGACGTCCGCCGCGTACTTTCTGCCGGCGGATCTGATAAATCGGTTAGAAGTTGAAAATGGTACCAGCGACGGCTCCGAAGGATGGCTGCGAAACCGACGACGACGGCACTCGTTACGCCGTCGCGAAATGGTAAATTTTTCACAGGGAAGTGATAAATTTTTTGACCCCTCTAACCCCCGGAAAGAAGAAGGAAGACGCTCTCCGCCTTCGCATCTATCGTTTTAACACGTTAGCTACCGACAATTTACTTTACAGGACGTTCTAACAATTGCATACTCAAATGAAGATCTACTTTCAATTTATTTTTTAATTACTCGTTGACAAATAGCAAAAGACCTGTGCTGTCTTGGATAATAATAAATCGATTTAGATTCGAAGTATAACAATTTTTGTATCGAATGTAAATAAATTTGGTGCTCAGTCAGTTTTAAAAAATTAGATCGCATAGCTTAAAGGAACGCCGAAGGATTAATACCAATTGGTGTTGCTGAAGGACACCTTTATTCTCTAATTATTGCTTATACGATAGGCTTCGTCACAGGCAAAAGATTAGAACAATTCGATTGGTGTGTTTCGGCTAATGTTTGTAGATGCGCGCAGGTTTAGGTAAGTTGAAATTTGCTGGAGCGCGGTATTTGATAATGAATCGCCGAAGAAACAAACAGAGTAACGAGGATTACGGGATCGAGCGATTTAATTGATTCAAAACACGACGGGGAGCGGGGCTCACGCGTGTGAATCTATTGGCCGTTGGCATAATCTGCATAGCGCAACCATTCCCGACGCGGATTTCAACGTGTTGCCATTCAATTTCGAGTCCGCCTACAGGTCCTGCTTACATGAAGACTAATTTGAAAATCACCGTCGTCGTCTTAGGCTAACGCCGCTATAGCTCGTCCGTTATTGCTAACGACGACAATACACCGTCGCGGTCCTAAGCCAGGATTACGGACACCGTTTCCGCGACACAATATCAATCATGTTCAGTTAGTTAAAGTTCCTTCACGGTCGCCCCGGAGGCGTTGCGCAGAAACGGAGAGAACCGTCCCCGAGCTAAGTGAAATTAATATTCCGCGCGGCGAGACCGACGACAGTTCTTGTCGACTGCGATTCCCATCAAATATAATTTATACGCACGTCGACCCTGTTTAATAAGAGGTGACACGATACAGGAACTGGCAGTGTTGTGCACGTGTCTGCAGATAGACACGGGGAAAGCACATGTGACGCCATGCTGGAAACTGTAAATCCTTCACTTTTCGACCAGACGAAGAACGTCCTATGGAACACGTCGATATTGTAACGCGGTGAGATGGAAATGTGCTTCGCGTTCATCACCGTGCCTTACAAAAAAAAACATACCGGAGGCTCGAAACCAAAGATTTATGGACCCCGCGATACAAAGAGAACGAAGTAAGCTGGAGATTCAAGGAGACAGAAAGAACTCAAAAATTCGGTGAATCGGGGTCTCAAGGATTCTAAGATTTCTAGCTTCGAGGATTCTGAGATTCGAGGACCCGAAACTCCAAAGATTTCTAGCTTAAAAGATCCGAAGATTCGGAGACTCAAAGGTCTAAAACTTCAGAGATTTTGGACTTTAGGGAGCCAAAAATTCAAAGAGTGCAACGAGTCGAGTAGACTTCGGATTTGATAATGTTGTATAATTTCCGTCTCTTTAAAATGATTAAGAAAAGACAAAAATGTCTGTGTAGCTCGTGTGTCTTTACAACTAATACAGAAATTTGTTTCGCATAAAAATCCGCAGTCCAATTCAAAGAGTGCAACAAGCTCAGAGGCTAAATGCAGCCAAGTAATCCTCCTTCCTCGAGAGCCCAAAGCGGAAGTTGTTAGGTTACTGGTTCTTACAACGTGATCAATTTCCGGTCGAAAGTACCAGGGGTTGGCTGAAGATCGATACGCCGTGTGCACACAACAGCAAGATATTTTAGGCAACAAAAGCAATTCGGACAATTCCCTGTGGCAAATGAGGCGGTCCCTGATTAACACACATTGGCTCAATTACACGGGTTATCCGAGGGAACACGAAATTGCCTGCTATTAACGGAGGCGCGAGGGTGGATAGAGAGGAGAGAACGTATCGAGCGAATAACGCGACGATACACGGAAAACCGTTGACCGCAATCACTTTCTCGTAGGGAATAAAAGAGTATCCCCCAATTAACGCCATTTATTCGCGCAATTCTGCCGCGCGCGGAAATGTTCGAATTTAAATGACTACAGTAGAGTGCATTCTAAAATATCGCTCGCTGCCCGATACCAATTCGACGTTTCGATATCCCATGAGCGGTTCTTATAGATTTTTATACGCTGAATTCGAATTCGAAAATCGTTTTTTTTTTCCATTACCCTCAGATTTTAAAAAATTTAATTTTTAAAGAAAGAGAGTAATTTTTAGCTTTAATTTCTCCTGCTCTAACCGTAAAAGATGAATTATTCGTGCACAGAATTATTCTGTAGACTCTCCCCAATACGGCGATATAATTTTTCATGTCGTTATGAACATTTCAACTTGTTTAGACAATGTTTAAGAGGACCTTTCTCCTCCTGAAACTATCAAAGAAAGGTAGAACACGAATTTGAAATTTGTATAACCGTGCGTGAATTGTGAATGCAGTTGATATTGGAAAGGATAGTATAATGCAAAAAAGTGTAGTGTACAAGTAAGAGCAACGCAAGAAACTTGGAATTAGCTTATTAATTCGCCGCAAAACTACTTGCTACTGTGCCGTGGCGAAGTATCTGCTGCAACTGCAAATTACGATGAGGATAGTAATCATCTTTTACATCGTCGCCGTAAATATGAACGCAAGTACCATTTCTCGAGTCTCTTCATCCTCATCTCGCAGATATTTACGCTCCCTTTTTCGCTGAAACTTAATCAACCATAAATTCGCGGAACACCCGCCGAAATATAATACGGGAGTGCAAAACTCGAGGAAACCAATAGTGACGGGGCATAGTTTTCCCAGCCGCTTAAAATAACGAAGATTTGTTTCGTTCATCGACTGAAAAATTTGTTCTCGACTCTAATTGTCTGGAAATGTTTTTAAATAATCCGATAAAAATCTATTAATTACATAGTAACTTTTTAAAAGAAACTGCTAACGCCATCCGTGGAAATTTGTGGAATCCGAAGCAGGATACGATACTCTGATGCTAAAGTCATGATTTTCGGTACCGACTGAAACTTGAACAGTTGCCTAACATATCAACTGAGGATTGTCAGTTGCCTGTCTTGTCAACTGACAGTGTTTTAACTACCTAGCTTGCCAACTGAAACATTTTTTATCTGTATAAACAGAAAACATACTTACCAGTTGGTGATAAAACATTTCAAATAGTTCATTCAATGAAACACAACTTGAATGAGAATTTGAATATTTTTCATTCATGATTTGCATCTATTTAACGTCACACAATAAAGCGGCGCCGCGTAAAACCCAAAATTCAGGAGGTCTGATCGTCTGCAGCCATAAGGGTGTAATTAATTGGATATAGGTCCTCTGTGGCTTCTTGTAAACTGGACACTAACATTAACAATATTATTAGATTTTATAGTATATTATGAAATTAAAAATGTTTATTATGTCCTTTTACTTACCTGATATAACTTAGGATCTTTGTCAGGGATATTGTAAAGAGCATAGATATGAATTACAGGCATTAATACAAACAGTACTTTGTTTGCCGATTCGCAAAGCCTGTTGTTCCTCTTGTCCCAGCCTGCTCCTTCTAAGAATAATCCATACACGTATACTCCTTCCTGATAATACAAAGATATTAGTTAACAATTAAACTATTTTTTATGTATAATATATTGCTGAATTAACGTACTGGAGGAGGAACTTTAATTTCCTCGACTGTGTATTTCAGAACTTCGTTGTGAAGTGTAACATTGTCCAGAGCCCATCCCTTGTGAGCTCTGGTTACTTCTTGCCTCATAGCAGTTAAAAATCCTGAGAGATTAAGATATTAGTGTCACGTAAAAGAAATTGATAAGATTTTTTTCTATGTATATAAATAAATAACGTGCCTTGAGGATTAAAGAACCCAGTCATCCAAAATTTTGCTGGTCTACCAGTGTACAACCAGGTTGAAAACTGTTTATTTCTATCCAGCAATTCCGTGAACCAAAATCCAAGGGATGAAGACTCCCATGATTTTGCCTTCCACATCTTCGGTATCCTAGCATCGTATATGCTATCGAGAGCATCCCTCAATTCCTAAATAAATTCACATACATTAATTGTAGTATAATGCAAATCAAATTGGAATGGAGATGTAAATAAAATTACTTCGCTCATTATAATGACACCCTCTATAGCAAGAAGAAGATCCTTGAGAATAACGTTGACTAATCTAATGACTACTTGTATCCTGTCGATTTCCTGCTTCAGAAAAATACTCATTGGTGCTGTTGTTCCCAGTACCTGTAACCTGCGGAATTTTTCATTTTATTGAAGAAAATCATTTACTGTATCGAAATGTTTTTGGTACTCACTTTTGTTTCACTTCGAAGGGGTCGTACATGGGAGGCACTTTCTTTAACATATCTTTTGCTTGTCTCGAGACAAGTACTTCCCTAGATTCTCCACCGCCTGCTCCTGCTTCTTTTGGCTGCACAGACATGATTGTGTCTAACACTGCTTGCGTAGTATTACTCTGATACCTGAAATTAAATGTTGCATACTATCGACAGTTAAGATACGATATAATCAAAATTTCTGGGAATATAATTACGTAATGTCTGCGTTACGATGTAAGCCATAAACTTGAGGAGGATCCACAGTAGGCATATCATCTATCACTTTCAAGTAATCTGTAACTTGTTTATATACGAGCACAGAATACCCCTTAAAAAATACAAAATCCTCTGCAAAAAGAGCCTCCGAAAACCAAAGTTTAGCGAACGTATTCAACAGTCTTTTATCATAGTCGTCAGTCACGCGTCCGCCATATTGGACTTCGCCTATCATGTACCTAAGAATCAAATTATTGTGTTTATTAAAAAATACATTAAATCTAGTAAAAAGTTATTCGATCAAAAAAAAGCATTAGTTATCCATGTACCGAACGGTAGACCAGCTAATCCCTTGCTTCACATCGACTTCATTTAGATGATTGTTAATGAACATGCAAGATGCCAGCCAGTCAGCCATGTTGAATTCGTATGGGATGTTCCATCCAAGGGGACCAAACTTTCGTCGTTCTTGAACAACAGTATGCAGAAACGATACTGTATAAATAAGTGGTATGTATTGTGCAGCGTCACACTGATCTAGCATTTCTTGATTCATTCCGCTGTATGTGGCAAGCAAACCAGCTCTCACTCCTATAATAAATTAATTCAAAAGTGTTCACAAAAATGTGAAAGGGAATTCAGATTACTTATACGACAGTCTAATAAAATATTAGGTCAGTGCAAAAGTTCATGACCAATTTCATATGAAAATACAAGGAATCGGGCAAAACTTTTGCACTGACCTAATATAAAAATGTGGAATTGCACGTTTATACCTTGAGGGGGTTCATAGGTATATTTTATAGACATTTGCAGAAGAGAGATAGGGAAATCTTTATGAGGTTCAGTGGTGATCCATATACGGAAATCAGGATGGGGTGCATCCATCTCCAAGAGGAAGCTGACTAATTCTACCATATACTCTAATCCCAGATGACAGTTCTGGCACAAGGCCCAGAAACCCTTTGAATTAATTATATATTATTACAATTCCAGTATACACTTTATAATCTAGTTTCATTTGAACACACTTCAGTCTTTGCGTTCTGAAGCAATCTCCTAGCATGAATTTCTTGTCCCTGTCCCATAGAAATGCTTTTGCAAATAATTTCCTTTCTTTTCGAAAGTTGTTGGATGCTCGTTGTAGGATCAGACCCCATACTTAAGAAGCATATCATTGGAGTGTTTGGCCTTGATTCACCATGCATCGCATCCAACAGAGTGATCACAGGTTCTGCATATCTTTCGCCTAACGCACTCGCTATATACTTTCTTGACTGGGACAGTGTTCTGTCCATGCACCATGCTCTAAATTTTAATCAATTGTATTAGGTTATACTTACCTAATATTGGGGGGGGGGGGAGAATCATTCGTGTAGCTGTTATATTTAATTTCCAACCTTATTAACAACAAACGTCGGAAGCTGTCCAAACTGTTGTATCCATTAGGTACAACTTCCTCCTCTGGAGCCTCTTTATCGAACCACTGTTTCCACAGTTTCTCAGAATTTGTCACTTGAGAAAGAATATACTGGTACTGTCTTAACGAAGATATGGCAACTAAATTGAGCCAAGTGACATCAGATATCCATTTATAGGGCTTTGGTTGAACAGTGTTCAAGTCCAGAGCCGCGCCTCCTTTGATGAAGTACTGGAACTCATCGTGGCTGATGACCTCGCGTTGAATATCAATCTTCAAAGTCATCAACAAACTGAACATGTATTTGTGGATCTCGTAAAGTCCACGTGCTTTGTACTTAAATACTTCATAAGTGAGATACTCGATGATGAATTGTATTCTCCGTTGATTGACTGGGCTTTTTTCAGATCTGAAAGAATTAATCATCTTTGAGTTTTAGAACCGAAAAGAATGTGTGTATTATGCATACCTCTCCATGGAAATGTCGAAACGCTCCAAAAATTGAACAAGCGAGGTCTGGTACATGCAGTTTACCAGAGCCATATCGCAGATTAAGAAATAAAGAACACTGCCGCGAGTCGCAACTGGCCTAAATTCTTCACGAGCTGTGTCGATTCTTAATTCTGTATCCTTCGCGATGCTCAGCTTCTCTGTTATCTCAGCTGCAGTTTGTTTCGTAGTGTTCAATACAGACATTAGTTCTACGTCTTCTATTAAAGGACCCTGTACACCAAAAAATTAGGATATATATTAATGAAACAGTATGACTTTGCAGGATTAAATTATGTACCTCTACGGTAGTTAATTTATGTAACAGATTCGCTTCTAATTCTTTAATTTTCCTATTGTTTGCAGACACATCAGCAATTAACTGTGTCTTCTCTCTCTCAAGTTCATTCCTCTCTGTTAAAATAACCCTTCCCAAAAGCTGGTCTTCTAAACCTAATAATTAATAATCATTTAATAATAAATTAGAGGTGCGTATACAGTTGATATAATTAGAACTAGCTTACCTTTTATGGTAACGGTAAAATCAATTATTGCGGTGCGAGCAAACACTTCTGGAGTATAAGATGGATTGGGCAATTTTGTGGTGATATATAGTCTGAAATCTGGATGGATATCTACTTCTTTATCGCCTAGCTTGACCTATAAAATTAATTAAAAATGAAGATATAATTAATTGATTGCTTGTAAAATATAAAGACATTCACCTTCAACGAAGTTCCGATTTTGATAAAATTTTTCTCCAACAGATTATCCAGAACAGGATCCAGTTCTTCTCCCACGTCCTCGATCAGCAAAGGCCGACCAAGAGAAACACAATCCTCCAAATGATTTCGGAAATACTTGTGCGTGAGCAGCGTCGACTGTAAATTGAACTGTGCTTCCTTTTTTTTTATCCATGCTTTCCCTTGTAACTGAGGATCAATTAAAAGCGGGTATCTGGCTGCTTTTGTGACTATAATACCATTTTGAATGGACAGATCGTCCGTCGGTAGTCCTTGCAAACTCCACTCTCCAATCTAATAAATATAAATATAAAAATTTATTGGAAAAAGTTACAAATTTCATTTCAATATCTTACTCACGGTAGCAGTGTCGGCCAACGAGGCCGAAATATTGATCACAACAGAAATCGGGATTTTTCTGCCTTGGACAAAATCGAACCATTTACGCTGCAAAAGATTCCTGAATTCCTGATTAAATGGCCCACAGTAGGACAAAAACCCTATTAAAATTAACACATCTCCGACAAGACGGTCTGTTTCTGATTTAAAAGTAGCTAATTGTTCCGTCCATCTGATCCTCTCTCCAGAAAGTCCGTCGATCATCGCTGTTGCCGTGTCCGTCTTCGCTTGGCAGGCTTCAGCTAGATCGACTATTTGCTAATATAACATTTCATTCTCGTTTAATTACAGTACCAGTAGATCTAACGTCATAACACATTTCGCAAATTACTTGACGCTCTGCCATGACGGCGTCGAACTCCTTTTGCACCACTTTCAAATCCTCGTCTTTGGCTTTGAGGAGACTCTCGGCTGCATTCAAGTTCGCGTTCGCTTTCTGATACTTGCTCTCTTGCACTGCCAAATTTGCCTGTGAATCAGAGTACGCTAAGTACGATGTATAACCCAGCGAAACATTTTATTAGATCATCTCATGAGTAATGTTAGTTTATGCATTTTTCAACGAGAATGTACGTAATGTTTATTTTTAACTGTTGAAGTAGTGACCATCATTTTATGACCTTTTCCTCATGTTTCAACTAACTTTGTTATGCCATTCTCGAAAAATACATTAAATTTCTCGTTATTTTAATCAGAATGGAACCAACTTTCAGCGGAAGAACGTCTTTATTTATCTCGTAGAACGTGACCATAGAAATGGTCCATTGAATGAGACCAGCAACGTTGCCGCAAGCTTGCTTAGCAGCCTCGTAGGTGTACAAATGGTACGACAGATAAGGTTGCATCAAATCAACAGTCTCCGCGTTAATGTTGTCCTTTGGGAAGTTTTGCAGGTTGAAAAGGAACCTGGTGTCAGCCATCATCTGTAAGAACCGTGCTATTCATTTCTGATAAGTAGGTGAGTAATAAGTTGCTGCTTATAATAAACTTTATAATAAACCTTCAGTGCTTCGGCCCAGGATGGTATCAAAAACTGTCGTTCATAATCAGGTTTAACCTGTTCCAATCGCCTTCCGAAAAGTATCAGTACACAATCCATGATAAGCGTGATGAGATACGGTGGTTTACCTAACTTGCGGACTGTGGCAATGTCAGCGGCTTTGATAGTCTAACGGCAGGATTGAAATAAATTATAATAATTAATTCACAATCGTTATATTTGGTCAGTGAAATCTAACTTGTAGAGCAGCTTCAGCAGCCAACAGAGCTGGCTCCGCAACTTTCAGTTTCTTTTCTGCCACCCCTTTCTCCTTCGCTATCACTTTCAAAATGGCTTCTGCCTCATCTTTGGAAACTTGCACTTGAGCTTTGACTGACTCTGCCTCTCGTTTCTTTTGGTTAACAGTGACCAAGATCTAAAAAACAAGATAATCAATGCACCTCTGATCTTTGAACAATAATGAACTCTCTGGCAGGGTGAATACTAACAGCCTCCACTTGCACGTTCATCACAGCAATCTCCTGCTGATTCTTCTCTAATACTTTTCGCAAGTCATCGACCTGAGCTGCGGCATCCACTAATTTGTTCAAACCATTGCTCATGCGAAAAGCTAGAGTATTGATATTATCCAAACGTTGCTTGTAAAGAGTCTTGTAGCCGCTCAAGAAAGTTAAAAATGATTTTGGAGTGACATATACTTGTCTCCTAAACCTATTAAAAAGAAGAAGTAATATGCAGATCCTACTCTCAAGAACTAACAGTATGCAAGTCTTGCTACCAAAAACTAACAGTATGCAAATCTTACCTATCAAAGTAGTCAACGCAAACATTGTTAACATCATCCTGGATGTCTCCCATCACTTCTATCAGGCTTTGCTTCACCTCTGGCGTGCAAATTACTTTGAACTTCTGCAAGAAGTGATCGCTTACCTCGTATAAGGCATCTCGAGGCCACCTCCAGAACCAGTTGATAGTGCAACCGGAAATGAGACCAGGGAACTTCAGTGACCGGGATCTAAATTTCTCACCGACCTAAGGTACAATTAAATATTAAATCATCAATTAATTTGATGAAGCAGTGGGATTGTTTACCGGTGAGAAACACAAAGCTACGTGCAGATTGTTTCTAGCACGCGAGATGAAAAAATTATAAAGATTGTCCGGCGTGGGTGGACGTCTCGGTTCCTCGGCTTTCATTATAGGTGTGACTGTTGACAGAATATCATCAAGCTCATCGGCTGGAAAAAGATTCGCGACTTCTCCTACACTGAGAATATGATTAATGTATTCTAAAAATCCTTCTTCTTTTATTTCGTTGTCAGTGAAGATGAAAGTGTGCCCCTTGCTGCCTGTACCGGAAGTACGATAGATCAGCCGGAGATCCTCCATTAAAGTCCCAACATTATAACTCCTATAAATCGTTACAATAAATAAAAAAACATGCACTACATTCATGATTAATAGACTACGGATTTTATACATTTAAATTTAGAAAAAAACAATTTAAGTTTAGAATAAAACATTTTAAGGATGTCGATTATTTTCAGCTTTATCAAGTTTTTAAGGAAAAGAAGAAATGTATTTGGCTCCTGTGACTTGTCTATTTTGCATAAAAATCCGCAGTCTAGTAATTAATTTAGCATCATCACCTAGTCAGCGTTATTTGGAAGAAGCTGAAGCCTGCAATGAAAGATGCCAGTCGAGTCAAGCTTTGTTTTCCTGAACCTCCGACTCCCACCAACATGGCGTTGCTTCTGGGAACTCCCAGAATCCTTGATATGCGGATCAAATGCACCAGAGCATCTTGGAAAAATACTAAATCAAGAGATATGCCTCGAATGTATTCATTAAATTGCTCCATGTTCTGTAGAACTTTCGCTATCACGGCTTCATAACTGAGAGACAAAATACTCAATGTATTATGATTCTAAATTAAAATATGCTTAACAACTTAGCAACTTCTTCCCTGTCTGACCTTGGCATCTCTTCATATATCTTCGGCGCCTCGAATACAAAATCCTCTGGCTCATCTCCAGTGGGTTCAGGAGGTTCACGTAAGAAGTTCACGAAGTATGTTTCTTTTGAGACGTAGTGCTTGAAATCAGAACCTAACATTTTCTCAGCAGTACGTTTGATGGTACTCTCGAACCACTTGGTGTCCTCCTCAGTAGTAAATCTGACAAAAGCAAGCCCTCAGTACATATTAATTGTTTCACAATTTTTTTTATTAAAGATTGCAAACCTGTCCGCGATGACGCGAAGGCACTCGTGTTGCCAGAGCTTCAGCAGAACAGTTACGGACTTGCATTCATCCCTTTCTATCCTGAGTATTCCTTGCCAAATCCGGGACAAGTCCCTCAGATTGAAAATATAATGAAACTTTGCTGGTGTTGGCAACATCTTCATCTTCGTTTGCTGCCAGAGGACTCTGGTCAGAGGTATTAACTTAGGCAGAAATTGAACTATATCATCGTCGAACCTGGTATCGCAAAAGTATCCTTGACCGATGCTTCCTGCAAGCAGCATATGTACATGCTTACTAGACACCAATTTGATTATGAATCTAGCATATATAAAGTTGATCCTACTAAATATAGTATCCATAGATTTGTTCGATGGCAGAGTGCAATTGAAAATGTTGAACTGCCTCTTCAGCCTCGGCGGAATGTCATTTCTACCTCCGCCTGGATGAATCATTGCAGCAAGCAGCTGAATGTCCTGTATGAAGGAGAAGTCACCTGGCTTATCCAGGGAATAGAAACCTTTATACTCCATCAGTTGACGAACAATCTCATTGGTAATCTGATCGCCCCATTCATTTATGGTTGGCATATTTATGTCGTCGATAAATATGGACATTTGTCGACCTCCAGGTGGCCCGTAGGTTGTACCAACTCTTTTTTCCACGTAGCTTTCGAATATGGCCTGCAATTTGATCTCAAAGTTTATTAGTAGCTCGTGATCATCATTAGACTGCGGATTTTATGCATATATGACGACAATGAGTAAGTGCAATTTAAACCAGTAAAAACGCTAGAAAAATTTTAAAATAATATTATTTCCAACCTATTAAACACATTAAGAAAGAAAATAAATTTCTATTTCACTCCAGTTTGTTGCCACTTAGATAAAAAGATGTCATTTTGTATAAAGATCCGCTGTCTACTAATTATCATTTAGAAACATGTGAGAACAATTACCTGAACCATGTTAGGCGTCGACGCCGATGAGAAACTGAAAGACTTATGCAGATGTATTTCAGGATCGTATTGAGACATGTAGCTTTTGATCATTACAGTCTTTGCGGTACCCTGTTCTCCTACAAAAAGAAAATTCTAATTTTGATCTCCTTAAAAAATTTAAAGATCATTATATGAAGTCTTCTACCTATCAGCAGTACTGCCTTCCTTTGCTTTGCAATAGTATCAATTAAGAACATCGTTCTCGTATTATCTATATTGGGAACTAAAATCGAATAATATGGTAAAACTTCGTCAGAAGGGTAAATGAACTCTGGTACCATCTCAGACCAATGCAGCCAGTCTCCGCGGTGGGACACCAAGTACTCAAATATGGTTTCATCTTCCTAATAGAAGTAGACTGCAATAAATATTTTTTTCCATCATTGAACACATTAACACGTTCGCTGCCATCTTTTATTTCACCACCATCCTTCATAGTTACAATATTCTGTTAAATGCAATCTACCCTCTTGTAAAATATGAAAAATGATATTGTCACAAAGAATCTGTAAATTTTTCGAATCGCGCTTCGAATTATAATTTTGAATAATGATATGCACGAAGTTAATTTGATTTTATGTACGTAATGTACAAAATCATGTTCGTCACATATGACGCTGGAAGCGAACGTGTTAATTATTCACCTGGATGCGTGGCCAACTGCATTTCGATTCGTGACTAAGCAGGAAATCCTGCAAAGCACTGCGCTCTCCGAGCTCCAACACAGCTCCTAGACTCCACATCATGGAAAACAGGAATATCTTCTCAATATGATGTGCTGATAATATATCTGCATAGTATATGATACATTCAATAATATGTGATCTATAAGCCCTAAAGTAAAGAGAACCTCACCTTGTCCAAGTAAACCTTCCAACAAATCAATGCATTGTCTTATGTAAATGGCTTCCAAGAGCTTCATCTTCACTGGAAGCTTTGTCTGAACAAAAGTGTGAGCATCATTGTATATTTTAGTGAACAAATTACGCAGTATTGATGCTTCTGTGTGCGGTCGTTTCTTGAACCATCCCTGAACACAAAGAAATTTATTTAATTAACATTAATTGCTATGGTATCGGTAAACTGCGAATTTGATGCATTTACAACAAAGTTGAGTAGTTACAGTTTTAACCAGTGGAAGGATTAAAACAATTAAACGGTGAGGACATATGTTACTTTTAATCTATTCAAATAGTTAAAGAAAGATGGAAATTTCAAAGTGGTTTCTTATGTTTCTATTGATGCAGACAATTTTTATTTTGCATAAAAATCCGCAGTTATCAGTAACTACTCGGCGTCTGTGAAGAAACCTCTAGTATAGGACGCCATTTTAGTACAGAAGCGCTCATGAACACCATCCCCATTCTTGATATCGTTGCTGGAGATGCATTGTCGACATTATCTGGTTCAAAAACCAGTTTGGAATTTGGTACCATTATTATACGATCGCCATTGGCTAGAGTCAAAGTTTTATTATCATCTAAGACAGAATTCAGATTCTCAATCCAAACAGCATCCACAGGACCGTCCAAAACAATCCATAAATTATCTGTCTTCTTTATTTGCGTTGATCTCCTCCATAGGATAGAGAAGATTCCATCTGTCCAATCATTTGTTGCAACATCCAGTTTCCCAAACATTTGGGAAGCAGTGATAGCCTGCAATAAAAATCCAGTTAGATGCTAGTTAGATGCTAAAAAAATGTTGAAGACCGGGATAGATTACTTTTGGATTCATTCTGACTTCTTTGTGTGGCATGCCCATCTCTGTTAGGGCCCTCATGAGCACCCACATGCATTGAGTCTTCCCAGCACCAGTCGGCCCAAGAACCATAAGACCATGACGCACGAGAGAAGTTTCATACAACTAAAAATATATACAGTCAGTCACAATTGATGGCACACATTTTAAATCAGAATTTCTTTTTTATAATTTGTCAGAAATCGGTAATACAAATTTATACAGAAATCGTACTTGAACTACTTTTAAATTCCACTCGGGATGATTCATGATACCAAACGCATCAGTTGCATTTGCTATAGCTTTTTGTAAGTCCTTGTACGTTTGGACCCTAAGTTTAATTCCTGGGAACATGTCCTCGATAAGAGACATGAACAACGGTTCGTCCTCGTCCACCAGTTTTGATAAATTCATATCTCTGCAAGTTTACAAAGTTTTTTTAATATGTCTTCCTAGGAAAGAAAACTTTCTTTACCTTAGCACTCTCATAAGAGTAGTTTCTTCCGAGTCAGTAGGATTAGCTCGCTTTTGTGCGCCAAGAGTCCTCAAACAGGATAATATATTTCTTAAACCGAAGTCATAGTGCACCTGCTTGCTGAGTTGTTCCTCGCACAATTTATACAACGTGAAAAACTTTCGTGATAACAGAACGTTTTCTTTGAAACCGCAGGCTGCCAGTTTTACGCGCATGATGATCTACATAAGAAGTTTAAAAAATTAAGCGTGACAATGAAATAATTAAGTAAATTTTATGATTTCAGATTTTATGCATTCATGATAAAATTGTGAATGTGCAACTTAAAGCGGTAGACTTTATAATGGATGCAAACAATTTTTATTTTGCATTCGCGATTAATTTTACTTGTCTATCGGGAACCATCATAGCCACGCTTCGGAACTGTATTTTCAGATTTTCTGGCAACTCCTGGCGACCCGCGTAGCCAGGATTCATCGTAATGAACAGACCAAATTCATAATTTATTTTGTATGTCTCGCCATCGCTGAAGATTATATATTTTTTCAATTCAAGAATACGCAGGATCTAGTAAGTCTGTGTACCTAAATACGAAAGATGTTCTCCTTTCCTTTCGCGCAGTGAGCACGATAGCTATTTGCTGAGCAGCCACGGATAGAACGGGCAAGTCAATGCGATTAAATTCGTCAAAGCATCCCCATGAACCCGACATAGCTAATCCCTTAAATATTCTACCGAGACCACGGAAATCCATCTGGTCGGAGCAATTGAACACGACAACGTACTTTCCAAGTGCTTTTCCCATGTCTTTTGTGGTCTCCGTTTTTCCTGTGCCGGCGGGACCAGCGGGTGCACCGCCGAAATTCATGCCTAGAAATACAATCACAAAAATCTGTCAACGCGATGATTACCGAGCAATCATCCCCCAAAAATTCCACAAAATCAAAGTAATCAAAATTGTAGAGTTAAAGCTTATCACTGGGATTACTTTGAATGGGGTTCAGTTGAAATAACTGTATTATGATCAAAATTAATTTTTAAAGATACACGTATAATTGTGTCGCTCATATTTGACCGACGTGGCAACATATGCAAACAATGATTATAATTATCTTACCCACAGCTTGGGCTAACGTTATGTAACATCTGTCTGTAAGTGGTGTAATAGCAAGGCGATCATTGCAACCCAGAAACTCATTCTGATAGGTGAAATCAATATCAGTGATTTTTATAGGTATATCTTCGGTCTCAGCGTTGTAATAAAATCTTATCTGCTTCAGCCATTCGAAATCTTGCGAATTGCGAATTCTGGACCGGCATAGTTCATCGAATATGTCTCTAAAAAATTAAGAACATTATGTCCTGCATCGTTACTCGGCTGCAAATCTTAATACAAATATAAATGTTTAGGACCTTTGATGGACGTGTATAGTGATTAAAGCCTCGTATTTGGCTCTCGCATATTTGGTCAGATCTTTTACGGTAACTTCGATAAGAAGGTTCAGTAGATCAAGAAACCATTGATTCGTCTTCTTCATCACTGTTCTGTCTCGTTTCGCTGTGTTCAACGCTATTTCAGAATCGCGAGTCCACAGAACTTGCAATCCCAACAATCCCACCTACGCCGTAACAATTTTATATACATTTCCATAAAGAAGAAAGGAAAAATGTATAATTACTTGTAAGACAGAATTGTCTATCAGATTTATCAGATCAAATTCTTCGCTGCTCATAGTTTGCAGTCCTTGGGAGATCACGTAGCCCACAGACTGTTGATGAACCAACAACAAAGTGTTCAACCAAGTCTCAACACCTCCTGTGCATATGACTTCCTTCTCTAATTCTATACGCTCATCTTCACGGGAATGTATAGCCACAATTTTCTCGTATTCCTTTTCATGAAATGTTAACTGTAAAAGGAAGAAATCTGAACTATAAAAAGGTCTCTCATGAGAAGACTGAGGATACACTGAGGATCACCTTTCCTATGTTGTCGAAGAAACCATCGAGGTATTTCTGTATAGTGTGGCAATCAGCCGCTTGCCCTAATATCTCTAGCAATGTAGGATCAGATATGAAGCAAAACCTTGGGAATATACTTCGTTTCGTCTCCAGGTATCTATGGAAATTTAACATTAAATGTGATTGTCACTAGCTGAACTTCAACGCTATTCAACGTTCTATCAATTTTATTACCCGCTGAGAGACTTCTGACAAGATTCCAGCTGTTCCAACAGATGAGGTAAAAATTGGCCCATTGTTTCATCTCCAGTACATGTTTCCACAGCGTTCTGTTTCTCGCGAGCCCTGTACATGATCTTGACCCAAGCTTTATCAATGTTCTAAAATAATTAAACGCAAATATAGAACAACGTAAACATGTAGAACATAATCGTAACTATCAAGTTCCATTGCTTTCTTACATTAAAACGTTTTGCTTCAGCTGGAAGTTGTTTAGATATATCACCGCCAATGAACACAGCCTCCAAATAAGCCCATAAGTTCTGCACAGTTAACCACTTTGCTAATATCTCAGAGGTATTGCTTAGTTTGTATTGCCATAGTTGTATATCTTTTTTAAACGGTGCATTGTACCTTAGAAAAATATTCAGAAGCAGTAAATAATCAGGATGGTAAAGCGAATAATCCTGAATTGATGATCAATGATTAGTATATTTGATACCGATTAGCCAAGAGCGAACTTATCACCATCATACTGTCTTCCAACTGAGATACTATCTCAGCTGTCTCTAAGCCTTTTAGAAGCAGTTCTCCTCTCTGCTTGAATGCAGCGAATTGCAAATCCACAGTGGCCCATTCGGCGACAATTTGCTTTAACTTGCTGTCTATGTCCTGCTCCTTCCCTGCACTGATGCATATATCCTGCCAAGAAACAAAAGTTTAATTCTCATAGTGCAGAACTAGCATATGTTTTGCTCGAATCGTACCTCAACATCGTCCTTGTATTTTAACAAGGGTGCCTGCATCACGTTTGCCAGTGTAAACGTCTCAGACTCGACGTCGAAATGATATTTACATAACTTGGACATCCTGGCCCAGTGTCTTTCCTGCATCGCCTTATTCGCCATCAGCTCTAACAGAGGACAAGTCTCGTTGAAGTCGTCAATTTTCTTCTTCAAGTCAATGTAAGCTGGCCAGTCCCTCATAGCAATTGGCAGCCTTCGACATCTGAAGACAAACGCAGAATTGATTATTTTTAATATAAAAGAAGCAGAGATTTTCATTACTTATTTTGGAAGTCGGCTAATTCCGTGACTATGGCCTCAATATCAATCTCCGACCAAGGGATCTCATAGTAACTATCAATAGTCCGATTGACTTGCAAGTAAAGAGAATACAATTTCTGTAACAAGTTTATTTCTCTTTTGCGTTGATGAAGAGCTGGATACTCCGTCAGTTCCAAACCAAATAAACTTTCACCGCTGCTGTAAGTTAAGTACTTTTCCCACAGTTCGTCAAAGCGTCCTTGAAATAGGAGAAGCCTAGAAGAATTATTATTAATAGACAACGGATTTGATGCATTTATAACCTAAATGAGCAGATGTAATTTAAAACAATAAAAACGGTAGAAGAATTTAAAAATACTGTTATATTAATTTCAACCTATTAAACTTATTAAGAGAGAAAATAAATTTCTATTTTACTCCAGTTTGTTGCAATGCTGAATAATATCAATTGACATTAGCCATTAATTAATGGCTAATGGCTAATGGTTAATGGATTAATTTATTTGTACCGGTCACTGGCTTCTTTAGCTGGTAAGCCCTCTACCATCGGACCATTCACCTCAAAATCGTGATCAAAGATTTCAACATCCTCCTTAAAAGTTGCAACACCATCAGTCAGTTCTTTTTTCAGTGGCTCTTGCATCTCGCATATTTTTGCTTGCACTTGCTTCGCCTTAAATAAATCGATACTCCATTGAAGACATTATAAAAGTAAGTTAGAATTTAATGGAATGTAATCTTTACCATGTTTAACATATTGGTAAAATTGTATCGAAGACTGTCCACAATGTCTTGTTCCTCCTTCGAAACAGGGATTTCGAATTTTCCCATCAATGTATAGGTTTCTTCTATCAATATCAATTCCATATCCAAGGATATAAAATCATCTCGTATCTCGCTTAAACATTTCATAGCAACTCTGACATCTTCCAAGTCCTTTATCTCTCTCATTAAAGTTTTATTTTTCTCATTAATGTACTCTGTGATTTTTCGAAGCTTCTCTTTGTACAGAGTGGACAACGTTTGACCTAAAACTGTCTTCCATGTACGAGCTTCGACTAGTAGTGCTAATTTCAATTTATCTGAAAATATTGTATCGATTAGAAAACTTGTTCATCAACGTAACATGCGATTTTAATACCCATTCTAATTTCTATAGGTCCAACAACATGTACGTTCGGCAGATTCTCTATTTCTGTGACTAAATCATCATACTCTACAAACTTCTCTTTGATCTCTTGAGTAATGGGCTCAGAATGAACAAAATACTCAATGATCTTGTTCCTATCTTCTGACCATATGTATGAATACTTTAAATACATCTACAAGATATTGAGCTCATTAAAATATGCAGAACACTGGTCTAAGAAAAGAAGAAATTAAGAATATAAACGTGCATTCCCAAGTTGTACAATATCGTCTTTGTAGGCAGAAATTGCACCCTGCAAGCTCATCACACTGCGCACTATCTCCTTGTGATCGGATATTATTTGATAATAGTTCTTCATTGATGTTTTAGGACTTTCTTCGCGAACAGAAAATTTTTTAATAATTTACGGTTTCTATTGCTGCTGAAAAATACTAACTTGAGCCACTGTCGGTACCACCAGACAATCTTATCTCCATATAACGATGGCCCCACATAAAAATGTGCTTATGAGTTTCTAGTATACTAATAATTAGCTTCCCGAAGTAATGCTGTAAATCTTCTATCGGCGGCACTATTATGATATTTGGAATTTGCAGCACGAAAGTAGTGATCATTGTGGGGGTCACTTGCGGCTCTTGATTGTTTTCTCTAATTAGAGGACTGTGGTAATCGAAATAAAGAAATTGAAGATTATTTTTAAGGTACGTCACTTATCTAACCGCGCGATTTTGAATCCTAATTTTACAATTTTGGGGAGGTCTTTATTATACATATCTCGAAGTATTCCCTCAAAAAATTCTAATATTTGGGTTCAAAATCGGGTGGTTACATAGGTGCTACCTCTTAATCAGTGCATTAAAATTCAAAAAATTAGAAAAACCTTATATCGGCGACCTGTTTCTTTAATAAATCCAGGGAGTTCTTCGTACACTTTACTAAAGCTTCCACGAGTTTATTATTAAAGAATGCAAATAGTTCCATGCAATCGTTGTGCACTTTATGTATCTGAACTTTATGGGTCCTTTCAATGGGAGCAAAACCTACAATCACAGAAAAAGACGTATTATAAGAAGACTATGGAAACAACAAGGCCAATATACCAGGTTCATATTTCTCTTTCGTTAATTTCGTTTGCGACACATGTTTGTTCACTTTATCCAAATCCATCCAATCATACTTGATGTCTTTAACAGTCTCGTCGATTATAAAATCCATGAATTTGTTGATGATTGTTACGACAGCTTTTTCCGCTGACAACGACTTTATTTCGAGTTCGTCGCCCACCACATTTACGTGGGCCACATTGTCATCCAAAAGTTCATGAGGACTTTTAGGGTAATTGTCTAGCTTGCATAAGACAGCTTCCGAAATAGATTCGAACACTTCGTCAACTCTCGCTTCCTTCATATCTGTTATCTCTTTAACAAAAATGTGCATTTTAGTGAGAGCCTCTTGTATCTGATCGCATACTTCGTTGATGTTCAATGACGTCCATGTTATCACTGATAAGCAGGGTTGAAATGCGATTTCGAGATCAGCGAGAACAATTTTTATCAAATTCAGAAACAATACCGGTATTCTCCGCCTACAATTTATAATAGGATCTATAGTCTTTTTACAACATTTTTCCCATGAATTATTTACCTCAAAGCATCGTTCTCATCTACTAATTTCTTCACACTCTCGTAAGATGAGAAAATTCTGTTTTTACAAAATGTAATTATTTGTATAAAATCTGGCACATCTAGATCGAATCTGGCCATGTGTTCAGATTCGCGTATCACTTCTATAATGTACGAATCAAAGTTTAAATGATACTTGTTGGTCGTCAGGTGTCGTATGAGTAATGGTGAAGCTAATGCCAATCGAACCTTCAAATTAAAACGATTAATGAAGCGAATAATTAATGTTTAAATAATGATTAATATTTCTGCGAATACAATAATTATACTAGACGTACAATTTCCGAGGAATCATACCATGCTCTATGGTATATTAATTCGTAGTGTATGAAGACGCTGATTAGAGCATTGTAAATTTTAATAGCCCTTTGCATGTAGTCGTGGTTGAGCACTCTTATGCATAGTTTATATATTTCCATGGGGCCTTCGATACGTCTATAGAGTTGCCTGATCCACATAATGCGACCAGAAATGGGTGGAACATTTCTGGGTATCGGTGGATCCGATCTATCTTCATTGTATCGATCTCGCACATCTTCAATCTCTTTTTGAAACAGTGTTGTGAGCTCTAGGTACTTCCTATCGATTCTCAGACGTTTGAACTTCAATTTCTGAAACCTATAAACAATAAATTATCGATCTATTCTTTATAATAAGTCTGATCGCGCACTGATCTAATATTATATAATTTAATATAAAACAATCACCTTGCCACTAATCTCAATGCCTCAGTTATAGTCGGAGCCTCAGAAACGCACTTATAAAAGAAAATTCGTAACTCCGTTTCTGTCTGTGCAACATTTTTCTTAAACGTATCATAGTCATCGTCGAAATACGGTTTTCTATGATCCAGAGGATCATAATTCTGAGATGAGATATCCTGGAAGAAACTTGTAAATTTACTTGCAAACACATCTATTCCTTGTATAGCTGAACTATGAAGAATTGAATAAGTTAATGTTGTCTGAAGAACATCCATAATCTGCAATACAAGTTATATTTATATTTATTATCTTTAACATATCTTCTTGTCTGTTGCAATATATAGTTGCTAACTTTTATTATTCTGTTTTTGAAGGTATTGAACTTTCCGAAAACATACATCTCAGATACTTCGAATGGCCTTTCGTCAGCGGATTCCCTTACTTGCTTACACATTAAAATGTAGTACTCATAATACTGTTCACACAATTGTTTACAGTCCTGTAACCAAATAATTATGTAACAAAAACTGTCATACAAATAGTACACATATACTGTTGAAGATTGGTACCATTATTTTAGATATCATAACGCATTTAGCTTCATTCCAAACTGTTACTTTGCCATCGTCAGTGAGATAAGCTTTGCATGCTAAGATCATTTGATTTGTCATCTGAAAATTCAATAAATTTATCAAATTGTTCAAACTGGAGCTGAAGACTACAATTTACAGTACTTTTACAAAAACTGCTGTGACCATTCGCCTTGTATTGAAGAATCGCGAAGTAGCATATATCATTCTTATAGCATACATGAGCGGCGGTAAGTATTCTCCGATTTTTGTTGGATCAAACCTGTACAAGGGCTGAGTGAATTTTTCCAATGCATATAAATATTTTACATTGTCTTGTGCAAGAATCTGTATGGTTTTAACGTGATCCTCTAGGATTTTCCATTTCTAAACATAAATGCAAAATATATATTCTCTTGTACACATTCCTACGTAATAAATTAATGAAGAATACAATACTTATGTTTAAGTTTACCTTCATATGTTTCGATTTTACTCGCGTTAAAAACTGTATGTGTCTCTGAGTAACAGGAGACTTAATGTGTTCAATTATCGATGAAAATCGGACCAGAAGCTGTCTCCAATAAAACAGTTCTACGTTTGGCCCCATTTCTTCAGTCTCCCGACGCAATTGTTGACTTTCTACAACAGCCTGAGAGCATCAATTAATTTAACAATTAACGCATTCATCGGTAACGACATAATTGAATGAGTGTCTAGTAAAAGGGCGCATGTTGCATTTTGGAGAACAAGAAGTCGTGAATTTTACCCTTTCAATACTCTTCATCCATATCCTGACAATGCTTTCTACTGCGTGGATAGCTGATAGATTAGTAGCATTCTTTTCTATATCATCTGGCATTGATAAATACAAATCATATATATGTTGATCAATATCGAACTTCACCGTGCTCTCCAAGTCTATCTTGGTCACTTGATATAAAACACATAATTTAATTATACAGAATTGAAGAGAGTAATATCAAGTTTTGAGTTTGAAAAACCTACTGCTCAGGAATTCACAGAAGTCTCTGAAATCGCAGATGAAGTTGTTCTTCACTTTTTCACCAGCCTCATTCCTTGATAATTCACCCCATACTGTGTTAGCAGCGATTGCTGGCAAATTTAATCGTACAATTAACTCAGATATAGCTGCCAGTGCGCTCTGGGATACAGGATCGACTTCTGCATAGGCATAGAATGTGTCCTAATAAAATATTACAAATTTAGTAAAGATTAAACTATGTTCACACTGAAGCAACATCAAGCAACTTTACATTGCCCTTTATTGTCTTTATTTTTTACCGAATAAAAGAGGTGACAAAAAATTAAAAGAGATCAGTTCAAAATTACAGAGAAACATACTTCGATCAGCTGTTTACTCTCAAACTCAACATCTGCCCTCAATCTATAGACTATTACGCATTTCCCAGAAAGCTCTTCGGTGGAACCATCGGTCACACAACAGCGTAGCATTTTCTTAATCTCTTCATAATGTGAAGTCCACCTTCCAGACTCTATTGCAACATATTTTATTTACTAAATAAGTATAGAACATTGATAAAACCAATTGAGCTATAGTAATATCATTTATAATACCATATGTGGGTGGTTCCATTGACTGGAAATGTATAAGTATCGCACGTCTGCCATCCTTAGCAAGGAAGCTATCGAAAACAGCAATGTATTCATCTTTATCAATAATCCCTTCTTCCAAAACATCCGGATCAACATTCAAAATAAAGGCTACGACTTCCACGAGCTGACGATGTGTTGCTTTCAGCAACCCCTGTCTAACTTGTCGGTGTTCCTTAAATTTTGCCTATAAAAACGCAGAAACATAATATAAATCAAACAAAGAACACAATTCATAAAGGAAAGATTAATAAGTCGTGTGCACGGTTCACATACAAGACGATCTTTCAGCGATTCTGTGGGCACAGCTTCTAAAGCAACTCTTCTTTTCAATAATTCTTCAATCCGGCGATCGATCGCAGGTTTCGTGTAATCTCGAGCTGCAAAATATGCAGTTATGTGTGCCATTATGCTAAAACATGACTGACAAAAAAATCACATTCGCATTCTATTCAAAGTGAACATCAATAGACGCGCGAAAGTGTAAAGGGAAGAACGCGAACAAGTCTTATAGGGTGGGTCGAGAATTCGACGCATTTACTATGATTATGAAATACTAATTCATACATATATTGTTTTATTTATGATTGAATAAATCTTACAGATTTTGAGACGATGCAATAGCACGTGGTGCATCCAAGCACGTGTTCCCGTGATTTGAAATTTCATTCATAAATTTATCAACGCGCCGCGCATGCGAAGTGAGGGGGTCTTGCACATGCAGCTGAAGTGCACGTCAAATTGCAAAGGTTAAGACAGACAGCACAAAATAACACTAAATACATACATACATTTACAACAAGCGAAACCATAGTCGAAAGAAAAGTTTCTACTAAATCAATCAAAGTGATACCGATCCTTTTCTTTAATTTCATGTCCCGTTGTGAAGCATACAAAAATCGCATTTTTTAAATATGTTTTTACAGCCCGTTTCAATACGTAATTGCCGCTCGATGCTTCGTTTAAGGTTAATATGTTTTTTAAATCTTTTCTAGCCGATTGTATGAGACTACGTTATTATAACTATAAGGATAATAAATATTATTGACCCTACACGAAAATGGAACCGAAATAAAATAGATTTGTGAAGTGCCGGACGATTCTGTTTATCCCTATTTCACATTCCTTTTAACAATATTGAACGTATTTATTTACAAAATTATTAAACCAAAGAATTATTTCTTATTTTTATACGTATTATGATTTAAATACTTCCCGTATTTAGTTACTAATTTTTTTTATTGCAATTTTTTCCTATTTCATGAAAGTCAGATTCAGTAGCAATGTTTAAACAATTTGATCATTTTCAGATAAAGGTGAGCATTTTTATTTTATATTTACATTCACCATTTTTGCAACAAATACGTTTGGAATATGTACTCTATGAATCAAAACTGATAATTAAATTGCCAAGAAAGTTTTGAATAGTTACGCACATTTATTAAACCCGTAAGAGCATGTGGAATGCATTGAATTACCAGACATCATGTTTAAATTGGAATCATACATAACACCTGTGATTCTTAGTTACGTGGAAAAGTATGTGAAGAATTTTAAACCAGAACAATCTCAGGTATGTCCTTTTATAGCTGTTTTATTTCATTAAACAAAAAAGATATTCAATAATTAGTTTTCCAGTAAATATTATGGTTTCTGCATCTCAGGTTTCTTTATGGGGCGGTGATGCATCATTTCAAAATCTTGATTTAAGACTAGAAGTTCTGGAAGAGCAACTTAATCTTCCTTTTGTCTTTGTTAGTGGCCATATACATGAACTACTCATTCATGTTCCTTGGGTAAAAATTACTTCGGAGCCAATTGTTATTACAATAAATACAATAGGTAAGCAAAACGATGTGAGGTGAAATTATGCTGTCAGTAAACATGTAAAAATCTTTTCCTTTTTTGCAGAGTGTATCTTAAAATTAAAAGATGATACTAAAGTGGAAACCAGTCCTGCGGCACTACAGAAAAGACAAGAAATACCACAGTAAGGAAGATAATTGTCCTTCAGTCATAATTATACTGCCAATTTTTATGGAAAATATAAATGATCTGTATCAATTGAAAGAAACAGACATTAAATAAAAATGTACTTTTTGTTTTAACAATTTTAATAAGTTGAAAATAATATAATAGTGCTCTTAAATTCTAATATAACTCACAGTTTTGATGTAAATGCATAAAATCAGCAGTACAATTATAATTCTGTGCAACAGCGCAATTTAAATATTAATCTCTTCACAGAGAAGAAGCCCCGCCTGGGTACATGAGAAGTATAGTAACAAAAGTTGTAAATAATATAACAATAAATTGTAATAATTTAATTCTAAAGTACGTGGAAGAAGATATTGTCCTTAGCGTAAATGTTCGATTTTTAAGTATGCAGACTGTTGATAATAAATGGGAACCAGCATTTACTGGTAAGCATTTTATATATCATTAACTGATTACATATGTTGTAATCATACTTGCTTTCAGATGTTAATGCGTATGAAGTTATGCTAAGGAAAGTCATTACAATCCAAGACCTAACATTATGCTTAGACAAAATGGACGCTTCTGGAAAGATAGAAATATATCAGGTACTTTTATTCTTCGGTAGTCTGGGGAGCTCCAAACTTTTTATTAAAGGGCATATGATTTCTTCATTCAGGATCCGGTTCTATATCGATGTTCTGTTATAATACGCTTGATCATAAACTATCATAGCAACACTGCAAGAAGAGCATCGGTCACACGTCTGGACCTTCATTGCCAGAAAATGGAGTTTAGTATAACAGAACAGCAAGTACCAATGCTTTTGAGGCTAGCTGCACTGATAATGGTACTGCAGACGAAACAGTTCCCGATAAATAAAGAGAAGTCTTTAATTTCTGCTGAAGAGAGAGAAGACAACATACAAGGTCTCGTGTCCTTTCACAAAATATAGTTTACATAATTTATAATTAGTAGACTGCGGATTTTATACATTTATGACAAAAATGAATTGAATTTAAGAATGTCAATATATTGTTTTAAGCTTACTAAGATCATTAAAGAAAGAAAGGAACTTTCTGACTACTGTTTCTTGCAACAGAGGCAGACAATTTTTATTTTGTATAAAAATCTGCAGTCTAGTAATTATAATCACGCTTATTGTTACTGAATGTTATAGACGACATGATTGATCATGTAAGCGGAGCTGCTAATGACACCACAGGCTGGGGTGGATGGGCTTGGAACATGGTGTCATCTGTGCTACCAATTGACTGGGACAATGACTGGTCCATGGAACAGCAAATGGCTTACTCTGGACACACTATTCATCTTGGTGTATACATACAGGATGCCACCTTGACTTTTAAAGTACAGGCATCAGACATACTCAAGGATAATTTAAATATTGACAATTATAAAACCATGTAACGAAAAATTAATTTTTTTAGACGGTAGAAAATATTAAGGAACATTTATTTTATAAGTCACGAAAGCTCAGGTATAAATCATTCCTGACCCTAAGATTGAACGGTGTGGTGGTAGACACGTTACTTCAAGGAATTGCTATGACCACCTTTCAAATTGGAATGGGTTGTATACGTATATACCCCAGGGGAACCTGTAAATGTGGATATTTGGAAGTCGTTGATGGAGCTCAAGTAATATTCTCTACAATTCGTTTACTACTTTATTTATTGAATACTGTGTCTAACTTAAAAATTTTTCTGTAGCCACCCCTATATTTGGTAGCAGGGAAGTTGTATACTGATTACTTGAGAGATTCATTGTTTGACGATAATTCTATAGAGAATAAAGGGAAGAAGAGAGACTACAAACAAGGAATTTACTATCATCTGAATACTGTTACAGGTAGTCATAGTTTAATGTACTATTTCATTATTGGGTTTATTGTGAATAGACTGCGAAATTTATACAATTATATAAGATCCGCAATCTAATTAAAAATAATGATATCAATGAACTTTTAGAGGAAAGATTAATAGAACGGTGTCCAGCATTCGCTATGGATTATGTGCACTGCATTGAGCTACCAGACGACATTACCCCTGAGAAACTGGCAGAATTTGGGTCTAATTTTGAATATAGGTAGCTTTGAGTAATTTCAAAACTTTTTAGAAGAAAAAAAAGCACAAAAATTAAATGTATATATTTTTATAGCAACTTTCACGAGCACAGAGTTATGAGATACATAATAGGCGATTTAACTATCCGATTATGTTCCGGCGTTTTCCATCGGATTGAAACGATAAAGCAAGCTGCCGCAAATTACGATTACAACCCTTATCTCGTATCGAAGCCAGGTATTTTTATACTTGTTATTCATATGCAAATATAATATTCTCGCACTAATAGTATATTATTATTGATAGATCCATTGGTGGACGAGCTTGCACCCGTTACCCTAGAAGAGTATGAATCTTTACGAGAGAACGTCTCCATGGTTGAAACAAAGGTAATAATAGCGAAGGCGTCTCTTCAATTGCAATTGGCCGATCATTCGATAACCGGATTACCACGGCAAAGAAAAATAGTTGAAAATAGAGTATGTATTAGATCATATGTAGACTGTGGATTTTATGCATTCATAAAAAAAATTAATAAGTAAAATTTAAAATAGCAGAGAGATAAAAAGTGATCAGTGAGAGAAATAAAATTCTATTTAACTCTCGTGTCTTGCAATCGATGCACAAAATTTTTATTTTGCATAAAGATCCGTGGTCTAATTATGTATTATACACGTGTACAATTAATTCACTCGTTATTGACGCTTTTATTCTTTTGCTAGACGACACCGTTAACGCCTGCTCTTACAGACGACCCTTTCGTGAGCATTGAATGCGATGAAGTAATATTAACTATGCTGCAACCGTTGTATCCATTTAGGCTTGCTGCATGTGCATCGAAACAGACTGACGTCTCTACGGAAATGTTCGATCAGTGCCATAAAGTTATTACGCTTCAGGTAATACAAGAAAGAAGAATATCATACGTGTACAGAGTATTATCAATTTCTGCTTAATTAGGTGAACGGAGCAAGAAGTCAACTTTATTTAATGAAGAGTTGCCATACGTCGATAATAATGCCTTATTCAGTCGAATGCAAAGTGAAGCAATTATTATACCCTCAGTATTGGAGAAACATTGATCTGATACATGAAACATATTCGGTGCACATAGACAGTATTACAATTACTGGAACAAAAGCAAAATTAATGATTGCTATATCTATATTAAATTCTATTTATGATCCAACTGATGCAACAAATCCTATCGTGTGTTCTTCGTTGTTCAACGATGCTTGTCAAGAAATAGGTATATATAATAATAATGATGAATAGACTGCGGATCTTTATGCAAAATGAAAATTGTTCAAATCAATTGTATGAAACAAACGCTCAATGAAAATGCCTTTTCTCTTTTAATAATTTTAATAGTCGATTTTAACATAGAATATAATGCGACAACATCATACAATTCTTCAAATGTCTTTTACACTTTTATATTTGACATAAATGCATCAAATTCGCAGTCTAGTCATGAATAAAATTTAATAAATCTATGATTTATTTCAGATCCGGTGTACCTGGAGTTGTTAATGGAAAGTGTGAATTGCAAACAATATTCGTCCCTGGTCACAGTCTCCAATGAAATAAGTATTAGTTCAATGAAAATGTTTGCTCTAAATGAAACTCAGCAGGCATTCATTTTCTCGGGTCCAGAAAGCAATGTTCATGGGTTAGTATACATAAATCATAAATAGACTGCAGATTTTATAAAATTTTCATTTTGTATAAAGATCCGCAATCTAATCATGAAGTATGTGACGAAACTATTCACTATATGGTAAATAATAATTTTAGCGAAGCAGAAAGTAAATTGCTGTTAACGGCTGTGGTTCAGTTCCCAAAGGATGTCGATAAACAAACGCATCCACCGCTTCTATCGCTTCAAATGGCAGACATCAGAGCTTCTCTTGATCCATTGTTATTTAAATGGCTAGAGTATCGTGTAACGTATTATAATTTAGGTACCTTGTGCACCACAAAGGCTGAAACGCAACAGCATTTCGAAGGTGCATCCTCTGACACGGGCACCAAGAAAAAGACATTCCCGAGTTTGCACGAGAGCGTGCACAGTTCTTCCGATAAGGAGAAGAGAAAGTCAGTCGTTACGACTGAGAAATCAAAGACTGTACAGAATGATGGTACCAAAAGGAAGCACGATTCCAAAGCTGATAGCGAGAGACAGGTATCTTCTTCATATGTTCATAAAATCTTGGATATATTAACACTTTCGCTATCATTAAAATTTGGATGGAAAGAGTCACTTTTAGTAATAAACGATTTTAACATTGACTGTAAACAGCGAAACAGATGATGGTAGCGAATGTATTAAAACATTTTTTTAGTAGCTTCGGTATGGAGTTATTAATTATAAAGAAGTAATGTATGGTAGAACTTACAGAATTTGGGAATATTGGCCAGATTATCAGAACTGTATCCATGGTGGTGTGGACTTGTGCTAAGTGGGTGTGTTGGACATATTGTTATATACATACCATCCAGTACAATGAATGGTATTGGTGCATTTGGTAGGTTGATACGTTGAATCAACAATATATTTATTTTTAACAGCATACAATCTACTTAAAAATGTTTCAGGCATCGAAGAGGCAAAAGATAGAGCACTGAATGCCGACCATAACTTACAAATGTTGATAGTAAAATTACCCACTCTTATTGTTCATTCTTCTAACATAAGCATCGAGATGCTGACACCACATCTTCAAGAGTTACCAGTTAAACTACCAAAATCTATGTGGACAAACAGTAAGTTACCGAGGAGAAGATGATACTTACTGTATTAAAATTAATGTTATTCATATCGTAATGTCTTCCAGAATTGGAAAGTTTCCCATGGACGTTGAGTCTCGTCGAATTCCATTGCTACATGTTGCAACAACATACGCAAAAGAATTTCATTAAAAAGGTATCGTTGAATGCTACAGTTGCTCTCACAACGAAATTTACAACAGTTCCAGCTGGAGGAAGTGCATTGTCTTCTTTAGGCATCTGTGTTCACATAGACAATTCCCCTATCATTATTTCAGTCTCCGAGGAACAGGTATTGCAGTAAAAATATTTTTGTACCGTATAAGTAATGAGCACTGAACAATTGGATAATTGTATAATTATTTGCCATAGATAATTTTCATGAACAAAATCATTTCGAGTATTTTGTGCGTACTACGAGTATCAGGTGCCACTGACAAAAGCATTGTACCTAGCACTCTGATGAATACTGAAACACAAGTGGTTCTTCCTATCATTCCACAAACTCCGTCAACACCAACGCAATTGCTATACCCTGAAGACGCTTCGACGAATTCGACTGTTTCTACATCAAAAGACGATATTACGCAAGGTGCATTAAGATATGTTTATAATTAATGCTTGAAGCGGATAGATCAAATGAAAAATAGCATTTAAAGAATTTCAAAACACTTTTGCAATATTTTCAACTCCTTAAAATGATGAAAAAAGGAACTAACTATACCTTGCAATTATTCCAAACAATTTTTATTTTGCATAAAAATCTGCGGTCTGTATACAGCTGTGTTAACACTATATAAAATTTATTCTTCCCAGAATCGGATGAACTAGTTTTAACTGCATGGATTCAGTGGACTATAACAAAAATTGCATTCAAGCTGTACGTGACAGAGACAGAAAGTACATCTTCGTTAAAATTGGTCCTCGAATTGGAAGACATTATCACCTCCTTAGATCTGCAACCAGTTTACTTGAAATTAAAGAGCAAAATTACTACCGCTACTATATTTCATTACACCAGGTATAGAACTACATACATTACTGAATGATTTGAATACTGGTCTAGAAGAAGGTTGCATTTTATGAAATGTACAGGAATACGTAAAAATAATTCGTTGCTCAATGCAACAAGAGAGAATCGGTTAATGTAGTAAATGAAGTTTTCACTTTTTAAGATGGAAGGAGGGCGCATGCTACACTAATTGACTCTTTCAGAGCTACAGTGAACAGTGAATTGTTTTTAAGTCTTCTCATAAAAGCTATAGCCGGGTTTGGGGGTCAAATCGGCCCCCGTCGGGATTTTATTCTAATTTGCACCCATCGATAGCCTACCAAAAAAGATACCTTTCAGCCAAGTTTTAGTCCTATAGCTCATCTGTAAGGGTAGTTATAGCGGAAAAACGAAAATTCAGTTTTTGGGCCATTTTCCCCATTTAATGACAATTTAAAATTCTGAAAAAAATCTGACACATGTCGGACACCAAACCACATACTTTGAGTCGTTTTCAGATTTTTCCGTTGCAAACTCTGGCTGTAAAAATCGAAAAACACGAAAAACCCCCAAACCCGGCTATAGCCTTTCACGTGATGTAACATGCTAGACATTCATTTATTTATGAAATTGCACTTTGAGAGACAGTCCAGATATTTTGTTTAGAGCCCCGAATTCTCCAACTTGGGACATCGGTGAGTATGTAGGTGCAATACTCTGTGGCAGAGAAGACAGTTTAGAAAAAGGCGACGACTCCGGATTTTTGAGTTTCACTCTGACCAGAGCAAAGTCTGGGAACGTCCACACCCGATGGGGCACCAACAAACGCTATAGAACTCAGAAGGTACTTGAATTAGTTCCCATAAGAGACGCACCGCTCTTCAAATGACTAATTACAATTTTAGAAAGACATAACGGAGGATCCACTATCCTCGAATGTATATATCTCCGAAGTAGTTGTAAAAATGCAAATGGTGGACATCATTTTGCCACTTACTACAGTTAGCAAGTATATACAGCTGTTGAAACCGTTCACCTCCGTATATCAAACCATTGAGAAAGATTATGCCGGAACCTTTGAGCAAACCACAACAACAGGCTCAAGTATTATTAATCTTGACAACGAATTTTTGCCATTGATATACTTGGACTTCAAGGGGCTTAGGCTGATGCTTCCAGCCTCGAACATAATCAAACTGAAGCCGCAGCATGATTTGTTAATGCTCCAGGTAGTAATGTCTTACAATTTGTATAGTTTTTAAATAATATACACTTAAAGAAATAAATTTGATGAATAATTTCTCATGGATATATCTTTGCAGTCTCAATAATCGTAAATTAAAGATACTAGAACGCGTCCCGTAAACTTCGTATTAAAGATCAAATTTTTTAAATTTCTACAGTTAGATGGAATTCGCATCACCCCACACGCGGAGAATCCGATTTGCAGAACGCCTTTGCGAATGGACATATATCAACTTGCGGCTCAGGCAAATATTTTAAGTATACCCGGCTCGATTGTAGAGGATCGGCAATACCAGATTAATATAAAAGGCATCTGTGCTCATACAACCACCTGGAAAAATTATCAAATGAGTATAAACAAGAAAATGTCTCAGTCATATCTTTACACGATGAACGAAAATCCTGCGTTAGAGTGGAACAAACTGGGACATGGGAGCAGCTTAGAACAACAATTTTCAACACTACCCTTAGTATCAAAGTTCGATTTATGCTTGATTATTGCACCGCCGGTATTCTTCAAGCCGGATGTACTAGTTTGTGGCAGTGCAGTCGAAGTTAATTGCATCACGGACATCGAAGTGACCATAAATTTAGACCAAATTCAGCTGATTTCCATACTAAATAATGAATTAAATAATTTATTAATGGGTAACTTTAAACTACATAGAACACAGACTGTGACTAATAACATGTCTCAGAAAATTTCAACTGTGGGAGGCATTAAACAAATTACTTGGACAAAACAGTCCTCGGACGATGTGGATGTTGATTTTACTAAAGACAGTGGAATAGACTTCGAAACTTCGAGCGTAAATTCAACAATTGTTGGTAAACCACCGCTCCCAGGGACTCCTATACTATTACCATTCGAATTTTTGGTAAATTGTGGTAAAATAACACTTGTGCTTTATGATATTCAAAAAGCCAGTTCAGAGTATCAGGTCGACATAAATGAAATCGAAGAAGACGACGGTGAAAGTCAGAAGCGACCACTGTTCTACGTTATGGTTAACCAGCCGAATATTTATTTTTCACGGCAACACCCATCGGAGAAAATACAGATATCCTGTTTCGACATGACTATGGCGTTAGGAGAGAAGGAGTATGAATTAAATTCAATACCGACAGAGAAAGATTTCATGATGTTCATTATCGAAACGAAAAGTGGCGATTTGCATCCTGATACGGGCATTCCGCCTTCTTTTGTGACAATGAAGTATGAGAAAACAATAGGAAAAAATCCACAGTTTTCTGTAGACATGGGTAGACCAACAAAAATTTATTTCTCTTTGTCGAGGCTGAATCAGATACATGTTATGCAAAATAAGATACTACCGTATTTTGTAAATCAGTATGAAACAGCATCGACAGATCAGTTCGACGATATGAAAATAATATCACCAATGAAACCAAGGAAATTAAATTGGCCTGATTTGAGCGTGAGCACCAAGCAGGTTGTACTGTCCTTGAAAACAGATTCCGGCGCTGAGATAATAATCAGTTTAGCTTCATTGTCTGGGAACATCACGTCTCTCCTTCGGCCTGATAGAATATACTCTAACACATCCATAGATTCATTCATTGTATCAGCCATTCTTAACAAGAATATCAAAGTACTGTTGAATCCATGGTGTTGCAACATCACCGTCTGTTTGCTCTGGGAGTCATGGCAGAATGCTGACTCCATTCCCCAAATACAAGTACAAGCGGACAGTGACAGTCTTTACTTAGATTTCGGGCCGGAACAGATAAAAATTATAAAGAATGTTATAGAAGATTGTCTGTTGTTGTTGAACGAACTAACAAAAACTTCTTCAGAGGGCACGAGTAGCGATAAACAAATTGTACTCTCTACTGAACAGCATTATAAGGATGATCTCAAAGCAGGCGCATTCCAGTTTGTCAATGGCAATGCCGACGAACTCCCATTCTCGTACCAAGTGAGTTTATCGACTCAAATATATTTATGTTGGCGTGAACATGGAGTCTAACGTATTGTTAATCGCAGGTTGTATTTTTCGCCTATCCCCAACAATCAATGGCTTGGAGATACCCGCAGCCGAGAACACTAACTAGAATCCACGTGTCGCCAGTCCCATTTGAAGTTAGTACAATATATTAGTTATGATAACACTGTCCAACACCCATTTTTCGAACCTTACTATTTTATATTAAAAATAATTTGTCTTTTTAGACTCTGGATTCCGATAGCGGTTATATCGACAAAGTGCCCTGCGTTCTCGAATATTGGAGCGACTGTCACATGTCCTACCAACGCTACGTTGACTTCTACCTATCAGAGACAGACTCGTACCGTTTAGAACTGCCAGAGAAGGCTCCTGCCCGAGCAGTGGCGTGCATATGGCGAGTAGTACTACTGTCAAGCAACAACAAACTAGTAGATAAAACAATAATCTCTGCGCGCGTCCTTGCTGCCTGTTTACGCATCGATTCCTACTTCAATTCCTCCATTATACCTAACATACAAGCCGCTTTGAACATCGGCGCTGTACACGTATCAATGTACAATCATGTGAACTCAAATATGTACAGTAATTTGCAGCCACCATTGAAAAATTACACCTTGAAAGGCACCATACCTGAAACCCAATGTTTCATGACGTTGGAGCACAAGGAAGCCATATTGGTGCTCAACAGGTGGATAGATGGCTCAACGTTGATCGATGTCAGCGGTACATTCAGCGTTCACATTTTAGACTACACTCATTTGACTATGCAAGAGATGTTGGATCCTTTAGAAGCCAGATTCCAATTATCATTGTCAGATAAAACAGATATATCGGTAACGTGCAGTCCATTCTCGCTAAAGCTGGGGCCGACGATAGCACACACACTCGCAGTCTCCGCGCATTTGTGGTTCGCGTTCCTGGAAGAAGAGAACAGGAACATGATCCTGTTCACTCGTTACGTGGTAGCGAACGACACTAATGTCCCTATCCTCTTCGGTCAAAGCGGAACCGGGGACAACACTCTACTTGAAAGCAGACAGTGCATTTTCTACTCGTGGAAGAACTTCGGCAACAAGACGATAAGGATAGCGATAGAGGAAAATATCTGGCTGTGGAGCAAACCGTTCTCCGTAGCCACCGACGGTGTCCAAGCGATTGAGTTCAACAATTCCTTAACCAAAGCAGCTGCTTTCATCAGCGTCACGTCTCTCTCTGCTACTCAGAAATTAGTCACCTTCTCTGGTCAATTGGTAATCTCTAATCAATTGGTCGATAACTTCGAGATGAAATTGGTCAAGTACGAAGCTGACATTGGCTCGAAAGTGACTGTATTAAAGGACGTACACCCTGTTCCTGGTAAAAGCAGTCCACCGTCGGTCATTCTCGACGGAAATAAGAAAATGGCTATACGATTACGCTTCACCACCATGCCCAACTTGTCCTGGACAGGGGACATTCCTCTCCAGCCAAATGCTAAATGGGGCCAACCCTGGCTAGTCAAAGTACCCTTACAGGAACGCGGACAGTTCCTAAGTATCTGGGTACGAGTGGTCACTCAGGTGATCCAAGATAAAACCAAAATTCTAGCCGTGCTCAGCCCACTGTACATGATCAGATCGCATTTACCAGTCCCGGCCAGGGTGCAAATGGACACGCCTTCGTTAAAGATGTCGCTGAGCACCATGGTGAACGGCCGTGGCGAGCGGCAGCAATTATACTGCCCTGGGACCTTCGAGCATTTCCATCAACTAACATTCCAACTAGAATCTGGTGTATCCACCTCCAATCCCTATGTCCCACTGTCTTATAGCTCCGTCGACCAACGGAAATTCTTCCGAAGGCCGGATATTGAAGATATAGACGGTATTATAAAAGATCTAGATAGCAGAAGGGAAGAAGAAGAATGGCCCTTCCAAGGAGACATGGCAGAAGAATGGCTGTCCGCTGAACAGCCTCAGACACACGTACAGGTCAAATACCAGGATGCAGGTCTGGTTTCCAGTACTTTGTTGCTGGAGCTGCAACCGTGGTGTTTCATGCTAAATTCCATGGGCTGTCACCTATCTCTTGTATCAGAGGATACAGAGCTGTGTCAGATACCTCATTATGGTATTGTGACTCCTCCTAAGCTGGAGGGTACTTTTCATTTATGCGTTGGAGTCGGTGACACGTTTTACACATCCCAAGCTCTCCAACTGGCTCGGCCTGATTGGAGTCAGAGCTTCTATATGCCAAGAATCGGGGGATTGATCCCGGTCGATGGGAATATCAAAACGTGCGTGGACTGTTGCTCTAGCGTATCCATCATGAGCATTAACTCGAGCATGCACGAGGACATGCGTCTGATTCGCGTAACAAGTAGCCATGTCATCAGTAACTTAACTTCTCAAGAGTTGTGCATTGCCACGTTGGCAGTGCACGAAGAGGAGACAGGTCTGGAGTTGCCTAACGATCTCACTTTGTACAGTCTCAATATCTCGCCTGCTGAGGATCAGAAACAGGGTATACCTATTACACAATGGTATACGTTGTACATGGAGGACATTATGGAGCCCCTCGTGCTTTACATATCGTTGAGCTTGGGGCACAAGTGGTCTTGTCCTGTGAGAGTCGACCAAGGCATGAGTCGCAAATGCGTTGCCATTCCGAATGGCTCTGCGACTATGCCAGTGGTCATCACGACTCAGGAAGACAAGGGCACGACGTACATAATGATTCACGTTGATTACCATCCTCAGCTGTTGATCGAAAACACCTGTGCTTTTAAAATTCTACTGGGCCAATCGAATGAATCTGGCGAAGCTACACTGTCAGACACTGCTCACTTTACGTGGACCTGCGAAGTGGACAGTGGCGCATCGTGTCACTATTCTACCCCATCGGTCAGTAATCGATTGCCTGATGCACCGGTCTCAACTGCATCCAATGTATTATTGTTCTCTGCTGTGACAAACCATGGTGATCAAACAGCACAGAACAAGGAACTACGGTGGTCGAGAGGTATAAATCTATCATCGATATCAAGTGTACTGGTAGATCAGTATGTGAGATTGCCATTTTATGGAGACGTGAAGCTGATCATGCAAAACCGTTGTTACACTACATACATTAGTATTGTACCAATCTCGCAGGAAGAGGTGTCTGCGAGGGATATTAGGAGTCGTCTTCTGCGCAAAGAAGCTGATATCAAAGAAGTTGAAACGCTGCATACCAAGTACACTGATACATCAGAGGATGATAAATTGATAAACGTGCAAAGCTCCGATAGCTCCACGTCGGTGACAACGTTCTTCTCTGCTCAGGATGAAAATTTGAACACGGAAGCTGCGCCGCAAATAAATTTTCAACACTCGATTACAAGTTTGGATAATAGTAAAAGCAGCGACGATGCGAAGGTCGCTGAAGAGAGTGCGTCAAAAGAAGGATCTGCCACTGTCTGTCTCCGCGGAATTACCATCATCATCATGCACGACATAAATGAAAATGCGCAGAGGATCGAAGTTGCTAGTTTGTCCATGACTGATATTATAGTCACTGTTGCCGCGAGAACCAGAATGGTCAATCTAAGTGCTTTCATTGGCGACCTGCAATTAGATAATCAACTGTTTGATCAAGGAGGTTTCGATTTCCCTGTGGTATTAATTAGTCAAAGTCCTCTTGTTACGAAAGGGGTAGGGTATTACACGCAGAATTGTTTGATGAATAAAATAGAACAAATCAGGGAGAATTCTCTGATAACTATCGATTACGTCATGGAGAATCAGGGACATATTGCAGGTTGGTAATAATTAGCGGATTTTCTATGTTTATGTTAAAAATGAGTAGCTGCAATTTGAAGCAGTAGAAAGATTAAAAGAATTTAAGAGTATACATTAATTTTGACCATCTAGTATTATTAAACAAACGAAGAAATCTCTAAGTGGCTCCTGTTTCTTGCAACAGATACCATTTTTATTATACATAAAGTTATGTAGTTTAATAATTACGTAACTTAGTCTTTTATGTTTTCAAAATTGTACTAATTTATATTCATTGATTCCAGCGTTAAAGGAGCTTTATTTGAAGATTGCACCCATTAGTGCCTACATCGAAGACACATACATAACACAGTTATTGAATTATGCATCTTCAATGGTCCCTCCTAGATTTTTCGTACCGGATGATGCAAAGAAGATGAGGCCACTGGTTGCAACCACTGGAGTATGCATGTCCGATTACATAATCGTAGATGCAAAAATACTGAGCGATCCTTTGAGGCTGCAGAATTTTAAAATTGAGCCTCTGTCAATCCTGCTGAGTGTCCACACTTCTGTGCGATTATATGTAGCTCTCGATCATTCTCCCTTGTACTTTGGCACTTTTGGGAAGAAAAATGTTTTGACCACACCGTACAGACTCGGCAATGCACTTACGATGCATTACTTGTCTGGAGCTATATTTGGAGCAGGTGCAAACATTACTTGCTTTCTGCTTGCATTATCGATACGATACTTATTCGATTAAAATCATTAAAATTTCAGGGTGGATGGTTGGATC
This sequence comes from Halictus ligatus, assembly GCA_028454255.1. Classification (NCBI taxonomy): domain Eukaryota; kingdom Metazoa; phylum Arthropoda; class Insecta; order Hymenoptera; family Halictidae; genus Halictus; species Halictus ligatus. The sequence goes on from CM052143.1 coordinate 7,037,219, forward strand.
TTTGGAAATACTTGGTTCACCTGGAAGCTTAGCGCAAGCTCTCGGTTCGGGGCTTAGAGACTTTATATCCCTTCCGTTCCAAGGCTTGCTACAAGGGCCATGGGGTTTCATTGTGGGAATCACGCATGGTTCAGCAAGCTTGATGAGACACGTCACCGCGGGTAATTTCTTAGTATTTTATTATCTTTTATTTAAAGACATTTTCTTAGTATTTTATTGATACTAAGTTCGAATGCATTTCAATATTTTTAATTTACAATTACTGAGATTGTAAAGATGCATCCATGAGAAATTATTTAATAAATTTATTTTTTCGGATACATATTATAAATGCCTACAACTATTGATAAACACATTTTCGTCATTTTTAGTCCTCCATTAACCTAGAGTTAATAATGTTAAAGAATTGAAAATTTGGACAGGTACCCTGAATTCTGTGACGAAGCTGGCATCCAGTGTAGCACGAAATCTAGATCGTCTATCCCTAGACGAAGAGCATTTACAAAGGCAAGAAGAATCTAGAAGGATGAGGCCTCAAGGCATGGCTCAAGGGCTCTACCAAGGCTTAACTGGATTGGGCATGAGTGTTCTAGGTATGTCATGTGTAAAATAAAAATGTTGTGCATTGATTGCAAAAAGTAGGAGTTGTGTAGACATTTATTTCTTCTCTTAGTAATTTTAATAACTTATGGATAATATAATCGAATTCTTAGAAGCTTCGAATATTTTCACTATTTTGTGTTTTACTTATTCATTTTTGCAAAAATCATTTTATCGAACCAACAACTTTCATTTCAATTTCAATTATTTAGCCGCGGTTGCTGGTCTCGCCCATCATCCTTTGCAACAAGTTCTGTCGGGTGAAATAACAACTAAAAGTCTCGTGACTGGTGTTGGTCTGGGACTCGTTGGAGTGGTCACAAAACCTCTGAGTGGAGCTGCAGAGTTAGTTGCTCTGACAGGGCAGGGGCTACTTCAGGGTGCAGGCTGGAATTCTTTGCCTTCTGTAAATAGTCAATAATTTGTACTGTTCTTAAACATTGTTGGCAAGATGGGATAATACTAGATTTTTCTTCACAGCCTCGACAACGACCAGTGGTTCAATATACAACGGGAAATAATAATACATCCATTAGGTATGCTTGGTGGTTGCTACCTCTGCTGGAGCACAATCATGGCAACATTTTACACGTTACCAATGCGGACTATGTGATCCAACAAGGCAGCAATCGTGCTGTGACCTTGGTTCTGACAAGGCATGCACTGTTACTGGTTAACACAGTCGAAGACACTGTGGAAAGGATACTTTTGTTGAAAGAGTTAACCAGTGCTGATCATCATCTTGATTCTACTATAAGCTTATACTGTGTTCCCGAAACGACACAGAACAATAGGCCTGTGTCACCTACTCCATACGAGGTATGATGTACAAACTGGTAAGCTTACTATACCATTGTCAAATTTTATTATTATTAATAAAATATTTTATAGATGGATCAAGAAATGAGAGCACGCGTAGCAGAATACGTGAGAACCAGCAGCACTGGTTTAGCCAGTGTATCAACAAACAGTGACGGTCAGTCCGACATTTTTGAGAATGTTACCCCTAATTCTGACCGTACTTTGACCTTTTACGTTTCTCCTGATTCGCGCAATTATTTATTATCATTGTTCAACATCGCCAAACGCCAAAGTCAGGGCAGTGGATTCAGAGTATTATGAAGGATAGATAGATGGTACTATATTATTTTTATCAGACCACGAACAGAGTGGAGAAATAATATTTTTGAAAAATGGAAAGTGATAAGTCAGTATTACGCTTCAGGATTAAAAATTCTTTGCTAACTGTAATACGTGTAAAACACGTATCAAGACTACACGAGATCCATATGTACATATCCGCCACAAGATTTGTGATTTTATTTTCGGAGTATATCCTGATATGTAGCAATTCATGGGATTAACGACAATATGCGCAATTCGGGACTCTTTCGTATAGAGGAAATGTTTTTGCAATATTTATAGAAAAATGATTGTAAAGTAAAAAAATTCCCCATGCCTTTTATTGACTAAGCTACGATAATAATATAATGTACATATCCTCTAGCAATCAGATTGTCTTTATATAAATCGAAACGCGACGAATATGATTCTGTAATTCGATTTCAAGCAATTTTGTGCATATTTTTCATATATGTGATTATAAATATTTGCAACATGCGATTTGTTGGTAACAGGGAAATTCTTGTGACTTAAAAATATAATGTAACATTATCCGATTGTTATGTGTTATTTACACCACGACTGAAAGTAGATGAGTGAGTGCAATGAAGTGTACAAAAATTTTATACATTTATTAAAAATTATTACATTTTATTTACAATAATCGGTGTAACAGATCTATGGAAAATATAAGGACGTGATCGATGCGAGAAACTATTGTTCTTGTTTCTTGCGTGTGCGCGAGCTGTTTATTCGAAAATGCGGTTTATTTCATTATTCTTATAAGCTGCGCCGCATAGTGTACATCGATTGTCTTGGATGGATAACAATAATTTCCTGCAGAGAACATGTTTGCATGGAAGATTATAAAAAGTTCTATTAGTGCAGCAGGTACAGTTGAACTTGGAACTTGCATCATTTTTTTCTGACCTATTGCCATAGTGTGGTGCCATTGAATCAACGTCGTGGCTTGCACTGTTAGTGGCATTATTTTTTACCTCAGGAAGTTCGATAGTCTTTCTTTTCTTCGGTGGCTTAGGAAAAGTGATAGCAGTTCTTTTGTGAGGCATTATAACGACTGGCAGTTTATGGCAGAACTTCTTGTTCACTTGCGTGTCTGTTGAAGAACACTGCAACTTCGGCTTAGGATCATTTGAACATTTAATGAACACATCCTCTCCTAATAAATAGTTTGGAATTTCGGCTGTTTTAGTCTCTGGTGCATTTGAGGATACTGCACGACCTAAAACTCTTGGCAATCTCTTAATCTCCTCTGCATTACTATTCTCAAGCAGAAACTTATCTATTCTTATCTTCAGTGCAGTTGCTATTACAGGTTTACGATCTTCGCTAAAGGGTATGCCTGTGAAGGGATCAGTCAGTCTTCTTCCCCATAATGCCTCTGTTTCCTCGTGCTTTTGCAAGGTACTTTGATCAATCATTTTTCCACTGGGCAACAGGATAGGCTGTGTCATGATTTCCCATGTAATGGTGTCTAAGAAAGCTTCTGGCACTTCTAAGGATGATTCTAATACTTCCTTCAAACTACAATATGTTTATAAAACAAATAATTTTATTTTAGAGGATTATACGCAAAATACCTGTTTCTTTTGCATATAGTCTGTTGATTATATTTACCTGCTACTTTGAATAGTAATTTTAGATTGATCTACAGATTCGAGCACACTAAACTGCTCTTTGCACTGTTCCTTTTCTGTAGACTCATGCAATTCAGTTTTATACCACAAAGTGGAGATACTAGCTGCAGTATCCTTCCCGCATCGTGACGCAACGCTTCCCCATACCTCGATCTTCCCTAATGCAGGTACAGAGTTGTCTGTCTTGCATATGCAGATCCTTAAATTGTTTACATATGTTGCCAAATATCCCAGAGACGGTTTTATGTACCGTTTCAGAAAATTTGCAGGGACTGGGAGCGTTTCATGATTAATATTAAAAGGATAGAGTACCAGTCCAGCGTTCGAACGGTTTAAATATCCACTGGCCAGTGGAGTGTATGGTATGCTGTCATCACTGCTTGTCTTAGCGTATATTTGAAAGCCCGACGACTTTTGCGAGCCGACGAATGGCCAAATAACAATGTAACTGACGGATACATTACAAAGAAAAGTGATGTCAATGTTAACAGGAGGTTTGATACTTGCGTACGCTAGGAAACCTTTATCAGAGTCATTTATCAAGTTCGAAACTTCATATCCTTCCGTGCTGACAGTGCTGCACTCGATTTCTGGCCTCAATCGTGGGTCGCAGAAATTAAAAAGCATTTCTTCACTGTGAAGACACGAGCAACAACATTCTCAGATGGAAGGTTGTTATTTCGAATTGGTTTTTGTTATCAATATAGGTCCGAATCAGCTGTCAGATCAGGTTAGATCCCGTTGAGGTTAGGTCTACTGCTCTTTAAATTTGCGTTCAGCGCCATTCTTGGTAGAGGCAAAATGCTCAAACTGGTAATAAAATATTACCGACAGTTATCGACTTATGGTAATGTTGATTTAATAATTTTCAGAGATTATTTTTATAATAATAAATTAATTAACAAATGGAAAATATGTTAAATATTACTACTCTCTGATGTCACTTTTAATGTAAATGAATTTACTTAATTTTGTGCAATAGAACTTTAACGATTTCAGCATAGGATTTTAACGATGGCAAAATTGATCTAGCGTTAAAACAATAATAATAGAAAAGCTTTTATACATGTTCGTTTGGAACCGTAAAAAATGAATTTCTGGTATCTGCGAACAATAGACTCGCGTTATCTATAGAGCCAGTCTGATAGGCGCCAATAGAAATTAAAAATCTATATATCAAACCGTCCGAGGGTGACGGTTCTCCATGACGTCATCGGTCGGGACAACATCCCCCGTTCCAAGGATGCAAGTTCGACCCGAGATATCATTTATTGTTTAACAGCTTCGCGGAGTAGTTCAGTTTCGGGGCAGTAGTCACAGAGATTTAGCATAATATTGGCATTAAATAAAATGGAGTTCGCGCTATAACTGTTCCGAGTCGGTGGAGTGAAATCGATTGAAAGATATAAAGCACACACATATCTCATGGAAACGCAACAAGCGTCGATGCACGAGGCACGCATCGATTTCACCGGGAAAACATGAGTAGCAGAAATAACAGACAGAGCGACGCGGGCCCCGTGGCTAATAACGAGTTTCAAGTGCAATGCGAATATTTTACTGGAACGGGTGAGTGACAAAATTATCGTCGTTTCGTTTCGTGAACAACTTCCTCGGGCTCGGAACGCGAACACGCAACCGCGTTCGCGAGAACCGCACGAAAACTGTTTCTCTCTTCCGATAATTATACTCCCGCTAACGAAATTATATTTTCTTTTCGACTCCAGAGTAAGTAAATGATTCTTTCACGTTTTTGCGTTCTTTTGCATTCGTTTCCCCCGTGCTGTTTGTAGTGGATAGACGGTGATATATTTCTGTATATACAGGGTGCTCGACTACAGGTGGGAGAAAATTTAAGGGGTGATTCTCCGAGACGATGTAAGATGAAAATGAAGCACAAAAAAATTTCGATTTCGGATTCATTTTTTAGTTATTATCAATTAAAAATCCGGCTAAAATGCGACAACCGATACAAAAGAGGTGTACGTTGCATATATATCATACAATAGTCACGTATCAAAGGAGGTCTATTTGGCTAGAAAATGCGTGTGGAATGACCCAATCGGACGGTTTACACGCCGAATTCTTGCCAGGTGACTTCTTGCGTGGAACACGGAGTATTATTCACTTGATACGTGATTGTCGCGCGCCTCTATGACGTATGCCTCTGTTGGCCGGGTTGCCGTACACCTCTGTTGGCCGGGTTGTCGTATTTTAGGAGGACTTTTAATTGTTAATAACTAAAAAATGAAGCCGAAATGACAATTTTATTTATTCTTCATTTTCGTCTTATATTTTCATGGAGAACCACCCCTTAAATTTTCTCCCACCTGTAGTCGAACACCCTGTATACATAATCAAGTTCATGTAACACCTGAAGCTCGCCACCTGTTAACCATTCTGTAATATAATTTCCTACATAATGATCATAGCATTATTCATTCAGACCCGACAGAAACGATCGCGAATCTCGATTCATACTTACCGTGCTTTGTATAATAAAACCATGCTAAATTAGTAGCTTTGAAAGTATAAGTATGTAATACTAGGCCATGTCCTTTTCCATTGTCTGACCAATTCGTGCGTATACTACTTACGCATATTATTGTTGTTACGATTTCGTCATGAAATACACGAAAATTTCAGCAAACTTTTTTTCAAGTATTTTCGTTACCACATTAGTTACACAATCCCTATCCTATTACCATATACAATTAGAAATTACGTGCCATTCAATATAAATGGTATTATCATTGCAAAGATGTACGTCGGAAAACAAAGGACATGGCACACCTGTAGATACGAAATGCCGGACTAGTGGAAGTTGAAGAGTAGAGAATAATAAGCAGAGAGCTGTAGTGCAGAAGATAGAGAAAAGAATCGATTTGGTACGTAGTGACAGAATCTCCTGCGGGGGCAAGTAAGGATAATGAGTCACGCTCAGCAGCATGTCCTTGCCAGTGCAATAGTTCTTGCTCTGATAGTGGTTTTCGGCATCCATGTCTTCCTGTTTCCCATGTACACATCCAACCCACCAGCTCGTCACATTAAGATCTCCACGTACGAACAAGCTCTTTGTCGTACTACATTAAAGAATATCAGAATACCACCGGAGTGGAGAAATCCATGTCCAAAGTATGGAATAGTTTCTGCGGTCCAAGGTGGCAGGCTTGGCAATCAAATTTGGGAGTATGCCTCGGTATGGGCAACTGCTAGACGGACTGGACTCGAACCGTTCATGCCACGCTGCATACTGAAGACTCTGGAGGAGTACTTTGAAAATCTTAGCATTCCTCCACTCAGTTACATTGGAAGATGTAGTCTAGATGTCGGACAGGTTGTTAATTCTCTTGCACAATGGAACAGCACAGAGCAGAACATTATAATACCAAGGTAAATCACTGAAGTCTATCTGCAATACAGTAGTGAACCTCGTTCGTTGCATTTTGTTCGCTCAAGGTGGGGAATATAGCTTATTGTTACATGTATACATTGATTGCAGCTTAATGCAATAGTGGTAAAGTTATAAGTGGCAAATCTTATGTTATTGATTAGACATTGTTCATTTTGGTTCATTGCTAAAAACTCGGATGTTGTCTGAAATTCTGGTCCCGTTTTCGTGCAACGAGCGAGTACTTACTGTAATCAATTGTTTCACATTTTAACGCTTTTAATTGTAGACACGCAGCTTATTGGTCTCTCATTCTGGTGTGGTTGGATGATGTACGAAGAGAGTTTACATTTAAGCTGAATTTGAGAATGTACGCAGACAGGGTACTGAAAGAGATAGCCGAGGAATACAAGATGCTCGAACCGACGTTCGTGAGCGTACACGTAAGAAGGACAGATTACATAGATTATCTGTGGCATAAATTGAAAATTAGACCCGCTCCCGTTAGCTATTACTTCGCGGCAATGGATTACTTTGCTGACAAGTATAGTAACGTAGTTTTCGTAGTGACTAGCGATAACATAGTTTGGTGCAAGTATAATTTGCATAGTAAACGGCATAGAATCAAATTCGTGTCCGAACTGGACGCGAGAGGTCCCGGCAAAGACCTGGCAGTTTTATCAGCATGCAATCACAGTATTATAGATTACGGTACGTACGGTTCTTTTGGCGCAATTTTGGCTGCCGGCGAAACCGTAGTGTACAATGTAACAACATACTTTTCTACCCTGATTGCCGAAGTTTTGCCAAACTGGAAGATAATGAGTTGAACAAAAATCAAAAGAATACTTTCCACGGATCTCATGTTAGAAATAACGCGTGTACAAACACTTTGTTAAGAATACTTTTTATACGGAGTATTAACTGTTCGTTTTGTTCAACGTTATAATAACAGAGAACAGTTCCTCTGTTGTTCACATCAAAATTTTAAAAGCTCAAAAACGAGATTTTCTAGACAATATGTTAGTTGTTTATAATTTCTGCATTTATCATTTCAAATTCGTGAGTAGTAGTATTTGTTTTCAATAGTAATACATATGCAAGGCAGCATGCAATTATTATTTATACTGAACATTAAAATTTAAAGGATATTTAATTCAATAGAATTGTTGTTATGTTTGCTGTAAGAATTTAAAACTCTGTTTTCATAATTCCTAATGAAGCAACCAAATGAAAGTGTATCGTTATATTTCAAAAAGTTTTTATCAAAATGATATACACCGTGTTCGCGATCATTTGTATCAGCATTTTTTTCGTGGAAGGTAAGCATTAGAAAAAAACCGAAGAGGAGGTAGTTGTAGTATATTTTACTAGCAATAAGATAGCGTATCTTAATTTCTTGTATTTTTAACATTTTCCTAGAAACAGGTGACCTTCATTTTTTAAAATGGAATGGTACATATTTGTTTCTAGAAAAATATTAAAAATACAAAAAATTGAGATACACTATTATATTGCTAGTAAAATATACTACAACTACCTCCTCTTTGGTTTTTTTCTAATGCTTACCTTCCAAGAAAAAAATGCTGATACAAATTATCGCGAACACCCTGTATATATACATATATGTATCTATGATGCTGATATAAATTGCTTAGAGATAATGTGCATAGTTTTTCACTTCATTATGGCACTATTAGATAAATATTATATATAGAACTGTGCACCCTTAATGGTAGTAATGAAACTTACATATTTTAAAGAATTTGTAAAAAATCTAACATAGAAGAGGGATACAACGGAACAATGGACCACTAATGTCTAAAATTAAAACAGATACTTATTTTTTTTACTACTGAGATTATTCATACTCTCGCGGCCCTGAACAATTAAATAGACTCGATATTCTTTTGACATGATGTACCAATCAACTGAGCCTAATCGAAAAATCTACAGAGCAAAAAAAATGAAGCTAAGCAAGCTTTAAAGTGGTCGAAAATTAGGTGCAGTGATTTTTTAATATATTTATATTATTTTTTCGGAATCAGAAGCTTTTGGCTAGTGTAGAGTTGTTTCGTGATATGATGTAACAATCGCAGATGAGGAGAAAGCATAGTTAAATGTACTTGCATTATGCGTTAAGTCTATCATACAAAGACAAACTTGCAGATATAGATAAAAAGAAAAGTATTGATGATCTATGACTCTTATAATGTACAATGATTTCAACTGTGATTCTATTTCTTATTGTGCCAAAATTCATAATATACATACACATATATAAAGAAATATAAGTATATACATGTATATCTATATGGATATATAAAATATAAGTTCATATGTGTGTACAAAATAACATATGCGTTCGCTGGTGCACATTTGTATATGTACACACATATACAATGGAGTTATATCTATACAAGGTATTATATAATGTTTACAAATGTGTAAAAACAAAAAAATGATAAATTATTTCTTCACTTGACAATTAAATATTTCTGAAACGGACAAAAAAAATCAATAGATCGAAGGACGAGGTATTTTACATAAACCCAGTATATAAGTGTTTGAAATTTATTAACCACGTGACCTGATATATTCGATTTATAATATTTTATAAATTAGTCTAGTCGATGTGTCTATATGTCTATATATGTTAATATAAATATATATATATATATCTATACAAATATATAGATAAATTTATGTATACTTACATAAAGCGTCTTCAATGTATTCAATGCCTGTTAGTTGTTGATTAGAGAAAAAAGGAGAAGATATGGTTGAAAAAGTTGATACAAGGAATTGTATCACAATATAGAATTTATAAAAGTGTTAAAACAGGCATAATTTCAAACGTTTACAACTTTCAGGCACTGATATGATCTGCTCTGTACATTCTCTGTGATAACTTTACGTAATTTATAAAAAACAAAAGTAAGATGAATGTGTTAAAACGTATTTGTTTTACAAAATAAAAATAGTATACTTCGAAAATCATTTATACTCTCTTTTTATTGATGTTCTTTTCTGCTTCGTAAGCTTCACTAACTACTGATGATGATCGTCGTTCTAATGATCAGTTTCGAAGAGATATTGCAAAATAAATTATAGCTAATTTATTGGTATAGACTAGCGATTCACGGTAACAAGTCCAGCAGGGCCAAGACCTAATTTCGAACTTACAGATTTTATTTTTAAAGGCTGAAAACCAAGCTCGCTTTTTGGGATGCCATACTCTTGTAACTTCGCTTCATAGGTTTTCAATAAATCATCGTGCGCCTTACAGACTTTTGCTAATTCATACTGAAGATCTTGTATTGCAGTGTTCTTTCTAGTCAGCATGTTCTGTAAAAGATAACCTGTGTCATGCTACCGCCAAAATGATGGCAATCAATTAATATACAGACCTCTAATTTCTTATTAGCATGGATAACAGCCTCTGGGTCTAATTGTGCGGCAGCAAGCACCTCGCTGATCTGTGCTTCTCGTTGTTCTAACAAGTCAGATAATTTTTCAAGTTTCTTTTCCAAAAGTACGTTCTTCAGGCCTGTCTTCTGCTGAAGTTCAAGTATAGACGAAACAAATCTCGCGTGTAACTCGTCTCTTTCGGACTGGCACTGATAAATAAAACATACTCATAAAATAAAGTAAAAGCAATTTTAATCAAATTAAAAGTAATGTTATACCTTCTCGAATCGTAACTCCAATATTTCGTTTTCCCATTTCAGATTTTCAAAATCTTTCTGAACAATTGCCAGCCTCTTCTTGGTAGACTGAAGCAGATGGAATTAAAATATAATATACAATTAGGTTGTGCAAATAGAAAGTTATTAAAACACTAACATTTAATGCTTGTCTATCTTTCTCATAGTTTTGGATTTGATGAGTGAATTGTGCTACAGACTCTTCGAGCGTTTTCAAGTCGGCAGAATATTTCTTGTTTTCTGCAGTCAATTCTCGTACTTGTTTCTTCATCCGCTCTTCGTTATTTCTCATTACTTCCATTTGATCCTGTAGCGTTAATAATAAAGTAATATTCTACCTATTCTATTCTCTTTATTTTGTGTTAATCATACCTTCATGCTTTTAATTAAGGACAAATTGTTTAGGTTAATGTCGTTGAAGTAAGTTTTCATTTCTGAGAATGCTGTCTCGTGATTTTTTATTAAATTATTGATTTGTATGTTCTTCCGCTCTTCTACTTCGGTTATTTCCATACGATGTTTCAGAGTAAGAGACTCATACTGATTCGCTAACTTCTGCTCATACTTTTGCTCTATTTCCGTAGCTTCGATTTCAAATTGTTTTGTTATCTTATCTATTTCCTCTGCATTTTGCTAAACAATAAAGATCAGTTGTTGTAAGTCCATTGAATAACGCGAGAAAATTCTTCCAGTCTCCCTCTATCTCTTTGTCATACCAATTTTAATGCACGTATCTCGTTCAAATGTGCTGTATCTTGCTCTCTCATCGTCTTCTTCAGATCCTTTTTGTCTTTGTACAATTCATTCTCTTGGGCTATGTGATCGTCTTGAGCTAATTTTAATGCAACCATGTGTTCAGCTTTGGTTTCAGATAGATTCGTTTGATGTTCATACATCAAGTGTTTCACTTTCTGTTTGTACAATTTCAGTTCCGTCTCGTGCTTTTCAGTTACTTCTTCCTTCTCACGTTCTTTATTTCTTTGCAGACGATATCAGTTAAACATGAGATCAAATATTCAAGTTAAAGGAGACATACCGGACAGTTGCTCGAGCCTCTTCCAATTGATGTCTTGTAATTTCCCAAAAAGTCCTAAGCTTATCCCTTTCCAGCTGGAAATAATTTCTTTCTTCCCTCTCTCGTTCCAATTCTTCAAGTATTTTGTGAGCATACACCTCCAGCTGTTCTCTATTCATTTTCGATGTATCTGCTCCATCAACATTGTCCGGTGCCTTTGCCTTCTTTGGTCCCTGAAAGATGTTCACAGAAAAATGAGAAATCATGCAACTCAGAAATAAATATAATTACTACTTTGTCTGTTTGTTTCTTATATTAAAAAGGTTAACACTAGGTTTACAGGACGCGTTCTAATATTTTTATTTACAAATCTAATATATTTATATTTCATTTATTACGATTATTGGTACGTATTAGGTACGATTTAGGTACGTATTATTAAAAAATGGCTAAAAATTTGGAGATACGTTCTCGTTATTTTTAGTGCTCTGTAAACCTAGTGTTAAGAACTTACCATTTTGGATAAAAAATTTCTATGAGAAAAAAAAGCAATCAGAAAACACGATATAAATCACAGTTTTAGGACGAATGTATAAATATTGTCCTAATAAAATAAATTGTAGACAAGCACAAAAATGTTAGCTTTCAAAAAACATTTATAGTGGCATTGACAGTTACAAATAGGATGAGAACGTCACTGCTTGACTTCCAAGCATGAATGACCATCTGTTGTGACTCAACAGTTGCTAGGCAACTGAAGCTCAAAGGATATGTAAAACACGCTAAATGGTAACACTCTGTTTTTCATTATCTGTATAGTTTTATTGAAAATCATGTCTGTACAAAATGCGATGAGGAATTAATGATGCATGCAGATCTAACGATTTGTACAATTAAAAAATACTTTTAGTTTTAACGATGTCAAGCCGTTTTAACATTTCATGCCAAATGTTGAATTATTTATTAATGTAAGACAGTTACATTTGTTCTTGTTTCGTAAAAAGAAACACAGTAACAAATCTAGTTTTGTTATATTTTTAAATTCATACAAATATTAGCTAAAACGTCGAACATATCATAAAATACGTATATAAAAAACTTTTTTTTTGCTTTTTATAGTGCTATAGTACAAATATTCGTGTGACATTTCTCCGTTCTAAATAATAATTTAATAAAGTAGATAATAATTTACCGTGTTGTAAATTAATCTATAAAAAATGCCTAACAATATATTATGCGTCTACATCTTGAGGCACCAGATGCATAATATGTTCTGTAATAATAAATATTTCGTACAGTACCCCTTACAGTATCTTTTGAGACGGCAAAGAATGCATAGAAATAACTTCTAAATGTGGTCACCGACCATTACATACGTACTTTCTATTATTTGTAACAATTGCTATAACATAACGTTGATGTAGCTATTTCACAAACTTATGTTTATAAAAAGGTATTAATATAACAATAATTATAATAGTAACGCATAGTTAAGTAGATAGTTTTCAAATTATTGCTTGTCCTCTGCAATTGTGTATGATAAAAAAATTTATAAAAATGACGAATCACGAAGAATCGAAAAATGTATTTATAAAAAATGTTTGGAAAGTAAAGTATGAGGTAGACCCATGTTACTCGTACAAAGAATGTTCTGCTGAGTTTTATGCGTTCGACTTTTTGGTCCATTATAATTTCTTATGTAAACTCGTGCAAAGTTTGTGCCCACATTAGGTCTCTTTACACATGATCATGTAATACGTTTCGAAATAATAACTTATCATACTGTGCTTACTCGTTAAAATTATAATAAATATAATGATAATACAATCCTGACCTCAGGCCTCCGCCATTTTTAAAATTTCATGTAACATTATTAACTGCATATACAACATATACGATAATTCCTGAGAAATTAAATAATATATAATAAAAATAAATAATCGTATTAAATAATTGGACAATTGCCTTCTTTAAAAAAAATTCACTTGAACTGGAGTATCAAATGGAATGCTATATATTATGCAATTTTTCTATAACTTTAACTTGTGTCGCCATTGAATTGGAGCAGACATCCTACTGCACCAAAATAGCCCTGTAACCGGAAGTAAAGAGTAAAAATGTATCATTTTTTGTAATACAGAATCTTCTTACGATTAAGGAGTCTCTGGTTTTTCATCTTCCACAAAAATTTTTAAATCCGACAATTTTTTCTTATTTTTTTATCGTGCTAAAGGCCGAAGAATATTAAAAACTCGGTAAATTGACTTCGCAAAATGCTGTCATTTTGTAAATAATCAATATTTTTTATTTTTTTGTTTCGGATCAATATAACGATCGGAATCATGTTTATCAAACCATCTCTATAGAAAAATATGTAACTCGAAAACCAGAATACCTCCTTAAAGGAATTTCAATGTAGTTTACCTCGTGCTCTAAGAACAAAGCTTTCATTGTTCCTTTAGACCAATAATCCATCGCATAGGCCAGAAGTTTCATCGATATATGATTTACCCTGAGGAAGTTACCCACGAATACTACCTGAAATTTCCAAACGGAACGATTACCACGATATCGAAACGGTTCTCTGCAAAATTATAATTATTTTTACCCATCTTACCCTGTCGATTTTCTCATTCACGGCGCACATACGCGCAATGGAGCCAATATTGTTCGTAATGGTGACAAGCGTAGCATGTGCAAGATCTTCCTTGCTGACTGTGTTGCGACGTTCTTTAGAATTCATCTGACCAAAACTGTACACATGATCAAAACATGCAAGTAAATGTCTTAAATAAAAAATTAATTACACAACTGAAAAACGAAGTCCAGCATACTGTGCTATTAATAACTATACCTGCTCGCGACAAGATCTCCGGTGAGACCAAACTTTCCGTAATCTCCGCCATAAATGTCTTTAACCAACTTATCCACTCTGGTGTTATCACCTCCTGTTGCTAATTCGATCGCCTCTTCGAAAGTGTTGCATCCAGTTAATAAACAACACAATCCCAAGAATGTACCACCGCCTAGACTAAATATGAAGTAAATTAATTAATATAAAAGTATCTCATAGTTATCTACAAATATTGTCAAAGAAATAACATACCTTGTACCAGAAATTCTCTTATAACTATCTGGTCCATAAACTGCTAATATGCTTACTCCCGACCCTATATTTACAAGCTGCAAAAAGATATTTATTAATATTATTATTAATATTATTAGAATATATTTTGAGAAACATACCACGAACGGATAGGGTTCAGAAAAGTCAAAAGGAACTTTCTGACATTTATCATCATCCGTAGGATGAGACCAGTAGTAACATTCACGTGGATTCGTTGTCTCTATGTAAAGCATGCCACGTATTAAACTATCTAATTCATCAAATTTCGCTAAATTCATATTTACTTCCTGTAAAGAAAACATTTATTGGTGTATTTCTATGTTTAGAATGTTGCAACGTAGAAAAAGGAAGGACTCTCACTTGTTTAAAATTTTTTTCAAATTTATATGCACCCCCACCAGTGGCACAAACTGTTGTTACTAGACTAGCCATACCCTTAGACCTTGCTAGTGCTAGAAAGTTTCCCATTTCACTCGTTGGGAATCTAATGAAATGCAGTGTGCCATGTCTTCCCCTTATATAAACGTTGTCCATCTGTAATAAATCACACGAGGAATGTTAAATTAATTCTGTGCATGTCGTTATTTATATAACGAAATAAATCGCGAAGGTGTTAAACCATTTGCTCTTTCAAGAAATATACCTGCAAATGTATATCTCTGTGGCCAGTTTTCCCATATGCAGAATTCTTAACTAGATACCGCCTTATGCTCTTCAAAACTTCCACCTCTGCGTCGGCTTCATCCCTTGTAATATCTTTTGGCTCGAAGTATACTAATTTACATAATGTACCTCCTATGTCCATACCAAACCATGGCATTGCTGAAAAAAAGAATGGGAAAGTATTACATCCTTATAAATACAAATGTACTACATTGAAGTTATCAAATAATATCAAAAAACATTCTGATGCTTTATCAAATAAGATGCAACTCTTACAAACACTTTAATACATTGAAAACACAAAAACTGTGCAGATGGCAAGGGAGTGCAAGCAACAAACGCATTGTATACAATTGGGACATTAACACATTCGAGACCAAGAACATGATCCTATGTCATTTCAAAATAAATAACATTTAAATAACAGATTCTTGTAACGTCTGCACATCAGATGATGGCCACGTGAAGTGTCTACAGTCTATTTCTAAGACAATCATTTGACCAATAGCGACAATGTGTGCAATGACAGGAGATTGCAAAATCGTTATTGGCTGAAGAATCATCTTAGAGTTATAATGTATCTTTGCCTAGTCAATGTCTGATGTTCGGAAGGTACTCATTTATGGATTCTTAGCAATTATTGGTCGTAAATGTGTTACTATTACAATATATGTACATATGAACATAGTAGAATAAAATAAAAGTGGCTAATCTAAGCACACATACAGTTGAATAACTCACAAGGTGCCGAGTGGTTATTGGACTCTTTGGCTGTCGTCTCAGAATCAGCAAAGCCGTTGGATGCCATAACTGTCGAAGTTATAGGATTCTTATAACTTTGAGGACTCATTATCAAACTTCCAATTATTTACAAACACTTCCAATACGCTGACCAACTTGTCGACTAAAAGATATAGAAACCACAAATATGATTAATGTCTTGAACTAGACATGCATTACATTAAGATTACATAACATTCATATTTCAAAAAAAGTTTCTTCACTGTGTGCATAATTGTATTCAGAGTTACAGCAAACTCCAAAGGTTACTATTTAATTATTCATACCATGTTTGAAAAACACGAATGCATTATACTTTGTCGAGGATTCTCATATAAACGACGACACTTCCTATGAACATGAACCCATGTTCATTAAACAGTTAGATTAAACAAAATATTATTTATATTATTAACAAATTGAGATCGGTCAAGTACGAATGCAAAAAGTAGTTTATACCGTTCGTAACAAGACCAAGAACATCGACAGTGTATCGGAGTTATATTATATTATTTACATTGCATTTTAATATGCTAATAGTGTAATTTACAGGTACAATAGTGTGTCACGCGTTCCTCCGTAAAGTAGCGCAAGTCGCGTTCTCTATCATACCAAAAACATAGGCCACTTATCATGATTAATAAGAAAAATAATTAGTTGAGAAAGATACACGATAGCGTAAAATTTCTATTTAAAATCGTACGAATGCGTGACACCGCGTCCATGTCATTAAAATCCACGGTTCACGATGCTCATCGTTGTGTGTACGTTCGCGTGCGACCCGTGGAAAATGCAATCGCATGTGTTACGAATAAAATGACATCTGTGCGTGAACGATAGGAGATCGATGAGCGTCACGTTACCGTCATTATAAGTAGAGTAAGTCCCAGAAAACATTGATCGGTGTCACAGAATTCACGAGCTTTCGAATCGTTAATATTACTGGCAGCAGGGCAACGCCATCGGTGCTTCACAACGAGCTTGAACGAGAAGCGTGTACGAGTGGCGCGAGTACACCCGCGTAACTGTGCGTTCACTTGTAAATGTCGTGGAATCACGCGATTCTCGACGACCCTTTTTCTTCGAATTTTCGTCAACGAAAAGAGGGAAAAAACTGACGAGTTGATTGATATCAACACACACACACATACACGGAGAGAGTAGTACGTGTCTAGTCGTTTACTATTGGCTGATACAAAGCACGAGAGAGGACAAAATACAAGCGCCACTCTTCCCAAGCTAGCCAACGATAGAGAAACGAAGCGATCGATAATGTAATAACTGTACCTTGTACGGTATATGTATATACGGCGCACACCATAGTAGAAATAAGTAGTAAGGTCTCTTACCTGAATATGTCATGGTAAACGCACACCGGTAAACTTGCATGAATCAACCATTATCGAAATTATAAGTAAAACGATCGTCCACGATGCAGTTTATATTGTTTCTTGATGATGCACCGAGCTTACAACACCCGACGGTTCCGTGAAATTTCGCGTCAGCTTTAAGAAACTTGGAAAAATTGTATCACAGTCACTTGGTTATCTAAGTTCGCAATGTCGAGCGATAACGACCGTTGAATACTATATCTAGTGAATGCGCTTTATGAAGATCGGCCGATGCGATATACTCCATCCCTTCCCATTCTTATTTGCCTTTTAAATTCCCGGAGTCATGTCGCTTATTGTTGGCCAAAGGCTACTTTATGAAAACTTTGATTTACGTTAATGTCCCTTCCTTTTTTTAACCCACGTGTAGGTAATATAAGATTGCTGATGTCATGGACTCACATTACCAAAATTGTCGTTGAAAATATTTTGTACGAACATGCAGAAAGATTACACCATATACATACCGTTGTATAGTTAGTCAACGCGAGACCCATGATACTATATCATATAAGAAATTTAAAACGATACTTCCTTTAACAACACTTTAATTAAGTCGAACTATTCTTGTTGCGCCGGACCGCATTTTGCAATCACTGAACCACATGCGTCAACCGATTTAATATGTAAATACGATCAGAACTATTTTTAAATTAGGTCGATTCGCGGAATACGATGGTCGAAATTGCAGCGAAAGAAATTATATTTATGGAATAAATAAATAAAAAGCATTGTGTTAAACACTTTTATTGAGATTCACTACTATTGCTTCTCTTTTATATTCGTTGATGCTTAATTGCATTGAGCACGAGCCATCATAGATATCTTCTGCGCTTTTTGTACTATGTCTGGACAATGTTTGCGTCGTACCAATTTACAATCTTGAAAGAAACCTTCGTTCCTGGGAAATCCGTGGGATCCGTCCGAATATGTGACCAGTCCTTCATCCAGAAAATTTACCATGAACTGTTATTTGTATGTCCCTTATTATAGAATAAATATTCGTAACATTATACCTAGGCCCCATACGCGACCTCCTCGGAATTCGCCTTCGAATTTCATTCCATCCGATCTCCAAAAAACCCCATGGCCATGAAACCAGCCTTGCATAAATTCACCTTCGTATCTGGCGCATAAACAAGAAAAAAACGTTTTAATGTTGACAACCGTACAAATGAAACGAGCAATCGAACGTTAGAGATTTACTTTGCCCCATCCGGGAAGATGATGACTCCTAAACCGGAGCATAGTCCATTTTGGAAACCACCATCGTAACGCGTTCCATCGGTAAGGAGCAGAGAACCAGCTCCATGCTTCAAGCCTTTCCCATTCCAATCTCCAATATACTTTGTACCATCTTCATATTTGTGAGCACCATTTTTTACCACACCTGTAAGGAAATCCCAAAAACGTGCACATTTCGAAAACAGTCCGCAACGCACTCTCTCCACAGTTTTTTCCCCCCAAAATTGAAAAGAAAGAAACTGAAAATAGGAATTACTAAAAAATTAACTCTTACCATCACCCATGCTTCTGGCATACTAAAAGAATTAAAGAGTAGCTTTCAGGTTTCAATCCTATTATAGAAATCAATTCTTTATTCAATTATGTACATTATGTACAAATATAGCATAGAACAGAACATAATCAATCGAAACTTCTGGTACCGTCGCGATTCGGAAATCAAAGAAGCACAGACAATCAACGTTTCGTTTATATATGTTTCCAAAAAAATATACATATTTGTAAATCGTACAACATTTTATTCGCAATGCAGTTTTACTTAGGTTAAACAGATCACTGGTCTTGAATTCCTCCAGGTGCACCGACCAAAAACCACCGCGTTCTAGCTTTCACCGCAGCTTTTCGGACTAAGCGTTTCCGGTCGTCGAGGGAAATCGCCAATTTTTCTAGCACATCTTGCTTGTATATATTCAGTAAAACAATCGGATAATTGCTATAGTTCGTTAGACATTCTAGAACCGCTATTCTAACTCTCTGAAATGTACATTTGTATTAAAAGTATGAACTAGTGCACAAAGAGATACCAGTTAGCACTACGTTTACGGGACGCATTCTGACATTTTTAATTTACGACTATTGAGACTGAAAACATGCGTCAATGATGAATTATTTTACAAATTTATTTCTTTAAAAATATGTCCAAAAATTTTGTTAAACACATTCTTCTTATTTTTATAAAATAATAAAAAATAGTCGCTTTCAGTGCTCCATAAACCTAGCGTGAATTTCATAATGTATTACCATTGTTTTGTAAGAGATCAGCTTCAAAAATTTTGGAATGAAACATTGTGCCTTGTCGGAAAAAATGACATGCCTGGTCTCCAATAAAACTTTCAACGTTATCAATGTCGAGAAAATTAATCGTTCATTGTCAAGAGATAAGGATTCTATTAAAAGTGGTACCAGCTGAAAAATAATCCATGTTACTAAATTAGAGTACAATTAGTTACGTAAACGTGAGATAAATACCTTTGTTAAATGCATAAATAGAAGTTCCACGGGTGCTTCCTCTAGTAAATGCACTAATGCAGTCAAGTATCTCTGTCTCGATGAGTCCTCGAACTCGTGATTCTTTTTAATCAAATGTTCAAATACTCTTTGCTTGTAAAAGATTTTGATGGTACAAAAATTTTCTTGCACCAAAGTATCCTCCTGCTTACTCGTTAAATCTTTATATTCCTGGGCTAATTGTTGACCTACTTGATCATGTTTAAAAAGATCTGTAAGCTAAATGGACAGTATTAAAGAAGAATCAAGTATTGGCCTGGAAAGAATATTAGCAACTGATATATACCTCGTTTAAAAATATATCAACATCACAGGAACCTCTTGTGATCATGGCTTTTGTTAGCCATAATTGTAAAAATGCTGCCGCTTGCTTTACATCGATGCAAGCATTTGACTCTAAGACTTTCTTGTAGTATAGCAGCACGCTTCGGGAGTTTTCATTATCATCGTTCATTTTGTTTAACATAACAGCTATGAATTTGCACGTTGTAAGTCTTACATTAGAATGGGCACTTCTCAGAGCTAGATTACACAAATTTTCGAACAAATCTGAGGTCAGCGCTAAATTAACATTCGGCCTTAGTGGAATGAATATATTCATTATTAACATTGCGTTGGTCTCTGAAATGCTCGTACTTAAAGCTGCAGCATATCTGTCGACAATACTTTGCTGTTCATCAAGCGTGAGATTTCTTACAGTCAATCGAGAAATATTTAAAATCAGATCTAATCGCTGATCCTCGGGGCTGATTTCAATAGCGGATAATTTTTCAATAATGCTGCATTCGTTATGAAGGTAATGATGAATATCATAATCAATATTTTTCGTAGCAACTAGCCTGTGAAGACACGTTAAAGCTGTAAAGCTTATTTCAGAATTGACTGTGTTTGTTTGGGACACAATGTGCGGAAGTACTTCAACACCCAATTTATACGTTTTAGCTACTGCCGCTAATACTTCCAGTTTACGGACCTGTACTTGTATGGTTTCTTCACCTGAAACGTAGAAAATATTTGACTTAGGTATCCTAAAATAAAAGATCGTGAAGACATTTATAAGATGTGGCCCAATTTACCAATTTCCAGCTTAAACTTCTCCTTTATCAAAACTGATATTTCTTGGGGATATAAAGAGGCAAAAGCTAAAACGGATGCGTGGCAAATCATTCTCATTTGATCGCAAGACGTTTCGATCAGGCTGCAAATTTTTTCATAAAGAGAACTTCTATGTATTTCGTTTAAATACAATTTCTGCATTGTTAGACCAACTAGTAGTCTCGACTGCAGCTCTGTGTGCCCTGTTGATAACTCACTTAGATATAATTGCGGTATATCCGTCCATGATAACTCCGGAACACCTGTAAAGAAATCGTCTATACATCGCATACGTCGATACATAATTCTATGAGTACATACTTTTGATATCGAATCCATGTTTAGAGCTGATTTTAATAAAACTGTTCAGTGTTTCAATTAAAATTACTTTATCGGTCGCCGTAGTCTTGACAGAGTATTGGCCAAGACACAATGGTACTATTACTTTTAATACATGTGCGCATGATTCTTTATTAACTTCTGCAACGCATTCTAATACTTTAACAGCTGGTCTAAACATGCTAAGTTGAACATCGTACAAAGAAGACTTTGTATCTGTAATTATACTGTCAATAAAACCTTTGCAAAGCTTGGTATCGCTTGATATTACCGCGATTATAGACATAACCGTTTTTAAGCTTGCATTTTTGAGGTCTGAGTCTCCACCAGGCATAATCTCTTTTCTCAAGGCAGACCACAATTCAGTCAGATGTGGTGTAATTCCTTTTACACCAAACGTTTGCATGCCTTTGCATAACAGATTCAAAGAATCTAGCTTGGCAACTTTAAGATTCGAAAATAATTTATCGAGTATAAGTGGTATACAAAATTCTGCGAATTCTGGTGCAGCACAGAGACAAGGAGCCAATTTCTCTGCCAGATCCTCGCGTGTTATTCCTACCCCTTCTGATCCAGACTGAAAAGTGTCAAGCCAAGTTATAATTCGCGTTCAGAAACGATTGCAGAAATAAAGTCTGTATTGGTTGATCTAATTACAGGATTGAAGTCAACTGGAAAGTAACATGCAATGACTTCGAACATTTCCTCAGCCAAGTGACCTAATGAAAATTCTTGTATAAACTGTGGAAGTATGCTAAACAGTAGCATAAGATTTCTTGGATCTCTTTCCCCATCAATAGAGCTAATGACTCCGAAGACAAAGTCTGGTCCCATAGCTTTCAGGTCTTCTATTCTGTTTTGTAGTAGTATTGTGAATATTAAATATATGTTACGGCGATCAGACAGCAATTGAGACTGACATTGAACATGTTCGAAAAGAACTCTGAATAAACGTTCGGGTGAATCCTGAGGTAGATGTTTCATTTGAACCTAAAACAACAGTTTGAAGTTTTCCTATTCGTTTACATAAAATTAGTAAACATATTAAAACACTTACAATTGCCAATATTCCTCTCAATACCGATGGTATTATGCTATGATGGTCTTTAAGCCTATCACAGTAAAATGTTGTCACAAAGCTTAGTTCACTTTCGCTCAAGTAATCTTTAGGCAGATGAGACAAGATAGAAGAGAGGGCATCGATGCCCTTCTCCCGTGTACTAGCATCTTTGTCAGTGACAAATGGTCCAAGCTCTTCCACAACTGCATAAAGTTTCGCATGTCCAGACTGTATTTCTAAATAAATGAAAAACAATCACAGTACAATTTAAAGCCACATTCAGTTACTTAAAAATCTACAGTCCGATTCTGAATCATTCCTTCTCACTTCGAATTTCCATAAAATTAATTTACAAATCTTACACATAAACAAATTATTTTTCCTGAGTGTGTGCGCGCGTGTGTGAGATCAGTTTCTACTTGCCTCAAACACCAAGGTCAATCATCTAAATACGTATACGATCCAAATGATCAATTATGGTAATTAATACACACCTGAGGCGATCTCTTGGCATGTCGTGCTCAGTGTCTCATATTTCTCGAAAGCAGTAAGAAATCTGTCCCTAGAAACAGTGCTTGCGAGCGAAGCCATCACAAACCATGCCTCCTTGCTGTGTTACTTAACCTCAGCGCAACAATAAAATCAGTCTCGGTTCGATCAGATTATGATAAGATCCCTGGTTCGATGAGTTTCTAAATCGAATTAGAGATAAGAGCGGCTGGATGCAGCTGTCACGTCACGTGCAACGGCGTGTCATCGAGTTTTTTTCGTTTGTCGAGAACACTCTCGGCGGGTGCAGTTTGTTTTATTTAACTTATAACATCTATTTGTGCGCGTGCGAGCGAGAGGGTTTTTAGGTTAGGTCGCCCAATGACACGATTAGAGCGCCTCTAATGGTACCGATTTGTATTGCGGTGGATAAGATGGACGAAAGTGGCATGCGAGGTGTTGTTAAATTTCAGTGAAATGTTTGGTCACTCCAGCCGCCTAGGATGGGAGGCTGTATAGGTTTAACGAGGGCAAGGAACTCCTCCGTTGACGACACTACAGGGAACTCGTCGAGAGTCAACTCAGGTGAATATTTGGCCAGTATTCGTCACGCAAAAACACGGATCAACATCGGGCTAACCTTGAAGATACTCGAGCTTTTCCCCTTACCTTCGTACCCACCGTTTATTGCGTGTTATGACTCGATATTTTGCATATTATTTTGTTGCATCGCATTCGCGAGCTGTTTAATTATCACCGTGCACAACATTGTGCTGTTTCATTGCCGATGTCGAGTTCAAAGTTTCGTAGGTAATGTCCACGGTTATCATATCTACACTCCTGGACAAAAAGATAGCACAAACGTGCTATCATTTAGTTCTCAAGGATAAATCCAGAATTCCCTGAATTCTAGAAATGGTATGTAAACATCGTCTCACGGTAGTATATTATATAGCGACAAACGGAAACTACTCTGTTCGTACTTGTATTTATCAAGAAAAGTCTTGTAGCAGAGGTCGGCGATATGATAGCACACTTGATTTTCTATTCGGATTTCTCACTGTTTCTACGTTTCGAGTTATACAAACATAGCGTGATGTAGGCATTCAGTCTTGATGGAATTTTCAATAGTCATCAAACAAAATGGGACGCGGCAAGAAATTAAGCAAAGAAGAAATACAAGTTATCTTGAAATTAAGAAGAGAAAAGTTCTCCATATCAAAAATTGCAAAAACTGTGCAGAGAAGTCGTAAAGTTATTTATAATTTACTAAAAGACAGCAATAAATATGGTACACGGAAGAGCAGTGGACAACCGGCTGCTATTTCTGATAGAGAAAAACGTGCCGTTTTGCGTGCTGCATCAAACTCGTGTCTCGCATCACGTGAAATTGCTCGAAAAGCAGGCATTGAAACTAATCCAAGAAATGTTCGTCGTATTCTCCAGACATGTGACAATATTATACGATGAAAATTAAAACGGAAACCTGTGTTGACAACGAGACACAAGGAGGCTCGTGTCAGCTTTTCAAAATGACACATCCATTGGAAAAAGAAATGGAAGCGAATTATATTCTCAGATGAAAAGAGATACCAATCTGGATGGTCCAGACTGTTTTCACTGTTATTATCATCATGTACGGAAAGAAGAATTGTCAAAAGTGCGACGTCAAATGGGTGGAGGGAGTGTAATGATTTGGGCAGGCATTGGCTACAATGGAAAAAGCGAAATCATCTTTATTGACAGCCGAATGAATGCCACCACTTATCGTGATTTAATACAAGAACAAATTAGCAAGTGTACGGTACACATTGCTGGTAGCAATTTTATATTTCAGCAAGATAATGCCGCAGTTCATACAGCTAAAATAGTCAAAGATTATTTTTCATCAGAAAATATTTCGCTTCTTGATAGTGATGAGGTTTGACACGAAGAGATATTCGTATTCCCCGCCATAAGTGTGATGTGTAGGTGGCGCGATTGAAGTCACGAGTGAAGTGCGTTCCTCTATCTACTTGCGCGCGCGTTTTTTTCTGTTTTCTTCGATGCTGTATGTAGTGTGTAAGTGTTGCACGTGTATAAGCAAATAGAATAAACCATTTATCCATTCTTGTTAAACCCCAACAGATAGGCCAGCATGTTCCCCTGATTTAAATATAATCGAGAACTGTTGGGGACAGCTTGCTCGAATGGTGTACAAGGAAAACGGACAATTTCAAAATATGAATGAGTTAAAACAGTATCTTAAAGATGAATGGAGTAAATTGTCACAAAGTTATATTCGGAAATTGTTTAATTCTTTGCCAAAAAGAATGATCGAAGTCATTGAAAATAAGGGAGGTCCTACGCACTACTGAGAGAAATAAAGTACTTGTTTCAACTTATGTCATTTTTTTTACACATATGTTTAATTTTTGTTAAATAAATGCTTAATTTATTAACATGTGCTATCATTTCGCCGACATCCGCTACGAGATTTTTTATAATAAATACAAGTACGGATAACATAGTTCCAGCCTGTCGCTATTTCATATATGACAGTAAAATGATATTTACGTACCATTTGTAGAATTTAGGAAATTCTCGATTTATCATTGAAAACTAAATGATAGCACACTTGTGCTATCTTTTTGTCCAGAAGTGTATTTTTCCTCGGCAAATATTTACACTTTACGGTTGTTTATCGCTGAATTCGGTGCAGTGACACTAATTTATTACGTCGCACAATTTCGTAATTAACCCGTTCGTCTAGGCCTGGTACTGCTAGGATCTGCTAGTTGAAAGTATTTATTTATTTCGAAATGACGCAGAATTAAGTCATCGGCGGTTAGATGAAGAATTTGAAATGATGGGATCATATTAGCAGTAAAAGATTCTTTTGTTTGCACAGGAAATTCAAGAAAGAATCATCCCTTATGTCATGAAGTGATCAGGTGGAGGTCAGATGTACCATTGACGGAAGGTCAACTCAGAAGCAAAAGGGACGAATTTTGGGACACTGCGCCTGCGTTTGATGGTCGTAAAGAAATATGGGATGCGTTGAGAGCTGGTGCAACCGCTGCAGAAGCTCAAGACTATCAATTAGCACAGGCTATATTAGATGGAGCTAATATTTCTGTGCCGAATGGCTTTTTAACAGAATGTTACGACGAATTAGGAACCAGGTATCAAGTCCCTATTTACTGCTTATCTTATCCTATAAATATCGTGAAAGAGGACAGTGGAAGAGACTCTCCTGCCGATTGTTCAGGTAATAGAATAAAAGGATCTGATAATTGTGTATCATTGCTATATACAACAGACATTTATTTGTAATGTTATTTTATAGAACCTGTCGATAGCGGAATCGAACAAACATTAAAGCTCAGGTTGTCAACCACATCTGGTGAAGTAAAATTGCCTGTTTATAGCAAAGATACTGTTGCTATCGCTAAAAAGAAATTGCAGGTATCTGTCAACTTTTAAAAGCATTATATACAATTTGTTAGTTCGAAAACAGAGTACACAAATTTCTCTATTCGTTGATTATTGTGTTCACAGAGCCAGGAAGGTTTAGAACCATCTTGTCAAAGGTGGTTCTTTGGCGGCAAATTATTAGGGGATAAAATGCATATAGAAGAAGCGAAGATACAACCGGGTTATGTAATACAAGTAATCGTGAATCCTGAAAAATTGGATGACAGTCCCGTGAAAACAAGCTGAACTACTGTATACGTAAGATACAAGTCACATTGAACCAACCTTTCTAATAAGCACTATCTTACACACGTTCAAGAAGTAGGAACACATTTTTTTTAATTTTATAATGTATCATTACTAAGAATAGAGCAGCAATTCTTGAAGTGATTTTTTACAATAAAATGCACTTAACTCTCGTAATATACGTAAATGTTCTAAGGATTAAATATTATTTCGTTTAAATTATAGGTTGTGATTATTTAATTTTTTTTTTTTTATTTATGCTAGATCGAGGAAAAAAGCAATTGAAAGCGTTAATCGTAAAATCGGCGAACCGCTGGAAAATTCTGATTAAAATTTCTAATCGGTTTCCTGTTTAATGCATCTAGCAAGTGAGAACAAATTCTTTTGGAAATGCCATCTGAATTCACAGCAGGAAAGGTGATCATACTCAAATTCTGATATTGTCATACTTATTTGTTACTACCAACGAAGGTACTGGTGCTGTAACACTTGAGAAAAACTAAGTATATATGTAGAAAGTTATTCTGTGCTGCTTATTGAACCATGTTGCATAATGATATAATGTAAAAAATAAGTCATACACTTAAAGAAAAATTATAATAATACTAATAACAGTAAGAGAATTACATAAATATTGAATATAAAGAAGACATCAATGGACAATAGAGAGAGAAAAGGAACAAGATATATGCTACTTGTTGCAATGCATTTCATCTTATCTTTTTTGGAATTCGACACCCAATTTCTTTTATTTTTTTAATTGGAATGAAATAATCGCAATTTCTATTCAGATCAAATTGAGTAGAAGCAATTGCTAATATCTTGTGTTATTTTTGCATCATAATATAAGGCATAAAAATCGATTAACACTTTGTGTTTAACATGCAACACTTCTTTCAATTTTTGTAAATGGATTTTGAATATTTATAAGCCGTAAGTTTCAATTATTTAATAGGAGCAAATATTTGGCCTAACAATGGCCTGAAAATCTACGATTCCTTCCTGTAAGTACTAATAGGATATTGTATAAGGTTTTCAAAGTTAAAGAGTAATGCACAGAGAAGAAAACATAAGACTAATATTGAAAAACGCATGTGGTGCAGAATGTATAATTTTTACACGATTTTATCAGCGCAATCGTTTCGACGTTTCTATGTTATTTGTGCTTATAAGGAAATGTTTAACACAAGACCGGTACTGCAACTTCGATTTTTAAATAGCACTTAATTCATTACTTCTGCTCCATATGTTGCACAACAAAAGAAAAAACTTGTCTAAAGGTATAACTATACAAAAGTGACATATTATGCGTGTGAATTTATTGACTGTACTAACACAACGGTGATATAGTTTATTTCTTATATGCATTGATCATATATAATTATATATAGTATTGCGTGTGGGTGTATGTATGATAAATGCAGACATATATACATATATGTATACAGATATACATAATCATGTATATCAGTTCCACTATTTTCAATTCGAGTGTCGAAAAACAAGTATATTTAATCTTATAAATAACTTATTTATAAATTGGGTAATCACGTCCAAGATAATAATACAAATGCCTGGAGGAAATTGTTAAAAATATTAACGCGAAAGTGTACAAAAACCTATTCACACGAAAAAATCGATTATGATAAACTTCTTTGGATATATGTAACACGAATAATGGTGCAAATAAAAGAAGCACATCTCTTTTGTCTAGAAATTTAGGAAACCCACGTAAATACACAATTCTTCTCTCTGCTAGATCACAGTGTTCACGAATGTTCTTTATATACGAAGAAATAGACTTTTTTTCTATTTGCATTAGCAATATGCAATTAAACTGTACCTTCATTCAATGAGACATGTGATCTTCTGGTAAAGCAATGACACTTTTTTTAAAGTATTAATTTATACTTATCTGTGGTATCACGTATAATTAATTATTTATTTAAGGAACCGAAAAGAAATAGACTTAAGTGTACAATAGTTGCGCGCTTAATTACTAACCGTTAATCTAAACTACACGACGACAACTTTACAACTTCAACCCTCAACTTCTTACGACTTACTCTACAACTCTCGGACAACGACTACGACTCTCTGACCACGACCACGACCACGACCCTACGACCACGATCACGACTCTCTCTCTCATCGAGCAAGACCCGGTTCATCCCCACGCTCGCCCCTTCAGGAGTTTTCACCATGCCTAAATATGGGCATGAACATCGTCAATGGCCGCTTTCCCTTTTTATGGCCTTTTTCCGGCCTTCGCTGCATGCCTGTCCTAAAGTGTCCCTAAAGTCTACCTAAAATCTATATCTTAGAACTATGTACCGGGTGCCCGCATATTCCCGATACCACACTCGGCCGTCCTGACATCACATCTGACCTCAGATGTTCTCGCGATCACTGTTGTCACTACTCTCACTGACACTATCAGTTTCTTCGCCGCTGGTCCACAACTTCATGTGATCGGCCGCTGTAGATGTTGCTAGTCCTTCAATTTTCTCGACCATGTACCGATCGCCACGTAAAACAGCAGTTACACGGTACGGTCCCAAGAATTTTGGGCAGAACTTTAGTCCTGGACCGGCTTGAGTCCTTCTGATTGCCACTAGGTCTTTCTCGCTGTATGTCGTTGCTTTCTTGCGTTTCTTGTTAAAATCCTTTCTATTTTGTGCCTGCGATCGAGAAATATTCTCCCTCGCTACTGCTCGCAACTGATTCCGTTCCTCTTCAAACATCACGATCCATTCTTCCTCGATCATCTGGCGGATCTGTGGATTT
Organism: Halictus ligatus; assembly: GCA_028454255.1. Taxonomy (NCBI): domain Eukaryota; kingdom Metazoa; phylum Arthropoda; class Insecta; order Hymenoptera; family Halictidae; genus Halictus; species Halictus ligatus. The sequence goes on from CM052143.1 coordinate 7,066,677, forward strand.
TCACGCATTTTCATATGCGTTCCAAACAACACCTGAAACGCCGTAGCCTTCGTACTGGTGAAGCGTTCCTGCATTGGTATAGCACTCGATACCACGCTCCACTTTCCTCGTATGGTACAATTTGGTCTGGTACTTTCGGGCAGCTTCGATGCAGCCAGCCTCCTCTTCATTAGGATACTCTTGGATTGTAGCCCCATCCCAAAAATTATCCTTCAGGAAGCTTGTTATCCCCGTCCGTCTCATAATATTATCATGAACAGTGTCGATGTTTCCATTCGCACTGTGCATCTCTCTGTTGTGCGCTCTTGCTGCGGCCTCCAGCCATCCTTTATTTACACATCCTTGGGATAACCTCTGTTCCAGCTCGTCTATATGATACCCGCGGGTCTCTGAACGTCCGTACACCACTTTGGTAGGAGGTGTCTTACCCAACAGTGACGCTTCGAGGCAGAAAGGACAGACATGCTCGGCCCGAATGCTTGCAGCTTAAGAGCTGTTTATCACCACACCGACAAAAGCATTCGTCGCCAATACGACATCCGACCTCCAGGTCCTCCCTGCGTCGCTTATAGGAATATCACTCTCCGTCGCAATTTTTTCGTATCCCTCCGTTGACTGGAGTTCCCCCTCACTGTTATCACTATCATCGCCGCCATCCTCGGTATTTGCCCAGAGTACGCACAAGTCTCGCATACGCTCGGCGAATAACCGCCTATTACTCTCCTCAGACTTTGATGTTTTTTCCAGCCACCTTCGTAACGTACCCTCTGCGATCCCCATCCTAACTATCGCCCTAGCTACAGCGACGGCCCATGCGCGATTAGCAGAACCATTACCTAATATACCTAGTACACGCATCGGATCGTACCGGACACACTCTGCCATCTCGCCAGCCCGGCGTCCTAAGGCCCGAGCACTGCTACGCCGCGTTGTTGACAGCACGCCTCCTGGCCTAGAGGTCTCGCCGCTTCTATCTTTTTTTTTGTCCAGATCATCGAGCCCGAAAACTACCTCGTCTTCCGAGCAGCTGTCTTCTCCACGACTTGCAGCCACGATCTTAGAAATTATCTCCTTATACTTTGATGCATACACCCTACCCCTGTGCAACCCCCTTCTCTTGATGGCCCCAACCCGAGGTGGAGCCGTCTTGGCCGTGGCTCGGCCTTTTTCCCTGGTGTACTTCAAGTACGCAGATCCTACACGGCAAAGATCTGACGGTCCACTAGAAAAAAGGTCTACCAATAGTGGTAATGATACTATCACAACTAAGAAGAACTCTTCTGAAGCTCCTCGGAAATTCGCAGCGAGATATTTGTGGGGGGTCTATTCCTCGCTCCCGAACTGCTCATTTTGAAGTTTAATGCGACTTTCACAATACAACCGCGCGACAGCTATTTTCCACTGAGTCTTTCTCAATCAATCCCGGCTGAGCCCCCAAATTATGTGTGGTATCACGTATAATTAATTATTTATTTAAGGAACCGAAAAGAAATAGACTTAAGTGTACAATAGTTGCGCGCTTAATTACCAACCGTTAATCTAAACTACACGACGACAACTATACAACTTCAACCCTCAACTTCTTACGACTTACTCTACAACTCTCGGACAACGACTACAACCCTCTGACCACGACCACGACTCTCTCTCATCAAGCAAGACCCGGTTCATCCCCACGCTCACCCCTTCCGGAGTTATCACCATGCCCAAATATGGGCATGAACATCGTCAATGAGCCGAAGGCCCATCGTCGCTCGCAATCCAACGCTGGTCAATGCCGCTTTCCCTTCTTATGGCCTTTTTCCGGCCTTCGCTGCATGCCTGCCCTAAAGTGTCCCTAATGTCTACCTAAAGTCTATATCTTAAAACTATGTACCGGGTGCCCGCATATTCCCGATACCACATATCTTATGTTTGGAATGGTAATTTCGCATTTATTGTGAGACATTTGTTACCAGAATGTAATTAAGACATAAGATTCTCAATGGGGAAAACAAATTTTATCAGACTGATATTAGTTTCATTATATAGTATTTGGGTTACTTGCAATATATATAAAAGAGACTGCATTAAGTTCTTTTCGATTGATGTTCAAACACCGTGCAAATACGTTTTGCATATAGTTAAATTACAGTATGTGTATTTTCGCACATGTTCGTGTAAAGGTTTTATCGTAAATGTTGTGTTTCTTTTTTAAGGCTTGTAATTCCTATTTGTACGAGCGGTAAAAAAAACATTTTCCTTTAATACTCATATCCGTGTAATATTGAATAAAAAAAATATATAAAATGTGATGTGGCACTATTGCCATGCAAGGAAATGAGAGTGACTGTAAATAAAAAAAAAAGCATTACAATAATGAAAGTGCAATTCAAAAACGCCTAATAAATATTGCTGCTGCTTTATATTAATGTTGCTATGTTGGACCAATGCATATAAGGCGTTTTAAACAAAACAAAAAAAAATCAAAGAATGACTGATTGGAGATTAGGTAGAACAACTGCCAATAAAATAACGTTGAATTCACTGTGTTGCTGATCAGAAGTAATTAGGGGATATATTACGAAGAAAGAAAAAAAACTTTTTAAATGCTGAAACGAAATATTACTGTAATTAGATAGCAATTATCAATTAAGCAGGGTTTACACATTTTTTAAACTATCCGAATATTACTATTGAACTGTGTAATATTACTTACCAAAACTGGTTTTTGAAATTAGGAACTAAACATTGTTTAGTATTTGATACTTGCCCAAACACAATGGAAAAAAAAAGAAAAAGGAAATGATATTAGTAGTCAGTTCATTCTGATGTACAGTCTAGAGATAAAATTCAGTCGGGTTCGTAAGATGTAACCTTGTAATAACAAATAACGAAGAAGAAAAAACGAGTGAAAATGTTACAGATATGACACAATTTGTTTACTACATTAGGATAGGTATTTATTTGTTCTTTATAAACATGGAATTAAATTTACTTACAAAATGATATGAAAATTACTTAAACTTTGATATTCCGATTGTAGGTATATTACTTACACACGTGTAAATTTATTTCTATGAATATTGATTATTATATGTAATAATTATGTGTAAATTTATTTCTCTGAATATTGATTATTATAACTTAATGCATTGTCAAATAAAGCATAATGTTGTGAAATCGTTATGAAATTACCTATCTCGTTTCCTGACTAGTGGCGGACCATCATGTATCACAAATCTTCGTAACAAACTAGTTATTTACAGTCTCATTTAACAACATACTTTAAGTACTTCAATTCATGACACAACCAAATCATCGTGCTTAGTACAAGCAGACTACCAGACTGATGAGATGCGGCCAATGTTATTGGCACATGGTGCAACAATGTTGTTATCCCTAGTAATACTTGTAAATAACTAGCGCATAGGACAGCAACAACTGCCTTCTTTGCATTGCCAGGAAGTTTATATTTTCGAGATGCAATTCCAATATAAGTTATCAGAGACAACGTAGTGATACCCTGTAGAAACATAGATTTTAATACCAATTTCGTGTGTACATTTAAACTAGACATACTGTACGTATGAAGCATACCAAAATTCTGTGATCGAATTGTACAGCGGTTGGGTTTTCGGTAAAGTTTTTCCACTTAGGCGAAATTGAAAGTATGTCGTCTGGTATCCATTTATCTGCCATTTTCGGGAATGTATTATAAATAAGACCTGCGTCCATTCCTGCCACAAAAGCTCCGGATAAAGCCGTAAGAAAGACTAATCCCTTCGTGGAGTGCACCACCATTCTGAATCTGTTAAGTTTTTGTTTGACATCGGTCATGTTAACGTTCAAAGCGTTCAGATCTAATTTTTCAGCGGGACTTAGACAGCTTAAAGCATTGTACAGGAATCCTGTATATATTACAAATGCCATTCCCAAATGAGTAGCCAGACGGTACTGCGAAACTCGAGGAACATCCGATTGTTCCTTAAAACGGTCCTCCAAACCAGATTTCACCATATACCAGCCCATAAGTCCTTGTAAACCAATCAACGATCCTAGAACAGCTACTCTGATTTTCATTGCTGGTGTCAGCATACGTTTCGCCCAGAAATAAGTTGCTGGAACTATGAATACGCCGCCTATCAAACGTCCCCACATTCTGTGCAAGTATTCCATCCACCAAATGCGTTTAAATTCTTCCAATGTCATGTCGTGATTAGTTCTAAAATAGAAATATTGATGCACAGTATAGTTTCATAATGCTTGAGTTAACATATGTTAATAAACTTTACATTTTATATTCAGGAAACTGTTTGTAACGTTCAAATTCAGCATGCCATTGACTTTCTGTAGTAGGCATTTTTTCACCTAGCAATTTCCAAGTGACCATAGATAAACCAGATTCTGTAAGTCTTGTTACACCTCCTATGTACCATAGGACGAAGGAATAAATTATTATACGGTTTTCAATTATGTTTTATTCATTTTCATGTCTGAGGTAATTTAAGTGTTTGGTATAGAAACTCAAGACGTATACTCAAATTTATGAAAGTTTGTTTTCTGCCTTAAAATCTATTTCCCATAAGTATTGTCCACAACAACTTTTACAACAGTGCGTATACAATAGTAATAGAATGAATAGACAATTGTACCTAAGATTACGGCAATAAAGACCATGCCACTACAAGTTAACATCCATTTTCCTACAATTTTATCTGGTTTTGGGGCTGGTTTCGAGGCAAAACTTACAGCTATAACATTCCTTTGGTTAAGTATATTCTAGAAACAATATTACAAAAGTAAGTCTTGATTTAATTTATACTGGGATGTTATTTGAAACCTAGGCTACGAATATACTAGCAAATAGTTTGCAACATTTTTTGCAAGAGCGATTTGCAGAACTATATGCACCTATTTACAAATATTGTTTACACATTTTTTTACTCTTTGAGAGCAAAAAGTGTTGTAAGTTACTTGCTAGTGTACTGACACCTTCAGTATGTATACCTTTTGCAAATAAGTAGGTTGTCTTTTTATTAATAAAGTCACCCTCTTCGCAATTGTGGGTTTCAGAGTGCATGTATACAAACTCTGTCGAAGCGGAAGAAACCCCAATGCATTGTTTTTTCCAATTTTTAAGGCACAATGTTTTGTTAAACTGAGCATACTAAAAACAATGAGTAACAACTTACAGTAATTATATATTAGATTAGAAACATATAACTGCATATATACTTACATTGCAGTATTATATTTTTTGTTTGAACGATAGCTTATCTATCTATTATCTCTGTTCAACAATAAAGCGTAAACAATTGGTATTTACATCGAATGTTTTCTTAAAACCAGAGATCTAAACATAGACAATATTGCAAAATAAATGAGCAGCAAAAATGATTGCAAAAGTTAAGTAACAAATTCCATCATTCGCAAATCGGTGCATTAAGTACCGGCAATTTACGATGCATATGATTTTTATTTACATATGCACGTCATATTTCATCTATCGTGTCTCATGCACATTGCGATTAAACAAGAATATTATTTCATTACTTCAAAGGTAAATTTCAATGAACTATGAATGCGAGTTACTAATAAATACAATTTGTTTCGATATACTTACTAGCTTCTTTTACTAAATGTTTGCAAACAGAGTCATGCACTTCTGAATAACCTTAATCAGAATTGTCCTGAAACGTGTCAATAAACAGGTTGGAGTATCAGTGTACATACAGTGTTCGATTTTTATCTTTGATAAAGGAAAGAATTGAATTCATCGATATTTGTCTGGAGTATTCGATAAGATAATATTCTTTTAACGAAGCGCTTAATGGCACAATCGTGAGCACTTTGAAGAAAGAGGTTGACGTTCGCTGTGGGCAATTATAAATAGTCATTTTTGAGCGCGCTATCAGCCCATATTTTATATTCTGTTATATGGGAATAACGAACGGCGTAGAAAAAGGTAAATATTGGAGAAACAAAAGCTGATATAATTCGAAAGTATTAAATTAGATGCAGTAGAGCTTCCCATATTTGTATTAATAGACAGATAAAGGTCTTATCTCCTTGGCTGCTAGATTGCAAAAGTTTCTTAAATATCGCTATAAAACAGCTGTTTGGATATTCGGATAATGGAAGTGCGAATACGCGAGGCTCCTGTAGTTTAATTCCCTTTCATTACAAATTATTATAGAAAAATTTATGGTCACAGTGACATCAACATGGCACAAAGGAACGGTGCAATGAAACTAGCTAAGCTTCGCGAGTTGATGGAAGCTGTTCCAATTGGTGGAATTAAAGGGAAAGGTATCCAGGCACTGATTATAAATTCAAGCGATGCTCATCAATCTGAATACTTGAGGGAGAGAGACAAGAGAGTGCGATTTATCAGTGGTTTTACTGGTTCTTTCGGTGTTTCGATTGTTACACCAGACAAAGCTCTGTTATGGACAGATGGAAGGTACTATACGCAAGCATTGGCAGAATTTGACCCTCCAGAAATGTGGACTCTTATGAGAGAAGGATTGTTAGATACTCCGACGAGAGCTGCATGGTTGGTTTCTAACTTACCACCTAAATCTACTGTTGGTGCAGATTCTAATCTAATGAGTTACACAGAATGGGCCATCTTGCATACCAGTTTAACCGCTGCTGGTCACTGTCTGATGCCACTTGAAGAGAATTTAATTGATAAAGTATGGGGCAGCAAGCAGCCTGACTCCAAAGGTAATACTATTCTACCGCAGCCTCTGCAATTTTCAGGGCGTACTGTAGCGGAGAAAGTCAGACTGTGCAGAGAAGAAATGGATAAGAACAAGGCGAAAGTACTTGTGATCACAGCTTTGGACGAAGTGGCATATATTCTGAATTTTCGAGGGTCTGATATACCTTACAATCCCGTTTTCTTTGCTTACGTGATTCTCACGTTAAACGATCTACATCTGTTCGTTGATAAAAGCAAAGTTAGCGAGGAAGCTCAACAACAGTTAATAGACGAAGGGGTGAACGTGGTTTATCATCCGTACGACGATGTACTTGCATTTCTAAAGGAAACCGCAGTTGCGAGCAACGAAAAAATATGGGTAAACAATGGCTCCAGTTATGCTATACACGCTGCTTGCGGGGAAATAAAACAACACAATGCTATTTCGCCGATAAGCATTATGAAGGCTATAAAGAACGATGTCGAGGTGCAAGGAATGAAGGCCGCGCATATACGTGACGCTGTTGCGCTTGTAAAATACTTTGCTTGGTTGGAAGATCAAGTTAAGAACAAGAAGGCAACGATCACGGAAATATCTGGGGCCACGCAGCTAGAGAAATTCAGGACGTAAGTTTCAAATCGGTACCCCTATCAAAGGGGTAATTATAGGGTGAATTTACTAATAGGTAGTTATAGCATGATTTTAATGAATTATGCTCTATTTCTTCTGCTTCGCTCGACAAGAACTTACGAAAAAATGGATGAACATTTTAGCTAACAGCACACACGACTGTGAATTTTAATAGCACGTTTTATTTAAAAGGGAGCAGGAGCATTTCATCGGGCTCAGTTTCCCAACCATTTCCTCGGTTGGGCCTCACGGAGCAATAATCCATTATCAACCAGCACCGGAAACAGATGTGCCAATTACAGACAAAGAATTGTATCTTTGTGACTCTGGTGCACAATACCAAGACGGCACCACGGACGTCACAAGAACATTACACTTTGGCGATGTTACCGCTTTTGAACGTGAATGTTTCACGAGGGTGTTCAAGGGACAGTGCCATCTCTCGACGTCCATTTTTCCCATGAAGTTACAAGGAAATTATCTTGATACGCTTGCCCGTGAGAACTTGTGGAGTGTCGGGTACATAGATCTGCCTTCCTCATAAAATGGAAAATATTCTTTACTCGTACATTAAATGTATAATTACAGACTTAATTATCTTCATGGTACTGGTCACGGGGTAGGTTCGTATCTAAATGTTCACGAAGGGCCTATTTCCATTTCATGGCGACCGAATCCTGACGATCCAGGCGTACAACCTGGCATGTTTCTTTCAAATGGTACAAAGTATAGAAGTATTATTCGCGTTCGTTGCACAGGGTGTTTGGCATTAGTTGGGGAACAATTTTAGAGTTAAAATAAGATTATTAATAATTTAAAAACAAAACCGAATCGTTCCTAACTGTCGCCGAACATCCTGCATAACGTATATTATTAATATTAATACGAGCCGTAACGTTATTAGAACCAGGATACTACGAGGACGAAGAGTTTGGCATTAGACTCGAAAATATCGAATTAGTAGTAAAAGCAAATACTCCGTACAATCACAAGGATCGTGGCTTTCTTACTTTCGAGACTGTTACACTGGTGCCTATACAGACCAAGTTGCTCGATGTTTCCTTATTAACAGGCGACGAGGTATCGGTTTTACTTTTCTTTTACATTCTCCTTGTCTCAGTAATATCATTTGTAATTCATTTTAGGTCAAGTACTTGAACAACTACCACGCAAAATGTTTGAACACCTTGGAACCACTATTGCAAGGACCAGAGAATGCTCAAGCGCTTGCATGGCTACAAAGAGAGACTCAGCCAATTTCGAAATAACGATTAACTGTTTGCTAAGAAACAAATTCCATAATAAACTGCTTTTATAATTAATTATTCCCGACTTTAACGTGTATACCTAAGTTCACCAAAGTAACCAGGGTGGCTGATGCACTTTATCCAGAGAAGTATAAGTTAAGTTTACCGGGATATTGATTAAGGCAAATGGTTGATTCAAACGTTTTAGTGTTTGCCGAATCATTTTGCCATTTTTACCAAGCAAAAATCCAGCAGGAATGTTTACTGTTTTTGAGGGTGGTATGGTGGCATCGCGTGTCATTTCTATATAATAATAGTCCACCCATAGTGGATTCGTCGTTGATTCTTCTATAGTAGGTAAATAATCTGCTATGATCACAGCTTTAGCACCAGCTTCCTCAACCATCATACTCTTAACGAAAAAAGTACAGTTGCCCCTTTCGACCAGGGCAACTCTACCTTTTAATTCTTTGGCATTCTTCGCTAGCTGGCAACCTTGAGGAGGCTCGGTCGGAACCAGAGGAATCTTCTCCTCCAAGAAGCTTGCATTCTGAAAATTTGTTGCGCACAGTGAATATGTAAGATTCATTTCCAGGATGGTTAACATTGACTGCCATTGTGGTCATAGCTGACCGGCGCAACCGAGCTCGATAAAAATGCATAAAATTCGTGAACAATATATAATTTTGTAAATGCGATTAATATTAGAATAGCATTTTAAAATAATAAGTGTACATGCGAATATGTCAATATTTTTATTTTTGGTAATATTATAAACTCAAATATAATTCTAACACGGACAATTTCGCGAAAACTACATAGCAAAACACGCTCGGCAGTCAACTTATGTATGTAGGTATGCACTTACGAAAGGAACACCAAAATCCTTGGCAGGCCTCAATTTGTACGTGTACTCCAGTTCCGGCGGGTGTATAATTTCGAAGAATACATCCGTCACGTAACTCGTGTCTAGAAAGGACCCTCTCGAATTCAATTTAAACAATTGTCCTAACCAATTTTCGATGACAAACAGTAAATTTAATAATGCAGATGTCGGTAACCTAACATCCTCACATCCATACTAACCTTCTCCAATTCCATTCGCTATTTTAAAGCCGAGCAATGTTAGAACGTAGAAATAACCGAAAAAACTTAAGCTCTGCATTTGCATGACAATGTTCACATCGTTACTAACGACAGTACCGTGAAGAGCTTAAGAAACTTAACCTCATTGACATAACCGCTGGTTTGCGCTTGTGTAGACCATCTCATGGACGTGATATGTACACGACGCAACACGGAATAATCGAAATGTTTCTTGTAATGGTCGAATAATCGCATAGTATATTCGCATAGATTATTGTGTGAAGATAATTGTACACTTTCGACAATTTGTAAATTATCCCACAAATGTATGTATGTAAGATCTCGCACGTAAATAAGAGAAATTTTTATTAACAATTAAAGGCTACAACAAAAAAGGCTATGGGCAAGTCACTTATCTTCTATTTTTATATAAGCTACATTGTAATGTTTCACTCCTATATTAAATAATATCATAATTTATAACATGAACTATGCGTGATTGTTACAGTCCACCGATAGTGTGATACAAATAATTATAATGATTCCAAAAGATGTACTATTAACATTATTTCCCAAGAAGTATCTTCCTTGTTGCGCCAAAGTTTTGCCCAGCTTGAGTCGCGCCCTTATTGGTACCAGCCTGGAGTCCAATGAGCCCTTCACCGGCCCTTAATTGTTCCTCCGTGAAGTGTCGTTTGTTTTCTTCAGCTGGTTTAGGTCCTAGCCAGGGTCCACGCCATTCTGGGTGTCTGTAGGTCTACAGAGCAATTTCATTAATTTAATCTTATTAAAAGGAAAATGACTTATTATTAGCAGAAATATATTAATTACTGTGCGGCCGATGGCGAAGATCGTATTAGTCACTTGCGCTATATTCTTCCTTTCCATTAAGTCAACCGCTTGGAAAAGGTCTACATCGGGTACTCCGTATTTAACGCAAGCCTTTTGGAACCTGAAATAATAGAAATAGTTTTGTTATCAATCAGTTTCTTCAAAAATTCCATCCGTAAGGCTTATATTATGTCCATTAGATGCTATAGGCTGTCATCGATCGATAGATGTCAGTCTGACATTGTCAGGTGTCGCAATTATTTATCATTCAATCGAGTAATGAATAAATGTGGCGGAAATAACGGTAGACATTTATTCACGAGTAACAAATAATTTTTCGTCGATGAAAATCGTTCGTTGTCCTCGAATGAGTCTGTAATTTTCATTCGTTATTCGAAAGAGAATTTGCCCGTAATTTTGGCCAAAGCTCTTCGACATTTTGTCGATGACACACGTAGCCCGATGCGCCAAACGTGAGGCAGGCCAGTGTTAACGAGCTCTCCGGATACCAGACACGCAGCCGTTCAAGGAGCATGCAAACATGTACACGTGCAACCTCCATGATGTTACTGTTTTCCGCATGAAAAGGGAGTAACGCGGAGTGGCCGCGCTGCGCATCGTTCGCCCCACTATTCAAGAAAGCGCTCTTAAATATTGAAAACGCGCCAATTGGTGGCATGCGCAGGCGACACCGTGGTTAAACGAACAAGTCATTTGTCGCGGAGACACCTTCTATGCCTTTTCGATTCGAATCCAGCTGCATTGATGTCCTGATTACGACGAGGGATCATTGTGAAAAACTGTTCAACGAAGTCCAATACTGCAGGTCCATTCAGTAGTTTTTCAACATACGGCGAGTATGCAGAGTATTGTCTGAGAGCTATACCTGGAATGAGGTATGACATGAACGATTTTCTGGACAGCAATAGCTAGAGCGAAAAATTTGAATCATTTCCAACGACCTCTAAAAAATTAAAGATGTACTGGATTCAATTAGACTACCCGAAACAGTTAACATAGTTTGTTTTATTCTAAGAATGAGATGCTGTGAATGAATATAGAGCGTCTTCCTGCTTTCTGTGGAGGATATAAGTTAGTCATTTATAATGTTCAGCAGTTGTAATAGTTCAGGCTCTAAACGAATTTGAATGGCAGCGTTGTTGGATGACCTAGGTAGAGATTCAGCTACTGCGAGAGTGACACAGGTCCGTCGTATCTGTAGGAAGTTCACTGCGACGGTCCCGACCTCAGACTTTATTGGTACTTATTCAGCAGGCTCCCAGAGAACCAGAAGAGGTACGCATACGCCACCAGTAGCTATTGTCGCGGTTCTCGAGCGTCCAAATATGGCGGAATCGTTGGCCTCGAACGGATAAATTCGAGGTCAATAGTCGCAGATCGTTTGATCTCTCGATTCCTGCGAGAGTCGGTGACCAATGGTCTCGACGTCGATAGGGCGCGAGTCGAGAGTCGTTTCGAAGCAAAACACTGTCGATTGCGGATAGTCGACTGTGTAGTAGGGAATCATGATATTGAAGGAGGTTCAACAGTTTCGAAATCGATGGCATAGCTATAACGTATAGCCACACGCGAGGAACATTTTTAGACCATATACATACACAAACCTATAAACACCGCACAAATCTTTCTCCTTGAAGAAAAAATGAAGAAATACGTAACGTCACAAGATCTTGCAATTAACGTAGATAACTTTAGAAATCACAGGTACTTACTGATTAAGGTTATCCATCATCTTGTAATCACCGCCGGAGGTGTTAATCTTGGTGATAAGGCCCGGCTGGAGTTTGTTCATCAGCTTGCAAAAGATGACGCCATCTCTCAAAGCGTCTTCGTAACTCACACCTGAAACGGTCGTATGAAAAGAATTATTTACTATACTCAATTAAGTATACTCGAGATGGATATTTGAAGAGTTACATTAAAGGGTTTTTCTCTTTATTAACACGTTGAGTTCTGCGCCGGTCACCTATTCTTTGTATTCGTACAAAATTAATTTTATTTACAGTATGCAGAAGGTACAGTGAACGCACCGTTTTGATCAATTTTAACTTTCCAATTTCGGTTTCTACTACGATATCGTTGGCATTTCTGTAACTCGACGGTTTTTAAATAGTTCTCATTTCCCGCGTCAAGAGACGTTCCTCGTCCGTGGGACGTATGGAATGTAAGATACCATATTTTCGTCCAGAGGCCAGAGGCAGAGAATCGATAAAAACAAAACAAGAGCGACAGAACAATGAAAAGAATGCCGGGAACCACAGTGGCACCAGGATAGCAGAAAAAACAAACGATTCCTCTCCCCCGCAAGTAACGACATGCGCAGTCAGTGTCAGCCATCGATTTTCATTGTCGGTTGCGCGATTATCGGCTCTCGAACGAACGAACGAACGACAGACTCGTTTCTCTTCTTCTTTTTACAGTTGCGTTCTTTTTTTTTCGCAGACCCTCCTCCCAGCCTCCCTTTTGCCAGAGAGTCGACAGGGGTCGGGATTTACCCGCGAAATAATAACACAGGCTGCGTGCACCAGCACTCGTTCATGGCGCCCCATTATTCCAAGAGGCGCGCCAAGGGGCATGGCATTTTTTGCCGTTCGAACGAAGGATCTGAAAAGACCGCCTCTCCGTCTTCTCCCGTCGCCCCGGCTCTTTTTGCTCGTGATCGTCGGGGCAGCTTCGATCACCGCCATCATTGTCTTTTCCGTCGTCGTGGCTCGCGCTGCGAAGCGCTCCCGTCGCCATTCGAAAGACACGCTGCATCTCGAAGTGCCAGGAGAACAGCATCCCCAAGGAGTTCGCACGGCTTGTCAACTTGTCAGCCCTGTGTATCGTTATTGCCAACCGTTCACCTACCCCCTCCCCTCCCCGTCGAATGCCAGTGGCCTAGACAACGTCACGTTTCGATGTATCGAACTTATCGACGCGGCACGCTACCTGGCGACCGGCTTTACAAATTGTATCGATGCACCACCAGCCGCCAGAAGAAGCGCTGCGGTCGCTCCGGGCGCAACAGGCGGCCGCAATGGATAGAAACAGATTAGCACGCTGTCAGCACTCACTTTCGCAATAGTCTATACTATCTATACTATTCTAACATTCCATTAAATGCAATACATTCTTCTATAAGATTATTGTTACATTACAGTGGAGAAGCTCTACGGACATCATACCGAGAATTTTAAATGACAAAGAACACTGCACTCGTTTTCTTTATGCAAAATGTACAACTGTGGAGGTCCAGTATCCGTAATGCTGACAGCAAACTTGGTTGACTGCCGTGGTGTTAAAAGTTGAAAGTCATAAAGTATTATTAACACATGAAGAATGGGAATTATTTTACACATTATTTTGTGCAGTAGTCTTTATACTTAGACATGAACTTTCGGGAAGGGAAACAGGGACTGTGGGAATGGCTTAGCATTTAACAATTAAGAATTCTCAATGAACATTCGGACTTGAACGGTTCACTCTTTTGAAACTCGTCAGTGAAACAGTCTTGCGGATGGCACGATGGAGGGATCCATAGTTCGGGCGCTATATTCTAGTTAAGCGATAGTCAGCGATGGTAATATATGCAGTATCTATGAATATGAAAGTTGCGGAGTTACTAAGAAAACATACCGAGCCTCGAGTATTCCTCGAATTGCGCTCTCCGCGTGGCATGCATAAATTATAAAATAACGCGCACCATACGCCCGTGGATCTATGAAAATTTATGGCCACGGATATCACGCGAGCTCGCATTCAATAAAATTTCGCGTTTCGAAAGCTAGTAAGCAATTCTCATAGACTCTCATGCGCTGAACACGAATCCAAATACCATTTTTCACCACCCTCAATTTTTTCAGGAATTTTGAATGAAAAATGAAATTGTCAACTTTAAGAATTTATTCTGCTCGAACCGTGCGAGCTGCAGAAATGAATACTTAAATAGAAAGATCCTGTAGACTCTCTCAAATACAACGGTGTATTTTTTCGAACATTATTAACAGTGAAACGTTTTAATTTTTGGCTGCAACAACGATGAAGCGAGTTGTTCGAAAGACTACTACCCTGATCCTGCAAGGACGACATGTCACGTGGTTTCGCGATGGACGGAGCGCCACTGAATGCCTACCCGAAAATCTGTTCGCCTAGTACAAAACTGGTCGTGTGCTTGAATTCTCGATTGACGAGCCTTCGACAGCCGATCAGTTTCAGATACGCCGGCCAGTTCCGTTCAATTAGCTGCGAATCGACTACCGTTGCTCCTACAGTCGTCCACAAACATTGGTCAATTCTCACCTTGCACCAGCAGAGAAAAGTGATGCAGCTGTTGCACGCAATTGACCACATTCATTTAAATTAACAAGGTAGAAAATACTTAAGGCAGGCATCTTCGGAAAAAATCTCTAATTAATAAGAAAATGCTCATTTATACTTTATTTCTCAGAAATCCTGGCTTGAAGTTCAAGAAAAGATCAATTATTGATCCTAGAGGATTTAAAACAGGTGGTGTAGATTGTTTCAAGAGTTAGAATTCTAAATTTCTTACTGTATAAGAAGAAAGCAATACTCAGTTATTATACCATACCTTTCAGTGATCTTGGCATAGAATACAAAAACGAACTAATCATTACTAAGGTGATATGGACTACATTATGACAAAGATGGCTGTTTTTTACTGTTTTTACTGTTTTAGGACTTTAAGAAATCTAACAAAAATTCTGGAATGCGTATTTAAGCCCCCATTCGAATATATAATCATCAACGTCAAATGTTTAAAGCATTAGGAAGAAAAAATTAATATTGGAAAGGAAGAAATGCAAGAGTGAAATTTCGCTCCGGAGATAAACGACCCAGGTTGCACAGAAGCTATTCGAGTTGGAATGAAGTGGTAAGCAACCTCTTGAAATGCATCAGCTCCTCAGTCATATGGAATGAAGACTCAACAAATACCGTTGCCAATGAATACGCTATCAATACGACATTCGAAAATGACAGAAGAAGGTGAAGAAAATTGTGCGCAGTTTGAAACATCTATGTCAAGTGCGTGTCACTCGAGTCAAACGATCTGAGCAGACCTTCCGCTTTTCCACGTTATCCAGGCAACAGCCGAGAGCAATTGGCATCAGCATCCCGATGGAACGCGGGCAACCAGTGTAAACAACGGAGAGAATGACATGCTGATACGTTCCTGGTAGCGTCGAATCGCGGTGAGATGTCGTAAACGCGAGAGGATGACAGAAAATCGATAGAAACGCCTTCCAGACCCTGTCCACGATGTCCTGCGAGATTCTTCTCAGGTTTCTTTCGTCCTAGCCCGCGAGCTGGCTCGCGGGATGCTGGCCTGATATTTTTCAGACGCCGCGTGTCTTATCGCGTGTCTCTGTTCGCGTCGATATACGCGCGGCGAAAAAATATCGGACCGCAACAATACCTATCGGCGGATTGGCGATATTTCTGCCGGTGATACGATCCTGTTACGGTGACACGTCACGGTCGTCATGTCCGGGCGATTTGACGTGAAATCGATAAAACGCCGCGGGGCACGCTTGTACCCCTCTTTCGCATACAAATTCAGTTGGCCTTCGCGATGTATGTCGCACCTAATGAACCTTCTCTTGTCCAATACTTCTTTTTATGGAAATTAGCGAGCATTAGCCATCTGATATTGCAAAGTAATAATTTACAATTCTTACATAGTTGATTATAAGAATAATTAATTTATTACAGTCGCTTCCAACGGTTTATTACACTACGGCTTTTATGCATTTGTGAAAAAATGTAGTGAAATACGAACTTGTGAACACATTAGAATAATTTAAGAATATTAACATGTCATTTTCGACTTACTAAAATTATTCAACGGAAAAATACATCTTCATCAGTCTTCTGTGTTTCACAATTGACTTAGACAATTTTTATACCGGATAAAGATCCACATCACTTTGGCGGGGCAAAAATGTCTTATAGTTCAAAAGTTTCTTATCTGTAGTTTTTAACAGTAGTGTGAATGCTCGAAGGGCAACAGCATAATTAATTCATTCCATGCTAAACCGTATTTTTAATTGGTAAACGGAAATCAATTTTGCTTTCCAGTGCTAGGAACACTGTAAGCATCTGCAATGCAATGTATATAGTTTTCGCTGTTCGTGAGAGACCCTAACACAAGCATTCTGGTTTCGATGTGTGCGCTTGCCCCAGAGCTGTTATCGATTTAACGTCAGTTTCATGTCATAAAGACGTCAAACGCACGGTTTTCACCAGGACAACATCCCCGGGCTGAATTTACGACCAGAAGCGAGCAACAGGTCCCGCGGGAACGGGAGCATGTGCGCGCAGAATCCGCTTTTCCTCCATTTTTCCAGTAGCCACTGTTAGCCCACGGTTTTCCATGAAGGTTCGCACTTCCAGAGCGATATACAGATGAATTCATATATAATGGTTTTCCTGCTGTTTCGCAGAATGTTATGTACGTATTCATGTAATAATTATGGCAATCTGTAGAAATAATAGTTGCGATGACTAAGAAGATTCAGCCGACATATTCACAGTTACAAAAAACGACAATTTGATTTATGAAATGGTAAATTTTATTTGCAGAAAAGTGAATAAAAATTGCAAAAGGGTTAATTTAGGATGCAAAAAAGGTGAATATGATCTACGGAAGGATTAATTTCGAGTTCAAAACCTGTACCTACAAATGTTTCAGAAAATTTTGGAATAAAAGAGGGAAAACACGTCGGAGTGCGAGGGGTTAATAATGCATAATAGAGACATGAATTTTGTCCAGCCTTCTGCGATTCTAACCCACGGTGGAACGTTAGGAGTAACTACACCCGAATCAATAGGAGCAAAACACGCCTCTCAAGCACACCCCCGAGCATATAGCTCCGAGGCGACCACCTGTTGCGCCCGCTCGTAAATCTACCCCGGGGCTGTAATCCTGGTAGGCTTGTCTCAGAATGACGTCATTGACGACCCTTTGACAGACAACTGACACCCGTTGACGTATCGCCGCGGTCTTCTCCTCGGCTCGTGTCATCGAAACAGGCCTTTTCCCCGCAGAAAGAGTTCTTACGTCCTCGGAGAGGCTGGGGGGTGGCTCTCACCAACACTAGACTGCCAGTCTCTCGTCGGTGTGCAGCCCATAAATTCATCTACTGCCCTTCGTTGCTACCCTAGTAGTTACTCGCAGTTCGAGCTTTCGTGACGTCACGGAACGCGTCGTGACGAGTTGTTCGACATATCGACAGCTGTCGACACGTCTAACCCTTCCGTCAACGTGGTGAAAAGAAAGCTCGAGGAGGACCTGCTCTTCCCCGGGTTATCGCGAGCTCCGTCGACGTTGACGTCGACGTGGCGGGAAAGCTATAAATCCCTCAAACGTCTGCTGGTACCCTGGTGCCAGCAAGCTACTTGTGCCACCGTGACGAACGGATGACTGACACTTTCCTCCCCCGGAATCACCCGGCCAGCTTTAAGGGGCTTTCTCAACGAACAGCGACCCCCCAGGGCTTCGGTTTCCGGTACAGTCGAATCAGGCGAGTTTGACAGGGGAACACATGCAAATCGTGCAAGATGAATCGATGGAACTTATGTGGAGTACTCAGGAAAAATATTTTATACATATTTTTATTTGTAGACCAATGTCCACATTGGAGGGGTGATAATAGTTCTCCAAAATAGGGGTTGAAACATTTTTTGAGATATCTAGAGAACCAGAGGGTTTAGGAGAGTACAATTTTTTAAGAATCGAAGCCTAACCCTTCTTCCATATGTGTATTTTTGTCAAGGCCTTGTTTAATTATGACTAGACAACGAATTTTATATATTTATAGCAAATATGAATTGATGAAATGGAAAACCGTAAAATCATTTAAAGAGTTCAAGAAGAGACAACAGCAGATGGAATGTAATGCAGACAATTTTTCTTTTGTATAGAAATTCGCTGTCTAGTTATTAAATATAGAAATGAATTTCTATCCGACTCCATTTTGTAGCAATTGGTGCAGAGTAGTGCAGACAAAGCTTATTTTGTATAAAGATCAACGTATCAGACTGTTTGCAGATAAATTGTTGGTTTCTTATCTTATATTTGTTTCTTATAATTAGTGTTATCATTACCAGTCTTATCATCGATATTATTGATTTCAGATATGGCACAGATAACGTCCTTATCAAAAGTCGCGATTTATATAAATCCAACGAGGACAATTCTTTGTGACAACCGCTTAAGCAACGATTTTCCCCGCGGGGAGAAAGTTGAGAAGGGTGAGCGTGGAAGAGGGACGAAGAAATGACACAATGCGATGTTTGTGACTTGACTATCCAGGGCCTTGTATGCGGCCCTGATACGTTGGCGTCCTTACGACGTAACATGATGAACAGATGACGCTAAATCAATACACGTCGTCGGCCGACAAGCGACTGCTAAACGTCGTTTAACGAGCCTTTTAGACTTTAGACTCGGGAGCTTTTATATTTTATAATAACCGGTGACGAACGGATAACTCTTCACAAGTAAACCGAATACTCACTCGACTAATTAAAACAATTTAACCTATCTAAAAATTGTGATCTTTTTCGCATTTATTTAATTTTCATGCAAATGCTATTTCTGACCGAGAAGCTGAGTCACTCTGTATATTTAAGCGTTAAAAAAATGTTATATTAATATTTGAATATTTTTTCCAGATAATTGTTAAAAATGCAAGAGCCTCCCCTTCCACTGAAAAAATATGTAGGATGATGCTCTTTCAAGAGGATCGTGTTCAGCATGCCTCGCGAGCTTCCAGGAACAGGCTAACATCTACAACCGAAAGACTCGGGAATCCTGGAATACGTCGAATTCCAATCGCGTTATTAGAACGTGCCACCGCTGCAGGGGTGGAGCAGTGTGGGTGACCGTAGAGACGATCGAACGCCGCCATTCCAAGTTCAATTTTAAACGAGTCAATAACATCAAAAGCTTCGTATACCCGGCTAGCATCGCAGCGTGGAGCTGTCCACTAAGTAAGACTAGGTGGAGCTAAAACGCGAGTCTCATCTGTGTGGTAGATAACGTTATCTATCGATAAGGTGACGTAAATAGGCGAGTCATCGTAAGGAACATGCTGATAGAACTGCAGTTAAGTTAGGCTTTTAAACAATCTTAATCTGGCAGACCCTGCGTTCTCCAATTTAATCTCTACAACATTTTTCTGGCTTTCTGTGTTCGAAATAATCTCAAAAAAATTCTTAAAACTCCGTGTTTCTAGAACGTGGGCGCAATGGATCGTTACTAGACTGCGGGTTTTATGCATTTACTACAAAAATGAGAAGATGCAGTTTAAAAGAGCAATAAGATTGAAAGATTTACAAGAATATCGATGAATTATTTCTAGCTTTTCAAAGACTAGGCCCCTGTTTCCTGCAATTGCGGTAGGAAATTTTTATTTGAGATAAAGATCCACCGTCTAATCATCGCTAATGCAAGCATTACATCAATGGCTACCCTATTAGGTGGAACGGTAAGCTCATGACAGGTGCGCCTTGAATCGGTTAATACCAGGCTCGCACTTCGTCAAAGAAGCTTCATCTAACTCTCCTCCTCCGATTCACATGGAGGGTGGAAAGTGCAGGTCGATTAGCGAAAAGGGCAACAGAGGAAGATGGCCCCCTTTGGCCACCTTCGTTGCACCCTTCTCTTGATTAGGGAGTTAGCATACTACGGGAGCGCCGTTCACGGTGTTGCGCGTTTTCTCCCCAACGATCCATGCTAAAATTTTTCGCGCTTTTACAGAATACTACCCTCATCCAATTCCTCTCTCACCTTCCACGCGATAGTCAATTATTAGGAAGGTCTTGAAGAAATTCTAAAAAAGAGTAAGAACTGCTTCTTGTCCGTGTTTCAGCGAAACGATGGAGGCCCAGTCGCTCAACACGACGATTGCGACGATGCCTGGCGTATTTCTTGAACCAGGGGTGCACGTTCGAGATAGGGGTTGTTGCCCGCTTCCTGGTCAATAGGGTGACTCGAATGACGTAACAAAGCGCGCGTTTTATCAGGAGAACAAGGGTTGATGGAGGGTAGAACTACCCCTAGGAATTCTAACGATCTTGGCTGGAGCCAACCCCCACCAGGTTACCCTTACGTGAAACGTTGGCGTTCAACCCTCGTATTCTCCCCAACCAAGAATTCATCTACTCTCTATCCTGGTCACTGCAAAAATTGTGTACCAATTTGTTTAACTGTAGACGTACCGAACACCAAAACCGATTTCAGCTCCTGGCAAAAAGTATTCGTACATATTTGAAAATCACAGTTTGATAATAGTATAAAGATTTAAATTCATTGTTGAATCATTAACGAAGTCCCGTACTTTAATTAACAGGAGAAAGGATGGACGAACGAGAAACATCGAGTAGATGATACAGGGTTCAATGTTCCACGAGTATCCTCCAGTACGTCGACACGCGGGGACGCCGTGGAAACTGACCTGGCCAACAAGCTTAACCTTTGCGACGTCACGCGGCCTGACATTCGTACCCGGGAATTATAGGGTTCCAGAGGGCATCCAGAGTGTTGCGCGGGTCCTGCACGGGGGTGGTGATATTGACACGCTTTTCGAACCGCACCACCTCCGCAGAACAGGAGCCCATGCATCCGAGAGCGTGCATCGAGGATCGAGGGAGTAGTGTCATCGGCAAAGTTCAATCAACCATGCGCGCGCCGCGATCCTCCTGGCTGCATTATGCATTTTCGCGGCTCGAGGCGGTGAGATTGCATGTCTTTGGAAGTCGGCGCACTGTAAACTTGTTCCGTAAATGGGACAAGTAGATTCACCGATCGTAAGAGCAGTGGAGCACCACGAAAACCCTGATGTTAAGATCTGCAGTGATGCAGGGATGCACTACGCAATTTTCTGGATCCCAGTGGTGACTGAAGTGTTCAACATGCATTTTGAACAGTGTTATCTCGCAGATTTTGATGCAGTGAACACGGTGCTGATAGTCGCTTCTTTGCCACTCTCAGTTAAGATACATTCGTATTTTTAACTTTTTCTGCTTTAACTATAAGTGCTATACCGATGATTCTTACATAGAATGATTCTGTAAACTCTACCAAATGTAGTGGTATATTTTTTTATGACATTGTGAACTTTTAAACAACGTTTACAGGAAGCAAGACACCTTCAACGCACGAAGAGGGCCAGAATCCGAATCAAAACTGATCCTTTGTGGTCACTACCCCTTAGGTAAGGCAACCAGTAACAGTTGAGTAAGATGAAAGCTAAATGGAAGTATTTCTAGGACTTCACCTGGTGGAAATCTCTCTCCAATCACCGTCTCGATCCACTGCTGGGCTTCAGCCTCCTGGCTAGCTTCTCGTTTTCCAGCAACCTGGAAGCAGAAGATTAAAGGGACTATTTTAATACTTTTTAAATGTTGATACTTCAGTCTAAATTTTGGATACGTCGCTCTGGTGATTAATGGCTGCTAGTAGTATCTTTTAAGATGGATGGGGTGGTCTATTTAGATATGATGATGCCTGAAAATAAATTCTGTTTTTAGGACGGGATGTGGTCTCCTTCGCAGCACGTGCCGAATATTCGTTGTCGTTTATTTTGGACGCTGGAGGAGCCGGGTTTGATTATGTTCCTCCTATACTAGACGACGACTCTCCTTGATTCGCTTGAAACCGAAGACGACTTTTGCTAGGTACGTACAGTTTGAATATTTATATTGTTATTCATTTGTGGACTCGGAAAGCGGATGCTTTTAATAGTTGTTAACAGATTATAGCGCGATATACTCTCGAGATCAATTATTTATTAATTTTAAATGAATAACCGAAAAAGAACCCTTCCCTTTAGGAAGGATATATAATTTTATCAATTTAGAATTTGCAACGATGATAAAAACGAATTTTTATATAATGAAAATGTAGTTTAATATGTTAATTTATATTTAAGAATTAGTATTACTCAATCATTGATCTTTAATTTAAGCCTCGACAATTTTGTTTGGTATTCGATGATCAGTTTCCGTAGAAACTTTCAAAAATTGCCGTAGCCGATGGTATTTCACATCGTCATGGCGGGGTATTGGTAAAAGTTTTCAACTAGCAATAATCGCACCTCGGTAGAACCTCATTGGTTACGATATCGCCACTGCGCAAAGCTGATGAGCATCTTTTTCCCCGTCCTACTAATAACAAGCGGCAACATATTTTAACTGCGAGAAATCCATCAACCTCGACGACATCTAGCGGTAGGTCCACGAACTAACCCGTCTAACAGGACTATATGTACTTCAGTCTCTGAATTACTGGTTTGTACTGTACAATTTCAACCGTTACAATACAGTGCATTTTAATTGGCTCTCTTGACCCTCGTGAAATTACTTAACAATATAAATGTAAACGACTTTATAAACATTTTACAGTATTCCATCAGCAGTCGAAACATTAATTCTAGAATTCTAGACAACTTTTCTTTCAATGGCGGCGAATTTTCTGGGTGTAACGCAAGGCAACTGCAACCGGTGTATTTGCAATTGAACGCAAGTAAAGATCGGTTAAGTATTTGCTGGAAATGCACTGTGATAGGAGAACAGGATGCAAAGAAGTGGCAGTTGAGTCTATATCACCTTCGAATGAAGTCTTGCTGCACTTTACTCCATTCTTTCTGCCTTGCTCGATGGCTCGATAGAGCCAATGCTTTTCCTACCTGTTGCTTTCAATTTTACCTATCAAACAGTTCCAACAATTCCTAGTACTAGGAATCTAATTACACTGTCAATTATGCATCTAGAGCAATTGTTCCCAAACTGGGGGTTGTAAAACCCTTAGAGGTGGGATAAAACGAACAATTTTTGGTAATATTGATATTCTTTCTTGCACACTTTAATACATAATAAATAATATTATCCGTTGTTTCAGACTTAATCAATCCAGGCTAAAAGTGAATATGGAGCTTCTACAAATTAATGAAAATATCTAGTCGACTACAGATTTTATGCCTGTATGACAAAAACAAGTAGCTGCAATTTGAAACAATAGAATTAAAAGAGCATCGATGCAACAGATGCAGAAAATTGTTATTTTGCATAAAGATCCGCAGTCTATCAATGACCATTGGATTAAAACGCGAACCGAGTCTATTTCAGTGAACTATTCGGTCAATATTATTGTTTAATGCTTCCGGTATTGCAGTTAGTTGTACCAGGGGGTCCAAACTACACCGATACCAATGGAACAATACTAATCCGTGTCTCGGGAGCCTGAAATTTCTAATTGAATGGAATCAACCCCCAAGAAAACGTCCAGATGATTGTTGCAAATGGATGATTCCATAGCATCGATGACGCCACCGATCGATTTCTGGTTACATAACTAGAAACGTTCGACCACGCTAACGCGAGCGAAGAATCGTTCCAGACGATTTCGTTGGGTTGCGATAAACTTGGAAACAGTGTCGATTGACGAAATCTAAACTCGGCGGTGGCCTCACCCTTCGAAGTGGCCAAAATCCAGAAACTACGACGCCTCGCTTATCGGCGTTTTCATCTGGCCGTGGTCCACGGACCGGCTAACTACCGTCCATTCGCGAAACACCCACTTGTTCGAAGTTTTCCGCTCGGTGGGAAACGTCAGCAATCATAATAACGAGAAATTGTCATCCTGAGTGATGCAGCCGCCCTCAAATAGTCTGTTCAGACCGGCGGACTATTCTAGAGCCTACCACCCGCGCCATTGTATTTTCTTCGTTAAAATCGCTATAAATGGGAAAGCAATGCTGCTATAAGCAATTCTTTTTCATTGCATTAGTCCCTTCACATCTTCATCTTTTGGTCTTCTTTATGAAGTGGGTTCAACGATGAGAAGTACCAAAAGATGAAAAAGTAAAGGAGAGAGCTTATGGGATCGCCTTTCGTCGTGGTCAAAAAGCTACGGACACAGCTCGCGACATTTGTGACGTGTACGGAGTAGATGCTATAGCTCAAATAGAGCAGATGTCGAAAATGAATTGATTTGCCTCCTGGAACTCCCATTTGAAAAGCCCAAAAGTTGATTAAAATTAAATAATTCGAACAATTCAAGCAGATATGTTTGTAGAGCAAGAAAAAGACTTGCAAATGCAAAAATTGGATGAACGAGAGCATTACTTTTTGTGATGTGAAGAGGTCATATGTAGAGTGTTCGATGACGAGGAGGATGAAGGAAGCAAATCGTGACAGATGTAACGGGTGGCCTCTTGTCTTGTAAATAGGGCTACAGTGTCAAGATCTGCGGGGGCGAGGGTGTGGGAATACCCAATGGGCACCCGTCCAAAAATCACTCGTTCCTGAATGTCGGCGAAAAGGATTCGGCGGAGGGGAGACCGGCATATAGCATCGCGACGCACGGCGTCCGACTTAGTCTCTTGTCGGCGTCATCGTTCAAAAGTCGCTGTCCCTTTCGGAAAAGCAAGCCGAGTGGTTAGAGCCTCGTTGGTGTGCGGTGGTCGAACAGTTAATCGGGCGGACCAGTCGGAGGATCAAAAAGGATAAACAAAATGCCGGTACGTGGCGAACGAAACGGCCAAAACTCCCCCGACACACAGACACGGCGAACACGGTGTTCGTTTTTCGGCATGGAGAACGGTGGTCGCAATAAATTACCGATAACCACGGGCCGGTTACCGAGCAACCGCTAACAGCAGCTGGTACATTAATAATGGGCTCGATCGCGAATGCTAATGTCGAGAAACCGCGGTTATTCGTAGAATCCTAATTACGGTAGACCTTGGGCTATTTCGTTCTGGCGGTATTCCCAAGATATTGAATTAATCTTTACGCGAGGGAAACGTAGAAAGTGCCGACAGCTAAAAAACGAGGGGAACGCTCGTTGATGCCGCACGCACCGTCAGCTGCACGCGTTTTCGGCGATTTAACCCTTTGCGGTCAAACGCGTTTTCTCTCTTTTGCTAATTTTGTTACAAAATTCCTATGGTTCATTTGTATTCTCATCGGTAGCTCTATCAGCCTATTTAGAACAAATTGGAACCACTACAGTTATACTTATTAATTCTGACGCTATTGATGAATGTGATGGGAGTTGATAAAATAAGTAATTATTGAGCAATAGTCAATGTCGAGTTTGGTTCGACGTATGACCGGAAAGGGTTAAGGTTTAACTGACCGCTCAGGTGAATCCTGACGACCTTTTCCCTCCGGGGACAAATTTTTAAATCTTGATCATGTAATGATACTTTATCGCAATTGCATCTCTCTAAAACATCCGTAAAATTTTTCCAAAATACTCCTTAACACTAAACCTATCACCTCCAGACAAAATGACCGATTCCTAATTACCTAAGTAATTACCTGTCGA
The DNA here is from genome assembly GCA_028454255.1 of Halictus ligatus. Taxonomy (NCBI): domain Eukaryota; kingdom Metazoa; phylum Arthropoda; class Insecta; order Hymenoptera; family Halictidae; genus Halictus; species Halictus ligatus. Next base: position 7,092,518 of record CM052143.1, read on the forward strand.
TAGCAAAAATTCTGGAGTCTTCAATCTAATGCAGTTCTGGCAAACTTGTCAAGCTCCCAATTAATTCCGAGTAGTAAAAGAAAAAGGTCCAAAATGACAACGATTTTACGACCTAATACAACGAAAAGGAATAGGCTCTAAGGGCGTTGTTTTTCGTTTTTCCTTGACGCAAATCGGTTAACTATTCGTTGAACAAGCCGCAAACGTCACAGGAGACGTTTCGAGCCAATTTATTACGAACGTTTATAGTTGTGCGGTCAGATTGTTGACACGACGGAAATCCCGCGACGTCGATTTGTTGCAGCGATGGAGTTTGACGCGATTTGACCTCCCCCGTCTTGTCCGGGGTATTTATACCCTAAGATAAATACCCTTACGTAATACCTATGTTCGACGATGTTCTCGAACGAGTATCCTGATTCAAAAATCGCCGTTCGATAACCACAAGCCGCGGGAGTTCCATTTTCTCCGTGGGCGCGGTCACGAACGTTTCGATATTCGCTTCTTTAATGCTGAAACTGTTACACTATAATTCATATATTTAAGAGGCAGTAAAAGTAATTGGTACGTGCTACCACATGGAAATTACAATATTTATTCAATTTTTTTTATTGTAATACTAGATCGTCCGGAAAGTTGTTTTTGTTTTCAATTAATACAATTCACGATGTGAAATCTGAATGGTCTTTTACGCAAAGAAATAGTGCGGTAAATGAAGTACGGGCTTACAAATTAATAAAACATGAACGTATCATAAATTCTGACTAAAACAGAGTCACGGGAAAGTAGTAGAACATGTATATAAGGGCGAGGAACATAATAAAGAACACGACGGAGACATAATAAAGAAGGAAGACTAAGTAGGCGGAAAACGTGTGGATCATACTCCGCGGCATGGCTTCCGAGTTTCATTTACCCCTTCGGCGGCTGTCTCGTCATCGAGTACAAATGGTACTCGAGCTGCGCTCGGCGCGCAACGGCCGCCGAAAGGATATCCGGCTGGTTTAAAATATCATAAGCGCCTCTTCTTCGCCGCGGTCCCGATCATCTTAATTTTAAAGTCGGTGGGAAAAGTGGCACGTGGACGAAGGAACGTCCTCGGGGTTTGCACATCGATAAACCCGCTGCTCCTCTTGAGAACCGAGCTTAAAATACACCTCGAGAGAGTTCGACGAGGAACACGTTGCTCCCGACGCTTCGACACTTCGCAGACGGGCTTTGGAGATCTGACGATCCACCAGATCAAGCTCTAGATCATTGGAAAACGAAGATTGTTTCGTATCTTTTTCGTTCTCGCAGACATTCATTTGATCAGAAGAATGTTCTTATTGAGCGTGAATGCTGTCGCGGAGTCTCGGAGATTCCCTCGTACTAAATGTTATCCATGAATTTCTATGCAAAATTGTCTCCGTAAACTGTACAAAGCAAGGGCCAAATAGAAGTAGAATTCTCTCTTTAATGATTGTAATTAGGTGAAACTAATGGTATATTTCTATTCTTTTAATCGGTTCGCTACGTTAACTTGCACTTGCTCGTTTTCGTTATAAATACATGAAATTCACAGTCTACGGATAAAACGGCAGCAAAGCTGTCTCGAAAGTTAAATCGCGAGGAGGTCGGTCAAGACCATACGCGGGATCTATTTCGCGAAGTATCGAGGCTGATTCCCGCTATAAATACTGATCTATCGGGCATGCAGGGTTTGCCAGATTCAATTTGTGTCGTCGGCTGGCATCCTCGTAAATCAACGGGAAATGAGTAGAATAAATTGCTTACATTAACACGGCGAGCAGAGACACGAGTCTCGGTATCTTCGAGCTCGAAAAGAATCCTCGTCGGAGCAACTTAGGGGTTTTTCTGGGTAGATAATCGTCCGATTAAAGGCGCGACGTACGATCTCGTCGAGTCTCTAGATGAGATGTCGAAGCTATTAGTCGTGACGTTGGCGATTTGAATGAAAAACGGCGACGCGGAGGCATTGTCAGGCTGCCAAACAGTGTAATTCGGCACGATTTGAACAGAAATCGGGAAATTACATGGCGCAGGGTTCACACGGCACGGAAACAGGTGGCTCGGAAACTGAACGTAGTCGTTCTTGCCAGATTTTAAATAAAAGCCGAGCGGATCGGCCGCCGACGTATACATATTTTATTTTCGATGCCGCGTTTCACGCCCGGTAACGTAACACCGTCGCGATCTATTTCCGTTCCGTCGACGTTTTTAAATCGTCGACGGTCTGGACACCATCCCCTAACGCTGATGATTCCGGCGTAACCGGATCTAGCTGAGGAAACACCCTGACTCAATACTTGTCATGCAAACGTTGAACGAGAGATGGACAAAAAGTATTTTCCGATTCTTGAGAAATTGCCAAAGAATAAATACATAAAAATAATAATGAATTTAGACTCATTCTAAAGCTCGAAAGCACTATTTTCGCAGACCATCGTTCGTATTTTTCCAAAATATTTCTGTACGATACAGCAGGTGAAAAATCGAGGACACGCTTTTGGTCGAAAACGCTACAAATTGAATCGTTTGTGGAAGCTTATATTTCATCTCTGACACACAATCGTGTTCGAAGAATATTCGCAGATCTTGTTTATTTCGTGTCTCTGCAAGATACTAAAGATTTCCTGCGTTTTCAGGCCCGCAACAAGGAACAGGAGGCCGAGGTGCTGGCCTGGATCGAGGCCGTTCTTGGCGAGAAGCTTCCTCCAGGAAACTACGAGGACATCCTCAAGGATGGCGTTATCCTGTGCAAACTCGCCAACAAACTGGCTCCCGGATCGGTGAAGAAGATCCAGGAAAGGGGAACCAACTTCCAGTTGATGGAAAATGTTCAAAGGTAGGCAACGATTGTGCTAATTGATGAAGTTCGGTTACTAGATGAATGGTCCATGGAAAGAGTGAGAATTCGGATGATAATATAAGATATCTCTGAACAGATTCCAAGCAGCCATCAAGAACTACGGAGTTCCACAGGAGGAGATCTTCCAGACAGCTGATCTCTTCGAGAGACGCAACATCCCACAAGTTACGCTGTGTCTTTACGCCCTGGGTAGGATTGTAAGTATCCTAGGTCTACCTTGAGAATATACTGAAATGCTATCCTCTTAGTGGTAACAGACCTGGGCAACTTTGATTTGAAATCATTTCCTGAATTTCAAGGATTTTTCTTCACTCTTTATTTTGGGGAATTATTCAAAGACGATCTGAAACTCGTTTAAGGGTCTGAGGATGAGGATGCACCCTTCAGCAGAACGTCCTCAATCTTCGCTCTTGATTGTCATTTATTTTACAAAAATTACAATCCCATCGCTCTGATTGAAGTTTTCAAATATTCACCGACGTTTAATTCTCTTCCCACAGACGCAGAAACATCCCGAATACAACGGACCTCGTCTAGGACCGAAGATGGCCGACGAGAACAAGCGAACATTCACCGAAGATCAGCTGCGAGCAAGCGAGGGCCACCTGAATTTGCAAATGGGCTACAACAAAGGCGCCAGCCAGTCTGGCCACGGTGGATTCGGCAACACCAGACACATGTAAACATTTCCTCCGACTCGGCAACTCGTTGCCGAAGATCGCCATAGGCATATTATACTACTCGCTACCTATCTCCAAACGCTACGAGACATTGGAACGGAAGAGCGTCGTGTACGCAAACAACGAGCGGTGCTAAAAATTTGTCCATCTGTTGGAGAGTAGATATAACATTATAACACGTCGTTGTAAATTTATTTTCTCATTCTCTACACGAGCGATTGCGAGATCCTGACGGGAACGTCGACCGAGTCGCGCGATGAACGGATCAACACACATTTTACACTTCACAATCGCATTTCACATTTTATACATTACAATTGCTACTCTTTGTACTCTACACATTGAACAGACAACATGTACAACACATTCTACACGAATACAGAACGAGTACACGTACAAAGACACGATTGCACACTGTTGATCGAGGACTCGATATCGACGAGTCTCCTAGTTATGCGTGAAAGTTGTTGAAGTATAATAATTCGGGACTTCCCAAGCGCATAACAGAGCGAAACTTCGAACTCGTCTGTCATTTCGCGGCACGCATAATTATTGAAGGCGACGGTCAACACGACGCCAAGTGCCAACAATGCATTTGTCATTTTCCGTCGCGCGAGCTGTCGCGGATCTCGCAGTTGCTTCGATGTTCTGTTGATTCGAACCAAACGGTTGCACTTTTCTAAGGTTTCTAATTCTCCCTAACATGCAACAATCCTATTCACTAGCGAACAAATGTATCAAATAAAGAGGCAGCGCTGCTATTTTCTATTAACCGTGTGCGTCCTTTGCCCGTCGGAAACTTTTAACCTATGTTTCTATTAAAACGAGATTCTGCGCAACGTTTCTTTGCCCGTCGGAAACCTTTAACCTATGTTTCTATTAAAACGAGTTTCTGCGCAACGTTGCGTGAAACAAGGACGAAGGAAAATAGGCGGAGATGCCAAGTTCCTGAGACATTAATACACGCTTCTTTTCGCGGTTAATGTGGCATTAATGCGTCCGTTGCAGAAATACCGAGTGCATTAGGCTGCGTGACTTGCGAAAATCACGATTGCACGCTGCTCTAAACGAAGAGGACACGATTCTTTCGATCGTCATTCGGAAATTAGAATGTTCTCTATTAACTCTTTACACTCGGAGCTACCTTGGATCAGTTACCAGTGACACTAACTTATTCAGTTATTCACTGTCCACGGAACGAATTACCTAAATGGTATTTGGGTACCATGAGTGCATAGTCAAACTGTCTCCTTTAGCTCTACAAATTTCTAACAGCTTAAATTGAGGAAGGAAGAAGGAAGATAGAATCGACGTAATCCAGTACCAATGATTATTCAGAGCTGAGCCCAGCATAATGGAAAATAATCTGCTAATTCTGGCAATGTAATTAGGTAGAGATTCCCAGCACGAAGCGATTCCAGAGCCGTTCCAAAACCTTGTTCAAGCTCGTTTGCGTTTCCGTTTTGGATCCCGGAGGCCTCGGTCTCGCCCTCAACTCGGCCGAGCTAATTTCGTCGCCATCAGCCTCGAAAATACCATCGGCTTGTTTGTAAATAAACGTTGCCGCGAGACCCGTTGCCGTCATCGCGACACAAATTTTTCAGCTTACACGATTTCTTTGCTGGAACGCGGCGAGGATCACGCAACACGCTCGCGAAATTTCGATTCAAACTTTTGCTTAGCTTGGCACGAAACGGAAGCAGTCCGGATATTTTTGGATTACGCTTGGTGTACCGTTGATGATCGTAACTGGACTCTCGCCGCGTTATCGTACACAGAAAAAAGAAGAAATCATTAAGCTTAATAATAAATCTACCGAACATTAAAAAAGACTCACAGTGAGTCGACTTGTAAAAACGGGAACACTGAATTTATTTAGATTTTGTATGGATTTTATTGTAGGAAAATTTCTTTATTTTTTCAACAGACATCGACTCTGTTCAATTTTCAGCTATTCATGTTTGTCATAAATGCATAAAATCTTGTGATCAGCAATAGTAACTTTTATTTTTGCAGAATACTGAACCGGAATAACTGTGATGAAAGAATTCATTCATACTAGTAAGCACCGATCACCGATGGTCCTATGCACTGCACTAAGCACCAATGATCCAAGAAAAGTTGGTTCGACCATTGCAAATCGCCCCCGATCCACGTGTAAATCAAATTTAGTTTAGAGAATGCATCGAATGACTCACGGCGTGTATACGCTCTCCAGAATTAGAAGCACTTTAATGAAAACTCGCGAAAGTATCGCGGCGATACGCGCGGTGAATCAGGAGTTTGAAATAGATGGCTTTTCGGCGTGTCAAGGGGACGAGATTTTCCCTTCCATCAGATCTCCGTGAAGTTGTGGACAAAATTCGAGAATATTCAAAATCTTACTTCTAGAACACCTTGAAGACGGCCGGCGCAACGCAGTTTGGAACGTGGAGCGAGAAACGCAAATGGAAAGTCATGCTACATTAATCTTTCTTGCGAATTATCAGTGTTACAATATACTGTGAGAACTGCGCTGGTATCTGGTCCTAGCAATACTGCAAATTTTGCAAAAGTTAACCGACCCTATCTATTTTTATTAAAGTCTGTTTACACTGAAGACGCTGAATAAATTCTATCTTTCCAGTTTTCGTGTGATTCATTAAATTACTTTGATTTTGCTGAACGTTCTCGGCTTGTAATGTAGCAGTAAATTATATTAATTAATACAGTCCCATCATGACAATTTCTTCCTTGACTCTTCAGTGGCATCCATAGTTGAGTACAAACAACGCGTTCGAGTTACTATTCCCACAAGACAACTAGCAATTTGAATACACGAAAATGAAACAATAAAAGCTGGAAATAGAAGGTGAAATTCTGAAAAACCTAGAACGCATTTTATGGGTCGTGCGTATTGGTGGACCAAAAATTAGCAAGGAAATGGTAGAAATAAATGAATATTCACACGGTTACATTTTTCACAAAGGACGCTGAGAAAGGTGAACAGACACGGCTTACCTGCCAAAGCGGACGTCCAGGCATGACGAATGCGTCGGTGACTTCTTTGACAATTAACGGAACGGTTGAAAGAGAGGAAGCCGGCAGAGCTTAACGCACTCAAGCACAAAAAGTGTGAGCTTTCGAGCCTCGTGCTGCGTATATATGCGTGACAGGTACGCGGCCGTGTTGGTGAGCGTGGGGGCGCTTCTATATATGGACCAGTTACTCACCACCACCCTCGTTCACACACGCGACCACCTCCGCCGTTTCTTTTCGGAGGGGATTCTCGAAAGAAGCCACCAACTTTGACGCGACGGTTGTGTTGAACATTTTCCAATTTATTTTAAAAACTAATAGTCTGAAGCCAAATCCAATTACACCCCGAGATAGAGCACACTTTCTTCGCCTGAAACTGGTAAAAGAAAGTTAAAACGCAAATTTCATTTTCAATTAATAAAATAGCGTACTTCTGCAAGAGACAAGGTATCGGTCATTATTGCGCAGTATTGCAATAGTATTTACTATCAGAACCTCCAGCGGTTGTTCGAACAATTACTAATGTATTAAACTCCATGTTAACTGAATAACTGTATAACTAAATCACCGTTTTCTAAGGAAGTCTCTCTTACATGAATAGAATGTCCTTACAGACGAGACACAACTTGCAAAGTCTCTTTGCTGTACGTATTTATCATGAACGATGGAGGACTACATATAATGACCTTGAAAGCGGCGATACTACAACGGGTAGCGTGGCCGAGCGGTCTAAGGCGCTGGTTTAAGGCACCAGTCTCTTCGGAGGCGTGGGTTCGAATCCCACCGCTGCCATTAATTTTTGCTTCCGTTTACAATAGCATAGGTGCACGCGGATGCGTTCTCGGATTATACTTCTCGCGGCCTTCGCGGACCGCGACGTGTAATTAGCGGAAGAAGTCAGTGGTAGCGACTCCTTTGAAGGTCCAATGGGTTGCGTCGGCACGCGGCGCCGTGGTTCACACCTATTAGGAACACACGTTGCTGCAGGAGCTTCATTACATTGCATCTTGAACCAGAGACACCTCTCGATGATTCGGTAAACCCTGTAACGCGGTCGATAGGTTTTTTGTATACAAACATTATTTGTAAGCAAACTTAGAATTTTATCAATTTTGAAAGAGGAGCCTGACGTAGCCGATCGAAGAGATTGATTTTATGTCGTATAAGTGTGGATAATATAACCCTCCGAAAATATTTGCCTACGATTATTTAATGAAATTTGAAAAAATAAGACATCTTTTTCATATTTCCTACTAAGCTCTAACAGCTCTTTTTACCCAAAACAAATGTTTTTAGTTATGTCAATAGAACAGCGAACTGTCTCAAAATTTTCAAACAAATCGATTCAGTCCATTGATTACAAATTCCCAAAAATTCGTTCATTTTCACTGGTTTTAGGTTTCACCCTTAAATAAAATATAACATATTTTGATAACGATTGTCTCCAGCAATACGAAAAAGACGACTCGTAATCGCGGACGCTTGTGTCTACCAAATAGTTCTACGGCTTCGAATACCATGCTCTTGCCAACGGATAGAATCCTGTTGCTATTGTTATCACCGAGGGCTAGCCATTCTTGACCATTCTGGTAAACGGTCGATTATTGAACAGCCATCCGATTATGCAGGGGAAGCAGCGACGCAACGGTGTATAATAATAAACAGCAGAGCAGCCATCTCGAAAAAGCGCCGGTGAAAGTATGCTTCTCGGACATCTGTTAGCCTGATCCGTGTTTCATTCTGAAGATGCCACCACGAGCCACACCCTGTTGGTACACAGTACACATGCGATTTTTCAAATACGTAGATACATTGTCGCGACGTACGTGATCTTTGAACAAAAGACGTCAAGTAAAATTCAAACATCGTGACCTCTACATTTTTTAAAATATATTGAACCATCTACCGATATCGTTGTTTATTTGCTATGCATATTGATGATTTTACCAGCCGAAATCATTTGGTCTTAGGTCCTCGGACTACTTCGGTCCTAGAAAATTAGCTGTCAGCAAGCGTACCACAAGCGGACTCCGTGGCGCAACGGTAGCGCGTCTGACTCCAGATCAGAAGGTTGCGTGTTCAAATCACGTCGGGGTCATGTCAATCTTTCATTTTGCAACTACCATGTTTTAAATATTATTTACCTGACAATAATCTTTTCTACCGCCTTCACCAGAGTCGCAATAATTTTACAGCGTCAATGCGATCTGTTCTTCTTGCTGAAACAGTGAAATACTTCACAGGCATTCTATGAAACTCGTACCATGAATGTATTTCGACCAACGTGGTGAGCGATGCGCATGTGTGCGAAAGAAAGATGGCGGGGACTATAATGAACGCGTTTAGAACGCGTCTTCCTTTGCACTGAAGTTGCGGAGCGTGCTCACATCCCGCACACAAGACGCGAAATACTAGGATAACATGAACGAAGCACCTTTCTCCTCTCTCGTACTGTTGAGCGACATTCGCGCGGGTTGTCTCATTTAGCCCCTCCTTGGATTAGGCTAACACGTTCATCGTGGAGGTCGACTAACGTGGCTGCCGCATGCGCGTTTGTTTAAGGTACTTTTTGCGCCATCTAGAACTGGAAGTCGAGACTAATCGGCTAGTAGGCATGGTTGTTTTGCCGTAGATGGCAGCACAATTTATTTTATAATTTTCATCGAATTACCGATCGAGCCGATTCCATAAGTTCGCAACAGAATGATTACATATCTTGTATTGCACGCAATTTATAAGAATAACACAATGCAAGCTTTACAAGATATTCATTGTTGCATATTGTCATCGCTAAACATGATTGCGCGTCCACACGGCTACGTATATTTCGTATCTGACTTATCTTCTTCGGCTCGACTTTAAGCATCGTCATGCTTCCCTGCTACCATGCACCAACTGATTGAGCCTAAATGATTCTGATTGCTAATCATTAAACCTTCAAACATCTTCCCGTGGACGTTACACACATATAATTAAGTCATGCTTCGACTAGACGTACAATCCAGAAAATTCGAAGACATACACGTATCCCTGTGCCCTGTATCAAGATTCCAACCCATTTTCACGAAATTTTCGGTGCCAAAAATTGTCATGTACTATGATGGCGATGACGACCACCATATTTTCGAAAGAATCTATCAGACAGACGTTGCGTACAATTTCACAAGGTAAAAGCAAGGAATACTGTTTAAAATACATCGGGCTATCTTAAATTCACATGTCTTCGCGTGCGATAGAATATTCATTGAATAATCATCGAGCTTACCGTCGCACGCACCTACACAGGAACGTTACTCGTGTGTATACGTGCACATGGTCGCTGCGAACTTCGGTTCGGTTCGTTGCTCGTCATCGTCGTTTATCTTTCGCCTTTCGTACGGCGAACGAGAGGAGTATGCTAATTTACGCGCAGACTCCAGTAATCTGTAGTTAACGGGTAGAATGGACATAATCAACAATTTAACCGACTCGGTGGTAGGAGCGCATGAACGCGTAGACGTCGTCGAACGTCCGACAAGTCGCGGTGTACGTGGATGTCGTACCTCTTCGGTGCACGTGGTGGCCGCGGATCGGAAAGACACAATTTTGAGGAAGAGCCGCGCGGGCCTTAAGCACCTCTGTGACGTACAATACTTTATTGCCCCCCAACGACCTCTTTCCATTGCTTATCGGTTCATTGACTCCGGGCAACGGCTGAAATTTCGGTAGGACCACGTGTCCTGCATGGCCCCAATAGCAGCAGACATCTTCCCGCTTCTTTTACGCGCTCGATAATCCATTTTTACCGTGATTCAAGCCCTACCTGCACGGGTCGAAGCATCATCACAGTACAGTGACACCGTTTTCCCCAAAATCGGAATTAATAACGTGTCCCCTGTGTATGTATGCAACCGACACGTCTCGTAAATTGTTTATCGTATTCGTTATCGTGTCTCTGCCCGCCGTGCAACGCAACACGTCCACCTCCGGCGTCGCTTATATTCGTGGATGGATCAATCCTTATTACGCTTTCCCCTAAAATTAACGCGGGACTCGAAGGTGGGGGATTCCACCTTCAAGCTTGTATTATGTCAGCCACGTCACGTGGCCCCCACGTGTATACACACTATTACACACACGCACGCAGCCGAGGCAGTTCGTGCACGCCAGCGCTTCTATCGGTGGCGTCATGAAATTACTATTGGCCGCATGCGTTCCTGTTGAAAAAATTCCTCACGGGCGAAAGTCAAGGTATGACGGAACGGCGCAACAGCTGAACGTTATACTAACTTTGGCAACGTGATCTCCTGGTGCTAGGAGGGGCTTTGTGAGACAACCCGCGCGAAACTCTTTTCAACGTAGGGAGAAGGACAAGCTCCTGCGTGATCATGCTCCTCGGATAAATCGGTGCTTGCATGCGGGATGTGAGCACGCACCGCGTGCCTGTTTGTAGACACACTGCAACAATACAGATGATTAATGATGATACGGTTGTAGCGTGCTCGCATATAGACATTCCACTGCCTCTACGGGAAATGTACCGTTTCTTCTATAAGGTCTTACCCGACATAAATGTTTTGTAGATAGGAAAATGGTGAATAAATAATATCAGGTTTTGTTCCATCCGAAGAAGGGAGCATTTACGCGTATACATACCGTGCATTTACGCGTATACATCCGTGGGAACTGTAGGCCTGCTGTATTATAGTCAATTATAGTGTATAAGCAGAAACCTATCGTTTGAATATATCGGAAGTTGTATGAGTAAGGTATAATCATCGGCCTGTTTATTATAAGCTTTCTTTTACTTGAAACGAGTAATTTCTCTGAAAATTATTGATTCAAGACCTAGCAAAAAAGGGAAGTATTCTGTTTTCAGAGGATCGATGTAACGAGGGCTCCGTGGCGCAACGGTAGCGCGTCTGACTCCAGATCAGAAGGTTGCGTGTTCAAATCACGTCGGGGTCAATTAATTTTTTTTTTATTACATTTTAAACCATTTACTAACTTTTGATTCTGATCTATGCTTTCCATATACTTCCAGCCAGCATTTTTATTGCTCGACATTTTAATTCTAAAACTACTAGACGGATCGAATTAACCCATATCAGACCTTTCGTTTTACAGTTCAAAAATCATGTATATCTATTTTAGGGTATGGATCTCTATTCCTGCTTAGAAAGTAGATCAAGGAAACATGTTCTTGTTTTCAAGAGCTTCTTTTTCATGAGAACATCTGCAAGACATCGGGAAGAGGGAAAATTGACAAGAGACGCTGCAGCTCGGCTACCCACGCTTTAATTGGTCCTTAGTTCGAGTAATAATGGAACTATACTTGTAGTTTAAGTATACGTGCCAGATGTTGCTTATTTGCTTACAATAATCTGGAGTTAGCTTCAATATTGAAATTTAGAGGACGTTTGCAAGAGCAGTCGTGGCCGAGTGGTTAAGGCGTCTGACTAGAAATCAGATTCCCTCTGGGAGCGTAGGTTCGAGTCCTACCGACTGCGAAAATGAGGTTTAATTTTTTTTTTTAAACAATATTTTACGTTTCTCAAATAGATACGAACATTATAATCTAACTGTTTCTAACGGTGAACGATGTTTTTATTGTTTTTATCAGTGACACGACTGTTCTATCTACAGTAAATCTCTTTTGGGCATAAAGGTTATTGTGGCCATATTGTAATAAATATTTTCTTTATTTCATTTGTATGTATTATGAAGGTGTAAAGTAATCGTAATATTGATAATTACTTGTTAAATTTGTGTACGTTTGAAACTGTTCTATGTATTAATCGTTGTTAGTGCTCAACGGCGCCGTGGCTTAGTTGGTTAAAGCGCCTGTCTAGTAAACAGGAGATCGGGGGTTCGAATCCCCCCGGGGCCTAGTGGGATTACTTTTTTTTATTTTTAACAAAAAAATTTCCTTGCGCAGCACAATATCACGCTAAACGTTACATATTAATTTCATATTTTATTATCAGTTTAATAAAACAAATAACTTCAATAAAGTATTCACAGTATTTATTCAATCAGTATCCTTATGCATACATATAGTAATTGGTAGTATAAAAATGATACATATAAGCGCACATAAAGTTAATACAAATAAATAAACGTGTTATATAAAAACTGTACAACATGTTAAAGGCATTCTTGCTGATTAAAAATCGAATTTATAACCATTTCCGGAAACTTTGACGCGTGCCACAGAAGGTGCAGAGGAATAAGCGATACCCAATAAACTCTGTGGCTGTTGTTCCTGTTTCTGGAGTTGTTGTTGCTCCGCCTGCTGTAATTCTGCTTGCTCGTGGACCTACGGACGATTACTATTAAACAGAAATTGCTTTTAAATTTCCTACAAATTATTGCAAATAAATGTTTTACAACCGATAGTTTTACCTGTTGCGTTTGAACAGCTTGTGCTTGTACTTGCGATTGCGCTTGAGCTTGTCTCAGGGCAAGAAGCTGTGCCAATTGTGCCTGGTACAAAGCAGCTGCAGAGTATCCTTGCACTTGAGGTTGCTGAGCTTGTTGCAGCTGTTGGTAATAAGCTAATGCTGCAGGATCTGCAGCAGCTTGGTAAGGATATGGAACAGGTGCAGGTGCAGGTGCAGCAGACACATATGCGGGTGCAACTGGTGCAGCTGCATAGCCGTTTGCAATTGGGCCAACTGGGAACACTCCTGCCACATGATACACGATTACGTTTTTGCACTGACCTAATACTATCACTTTGTAAATTGATTACAAACCTAGGCCAGGGTTTCTGTAAGCAAGAGCATTGGCAACATTGGGCAGTACTCTTTGTGCTAAGTAAGGATTCCCAACACTGGAACTAAACGACTGGTGAGAGCTGGGTCCACTGAATGCAAAGGCGGTCTGCGTTAAACCTGGCCTAACGAAACTGAAAGACGCGTGTTGGTCAGAAGTACCCAATACATTTGTGGGCTTCACACCTTGAATAGGTGCCTCAGCAAATGCAGCAGAGAGCACCATGCAACCGAGTACTACGTATTTCTGAAAGAAATAGATCTGTTAGCAACTAGAACAAATATATTAGGTCAGTGCAAAAGTGCCCGGTTTCGTATTAAAATACAAGGAATCAGGCACGAACTTTTGTACTGATCTAGTACATTGCTTGCAAAGTTCTAAGAAGAAGACGTACTATTCATTGAAGTTGAAAAATTTTCGCAGGGTACTCACCAGCATGTTGTTAATTTATAAGAACTTTAGCACTGTCTCACAGGAATGAACGATGGTATTATCAACGGAACATCAACTATTCTGTCGCTAAGCCACCCCGTGGGGAGTTATATATTGCGGAAGCGGCCGGGTTCATACGTGAGTAGAATCACATCGACATATTTTCAGAGGTACAATCACACTTTCTCCAAGATGCCAAGATGGGACAGTTCATGAATCGTAATCGCACGATATCAAGCCTTTGTCTTTACAAGTCTTTATAATGCAACTTAATGGTACATAATTGCACGATTATTTACAAACGATCATACAAACTGTTGAAAATTCATCGCGACTCGCTGTATCTTTCTGAAAATGCTGTTACATCGTCGTACATAACAGTATTCCCTGTAGAATTAATATATACAAAAATCGCAGTGCTGCGATTAATATACATATATAAAAGACAGTACTAGATCTCTATGTGACTCATCTAAGATCGTGACGCAGCTGAAGAAAGTTACTTTCGGCCAGCCAAGAGCGATGATGATACGCCGACAGGTTATTAATGGTAATCAGATAGTCATTCGTAGAATTTTAAATAGCTTATTTACTGGCAGTGATATACAACTTATTTATGTCTCGCACACGTTCAAGAAGCCATACTTCGTAAAGTAAAACATCCATAAATTTCTCCCTGCTAATCGTGTAAACGTTATACATTCTAATATGGTAGATTTAAACATTTGTCTTTTCGTAGTAGAGTCGCAGCATTTTTATTACTATACGTATTACAAATTTGAAAAGTTAGTACAAATGGTTTCTTCTGGACAGTCGATATTGTGCGTACCTCGGTGCAAGGTACTTTATCGAAAAATATTCGTTGAATATTCCAGTGGCAGCAGAATCGATAGACCAATTGCGAAGATTGACGTAAGTTTGTGCGAAATGACATAGAATGTTCCCTCCCGCGATGACTTTTCACATGCTAGAGAAGTATGACTGATAAAGCGCGCCCATGGTGGTAGTCGCGAAATATGTGAAGCAACTCCACCATGTCGCTAGACCGAATAAACCTCCGTACACCTCTGTTGTAAATATCTATAAAACAACAAATCACATGTAAGCGAACTCTTTACAGAATCGTGTTTATAATTATACCTGTTTCAAAGAACTCAGCGCGAGTTGAAAATCTTGCGCGGTTTGCACAACAGATCTTTCAGGATCGTCATTGGTTCCTCGCAGTATCGATCTCGGTGGTTCATCCGCTGGACACTCTTCTAAAGCTGGCTCTCGGAAGATACCTTCCCACGTGTAACCACCTGACGAAAATACGCGAACACATTAGCATGCGAAAAATAAAATTTGCAAGCAATTCTTCGAAATGATCTTACCTAACGATTTGTACATGAACGTAAAAAATAAACATATAATTAATGGAACAATAAACTGCAACGCAACAACACATAAATAATAATATACTGCTGCAATCTGAAACAAATTTTAGAGACGATTGTTAATGTAATCGACGACTATGTTTACGTTCGATTGTCGTAAGTGTTTCTTTTGTGAGCACCTTTTTCTGTAAATCGACGTTCTTTATTCTACCAGCTTCTTTCTTTTGATTCTCCAATCGTTGCACAGCTAAGTTTAGATATGATTGCAGATACATCGGCATAAGTATTAGTTTTAATAACACAGCAACGACGATCGCGATCAGCCTCATACTCTCGAAAGTCGAGGATCTCATTCTGTAAGAATTTATTTTTAAAAATACAACCCTACGAACGTGTTATTGAAGTGTTCAATTTGTTTACACTTACAGGGGTCCATTCATGCCAGAGAATATTCGTACTGTAAAGTAATCCCTACTTATAGGCTTGATCCATAAGCATATCAACACAAGTGGAGAAACATAACTAATAGTCGATAGCAATAACAATAGCTTCCTGTCTTTGTTGTATCTGAAACATATTATTTGTTAAACATTTGTTCTAGTGGAAATATTTTTCAGATTACTACAGTGTAGATACCTTAATGAATCCCAATGCATTTTCGATGCTCTCAATCCAGGGAAAGTAAATAAAGAACCAAGCAAACCACACCACAAGGCAAGAAAGAATTTGATAACAATTTTTGATGCAGGTCCTCTACAAAGGAAATTACCATAGTACATATATGCATAGAGGCGAAATAACCCTGGAAGCTCTGGTTACGGCTCTACAGACTTACGTAGACGAAAGACCTTGATTATCTAAGAACAAAGATGCACTGTGATTAAAGCTTGAGTAGGCTTTGTCCAATCCAATTTCGAGATTCTTCTCGTCGACTATAAGAATCATCATAGCTAGGAGAAGATAAGCAAATCCGGTGACGATACACGTAGACCTTTCACCTATGCTCTCCTCTCCTTTGAAATATTCTATCCACAGGGAAAGCAAGACTTTGCTAAGTACTAATTAAGGAAGTCAATCTCAATACACACTATTAATTCTCAGGAGGAAATACATCCAAACACGAGTTGCTAGAGAAAAGGATACAATGCAAACCCCAGAACCAATGAGCACCAAAGCATACTTAGATTTATTTCGTCTCTGATCGGATAGAAATAATTATAGACCTGTTTGATACAAAGCATTATAAGGACGTGAAGAAAAGAGCTTGAACTTTTCATTTTACTTTTCCTTTGTACCAACCTCTGTAAGAGCATAGACTGCAGCAGCGTAAACAGAAAAATCCAACAACCATTGATACTCTGTATAATATTTTAAATGTACTACATCTAAGGTAGTTATCTTCACGCTCTCCAATGTAATATCCAGATTTCTAGGAACTTGAAATACGTCGGCAACCTTTCCATTCTCTGTATGCTTGCCTTTCTTGGGTTTCTCTTTGGGTACGCCCACGAGGCTCCTTAGCTGTTGGTCAGTTGGATGCAAGTACCGTGTCAACCTATTAAACGATTAAAAAATCATCTATTAACATTGTATCGTGCTTAATCAATGTTGTTGCTAATCAGCTAAATGTACCCTGTAGAACATAATATCCATCTTGCCAGGGAGAAATGTGGAGTCAATTTTTGGATGACACTGACCATAATAAGAGTGATCACCAATTGAGCTCCTAAAAAAGCCTGAAATATTGAATATATTGTTACTAATACTTGAATCTAGACAGGTATGTCCAGAGAGATTACCATGATTGAATTTGTTGCAGGACTGAGAAAAAGAAAACCAAAGTGGATCCACCGGTCTCATGAAACCATAAGTCCCATCACGGGAATCGTAATTTCACGATAAATCGCCGACTAATGCTGAGAGGCACAGCGAATAATTATCTCGGATAGAACGCCGGTAACGCGTGTTCAACCATTTTAAATGGCACACGTTCGAATAGCTGGTTTTATAAATAGTTGTAACCCCGCGAAACCGAAAACATCGTAATCCTTTGCATGGGATATGAGGTTATTTCCAGTTATTTCTATTCTATCTATAGTAAGAGAAAATTAGCTTGTTTGTGGTAAAGCCTCGCCAAGTCGTAGACAGATGGCTAAGAAGACTACTCGCAATATTCGCTTTTCTGGCGATTTTGGATTTTTGTATTTTCAAATTCCTCTACATTTTCACTTTTTTACAAAGTGACTCGCCTAATTGATAAATTTAATTATTTTCCACGCATCATCTTTTTAGCCTGGAACAGAATCTGCATCATCTTTTCAGCCTGGATCAGAACCGGCACCATCTTTTAGGCTAGATCAGAACCTACATCATCTTTTTAGCTTGGATCAGAACCTGCAACATCTTTTAGGCTGGATCAGAACCTACATCATCTTTTTTTCATTTCATTCGATCCCCGCCACAGGGTGAGGCTGCCTCGCTGCGAGGCTGTCTCGGGGCGAGGCAAAGCGAGGCTGCCTCAGGGTGAGGCTGCCTCGGGGTGAGTCTCCCTCGGGGCGAGGCAAAGCGAGGCTGCCTGTAATAATATATGTGTGTTATTATATATATGTATATTTATATATGTCAAGAAACAATACCATAAGGTATACAAAATAGCAAACAATACAATTATAATTAAATTTTTTATATTTTATAAGCAATAAACTTTATTTATTAGTAACCACAACTAGATGATTTTTGTCCGAAATTCGGCTATTTGTCGGCACTGTGCAACGCGGCGAAAACCAAGCAGTAGAACTCGAGGCGAAAAGGACTTGCCGCGTTTCTTCCTTTTCATATGCTGTCCTTCTTCGCGTCCAAAACTTCAATCGTTAACTACAAAAGTAATTATCATCGGAATTATATCATATTTAGTTTCATTATAATCAGAAAATGCCACGAATATGTTTGTAAAAGATTGATAAAAAAAATAACGAAAAAATCTAACTTTCGAATCTCATCGAAATTCAAGACGTGGCAGAGATTGAGATTTTACTGGAGCGACGCGAGATTTAGCGCACAATAATGTGACGTGGTGCTGTCTAGCCTTGTTAGTTACACTGATAAAAATGCATGCACCATATGCCAATTCGCTAGAAATTTTTGAACTGCAGGTAAATCCTCATTTTCATGAACTAAGGATATGAAGGTATCGTAAAAACTATACCAATTGGCAAAATTGAATTTTGCTTTAACATATGGCTCTGCCATATAATACTGTTTTTCAAACGACTCGCGCTCTGCGTCGTGATCGGTGGTCTCGTAAACTATTCTCCTAATTTTTTACAACGACCTTCTAACTCAACAGAATTTATCTGCAATGTTTCATTCGTATATGTAATAATACGTGTGACTTGTCCTTTGATTACGGATCTTGCTCTCTTTAAATTTTTGATAACCTCCTCTGAATTCGCTATATTGAATTCGAAATAAAACGCGAGTTAAGGAATAGTAGAGAAGAAGGTGATTGCTACACTGACCGAGTGATGACTTTTATCAACTAATCGCGGAACTGCATGATGTATCTGCACCACTTGTAGTTGAATCTGGATGAATCCTATCCTGTACGACGTTGGCTGTATCCGTTCGGCAGGTTGATGTCGTCCAATAAATTGCTGCTGCAGGTCATCCACAAACTGTCGACTGCTACCTCGAATCCTTGGATGCAGTGTGGTCCTGTTGGCTGCTTCCGTCCTCAGGTTCAACGTGTGATGATACACTGTCAATCGGCTTGCTTCATCCGAAGAGACGGGATCCTCGTTATAATAACCTGGATTAACCACAAATAATAGTCCACACCAACGCCAAATGTAGTCGTTGATTGTAGATAGTGCAAGTGCTGATCCTGACTGTTGAATGACGTTTTGCTTAAGTTCCACTTTCTCATTTTTATCATAGATGCGTGAAATCCGCAGTCTAGTAATTAGCAATGCCCGCAGGTACGCATAATGGGAAACGTATTGGTTGCGCAGGAAATGCTGGTCTCATGATTATGCGTGGATTAGAAACTCGGTGGAGCCGAGAATGAAGCAATATTTAATGGTCCTCCGATAACCGAGATCGGTGAACCCGCTCCCGTGGTTTTTTGACCGATAAACGCATAATTGATAAAAAGCGAGTTCACTTGAGCAACTCGTACTCGTTCAAAAATTTACGACACCGAATTGACCGAAGTTCACGAGCACTCATTGAACTCGGCTCCATCGCTATCCGACAAACGACATTGTGTCGATTAATACTGAACAACAAATGGCATTAATTATTAATCCTACGCGCGGGCTTACAGGATCTGATGCGATCTCGCGTCGCGGGATTTCCATTCAATTGATTACGTAACAAGTAATTATAAACGGACGATCCCCGATTGAATCTGCGTGTCTGTGAAATGCGATTATAAAATATAAAGGTGACGAGAACAAAACTCAATTCGAGACTCTAACAGAACCATTTTAATTCGATTAAGATCAGATCACCAAGACAATCCGCGTCGCTGTAGTCAATGAAGGTAAATGATACATAAAGTTGATAAAACGATAGTCGCCTCTAGTTTCTAACACCTTCTAATAGCTTTCCCGTTCCTTTTTTGCGGAAGCGTTCGTCTCTGACTTTGAAAAGGCGTTAAAGAATGTAAAACTACCGTCACATTATTTTCAGCTGATTGAAATTATTTAAAAAAAAAAAGAATAAATCCAACTCCTACATTTTTAACATAAAAGTGCACTGTCTAGTGGATTGAATCCTTATTCCGAAGGACAGAATTGAGTCAGGCCCTAGCGATTGCAGCGGTTTCGGTGGCTGTTGCGCGAGCGTCCTCCAGGATAATGGCTCGGTTCGAAAGCGATCTCCGTGGATCCGGGCACGAAGATCGATCGAACCGACCGTGGCGCCCGCGCGTGAATCTTTCTCTTCGAGGAAAAACGCGCGAACAAGCGGAGGAAGAGTCGATATAAAAACAACACACTCATCGGTTCACTCGATCAAATGCCGACAAGCGTTCGCCGAGCGTGGACAACGTGAACGATCTCTACTGGCATCCGCGAATATACGTATTATCGTCATCGTGCTTCTCGATCTTCTAACACCTAACACAGGAACAAGAAAACACCAGCTCGAGATCAATAATCATACATCTTCACGCGTAAGGTGAGTATCGTGCAGAACGTTGAAGGGCTTTATTTCATTCGGCATAATAACGGAATGACAAATTATTGAATAGGGTAAGGGACCTAATTATTGCGGCGGTACGAATTACGCGCACACGATTCCGGAAGCTTCGCGGGGAAAGGTATCACGTTAGAATTCGAGACGCTTACAACTTCATAATTGAAGAGAAACAGTTCCGGAAACTTGGGAAAAGTATATCGTCTCAGGATCAACGACGAAGCTTTGTGTAACGCCGAGGCGATAACAAAGATCAACGGCGTGTGTCGTTTTACCAAATAGAGCCACCGTGAAGTCAACTTTCGCGAGTCGGTAGAACCGTGTGACTTCTCACGCACGTCCGCGATCTATTCGTCGCGAGTCATTCATAATTCCGTTCGCGGCGCGTCATTAACGCAAAAATATCGAACGGGCGTCCTCGGAAATAA
Organism: Halictus ligatus; assembly: GCA_028454255.1. NCBI lineage: Eukaryota > Metazoa > Arthropoda > Insecta > Hymenoptera > Halictidae > Halictus > Halictus ligatus. Next base: position 7,113,279 of record CM052143.1, read on the forward strand.
TGTGTATCGCATAACGTTGCAGCCGGGAATTATATAATTGTTGATGATACATTAATCACGGGCGGGAGAAAGACGAGGGTTAGCGATGATACTGAATTTAAGACGAGCGTGAAGATCAGCGATCTTCGTCGCGAAGATTTGGTCGAGCAGCCACGGTCTTCACGATTTATTGAATGTAATGGTATTCACGGTTCCGACCAGTCGAAAGTCGACGCCTCGTGTTTTTGTCGCGAGATTAACGCGTGACTAAGCCCTGGACAAAAGATCGGTCCATATAAGATCAACCTACATGGAGGCTGCTAAACAGAATTCCTGGTAGATTCGTTCGCTTTGTCCCCTTGCACTTGTCACGATAGTACCGAAACAGCTGGATTTTATCTGAATATCCGATAGAACGTGCTTGATTTCGTGTTTAAATGTTTAAACAATCAGTGACTCTATCATCTGGGGTTGCTAATTGTTCATAAGTGGAAGCGATATGAACGTCAATGACTCATATTATGAAGGTCACTCAAGGTCCGACTCCGACCAGTTTGGTAATTTGCATCTGAATATTAAGTGGTTGCGGCTGGCAGAAGTGTTCAAGATAGCAATCTTAAATGACTTCGTCTTCGTAGACGTTTTTGCGCATCAACTTCGGCTTTGCAAGAATGCAGATCTGGACAAAGATCGCATTTCATGAAACTATGTTCCACGAGTGACGGTAACAATTGTCTGCTATTTCTTTCCAGATATCCGACATCAAAAGCAACGATGGCGTCGATGTTGCTCGCTTCGGTTCTTCTCCTCTCGTTCAGCTGTCTCTCCCACACGGAGGGCCGACCGGATTTTATTCACTGTCAGAATAATTTGGAGTGCGAGGCCGGACACTGTTGCACCATAGGTATGACGATTGACGCCATGGAAAAGAAATTTTGTGCTGCGAACAGTTTAGTAGAAGTGTGATGCATGATACAGACAACTGAAAGAGATGATTCGACCCATCACGATCACGAAAAATTTTAAAAAACGTTGAGGCACCACAGCACAAGTGCCCCCCCCCCCCCCCCGAAAAAATTGGTTCAGCACTAAAGGATTAACCTCTTTGCAGTATTTCATTAAAATTACATACTAAAGGATGAACCCCTTTGTAGCGTTTAGTTAAAGTTACATACTAAATGATTAGCTCCCTTGCAGCCCCTCCCCTGTGTCTGATAGATCAAATTACCGATTCCAGAACCGGTCAGGTACAGCACCCCCCAATGCAGACCTATGCAAGCTGCGGGAGAAATGTGCAGACCAAGCGGCGCTTCCACTATCAACATGACAGCGTGGTACCCTGACGGTACTCACGTGCTATTGACCGACGTTCATTACGTCATTTGTCCCTGCGCCGATGGATTATTCTGCGATAAAGGAACCTGCAGCGAGAAACAAGACTCAAATCTGCTAATTGATTAACGCATAGGGAGTATTGTGCATTGTGTAGAGAAATCGATTGCCACGAACAGCCAAAAAAACAGGGAATTTCACTAAAAATTATACAAACAAGGTGATCTAACTGTAATATGATCTGGGAACCAAAGCGTTAAGTATTTTTAAGCTAGAAGTAACAGAGGGGAGCTGCTGCGTTAACTTATATTAAACATAGCGAAATAGACGGAGGGTAATCGTTAGTTTAAGAATGTTATGCTTATCTTGATGCAATGTACTTATAGTGTTTAAAACCATTGAATAAAATTAATACTTTGCAGTAAACAATGTGCTATTATTTGAAGAGAAACCACCTCTGCAATACCATCATTTAACAGATAATAGCAATTAATAAATGTTGTACTTTTTTACGCTAAAATGTTATCGTGCTGCCATCTAGCGTTAGAAGAGCGAGTCTAATCGGCTACAAGTTTGCCCCTTCTTCCGTAGATGACGCTAGGAGTCGTTTCTATTAATTTGACAAATGTACAATCTACGATGCAAGCTATTTAATCAGTTTATTAACAATTTGGCGTTTTTCGATGTAGTTTGATTAAAAAAATCTGTATGCTATTTTTCCATGAATATGCAACATTTGAAAAACGATTTCATTATCTTCATGCGCGTGTACAATGACCCTGTGTTATTGCGCAAAATTTCAGCCATTTCGGCGCTACCGTTCCTAATCGAGTCGTTCAAAAATTCTTTGGCATTTCTTTGAATGAACAGCCTAGCGTTGTTCGATTAATTGTGTCTTTACGGAATGGACAGTCAAGTATGCGGAGACGGTAGATTATTAGATCTGATCGATGAAGCTTGGCAAGATGAATGTTTGCCCATCGACGATATTGTAGTACCAGCAGCAGAATTACCTGATCCGGAGAGCGACAATGGTGATTCTCATATGACATTGAAGGAATTAGAACAAAAGTGGAATAATCTAGCTTTGGGCGCGCTCAGCGAAAATCATTTGCATTCTCCGACACCGTCTCACAATTAATTAGGTGGGTATTTATTTGAACACTTTACATAACCAATGCGTCTACCACTAATTTACTAATGTTTACGGTTTTCCTTTCTTCTTTTCCTTTAAGAAGGATTTATCATGGAATTTCCAAACGTAGGGGACAGATGTTCGTTCGAGGAGTGCAAGCAATTGAATTTTTTACCATTCGTATGCAGCCATTGTCGCGATGTTTTTTGCGAGGAACACTATCAGACAGGTTCTCACAAATGCACCAGTTTCCGTGACAATGTTACGGAGACCAAAACTAAATCTTTAAGTTACGTTTGTTCGGATGAATCATGCAAGGATACTTCACCCATCGAGATGAATTGCATCAGATGCAAGAAACATTTTTGTTTGAAGCACAGATACCATGGGTGTCTTGAACTCTCGAACGAAGAGAAGACGACAAAACTGAAGAAATGGCAAATACCAAAGAAACAATTCGCGGAAGCAAAGGCAATAGTGGATCAAGAAATCACTGATAACTTAAAGAAATCTAAGAACATCGCAATGGCTAATAAAGTATGTCACTGCGTTTGAATGATTTGCAAAATGGAATTTTTATATATACAACAAATTTACATTAAACATGCTTTTTTATAGGTACGACTTATGCGCATAAAGGGTTCTGCTGTTGGTCCTAAGAATGTACCAATGAACGAACGTTGTTACTTTCTTGTGTATCCATCAACTGAAAAGGTTAATAAACATATAGGACCTTCGAGGGGTATTTATGTGAACATGACCTGGACAATAGGGAAAGCTATAGATTCGATGGCTAGCATACTTAAAATGTTCAACAATAATAACGTAGCGGGTGCATGTAGATTACAATTATATCATCATGCGACCGGTGCATTGGTAGCTAAAGAAATGGATACACTGTTAACAAAGTTGTTAGAGAACTCTGAACTTGTCGATGGGCAAAGTGTCATTTTAGAATATTCGGATAGCGCGTGTATAGATACGTCTTTATACAAATAAATTAATTTACAGTAAATAATAACACCAGCTTGTTGTTCCCTTCATTCTTACATGAATCACCTTGTCAATTTATTGAACATTTCTCTTTCCGTTTTTTCATATATATGTATATATATAATTGAACACTGGTAATGGCAAGAACACAATATTAGAATAATACTTGTTTATTACAAACTAGATGGATTCATATATCAGTTTTACATTTATTCTCGATAAAAAGTCACGCAGATGTACTCCATATGCACTCAATAAACGAATCGTTTACACCAGATTATTGTCAGGTTTTTGTTTTAAATAAAAATGTTAGACAATATTCTGACTTTGGCACTGGACGTTTCCTCATCTATACGTTAGAGTTACGCTAATATAATATAATAGAACAAAACTATATTGATTTGTAAATGACTATGTGCTTACTGATATCGAGGAATCAGAGTCCTCCAGACCCATAAGAATCGTTTAGCTATGAGATCCAGGAAAAAGTCGACAGACGTTATCGCCTGTGGTCGTTACGACACATGATCGATGGTGATCAATGTACGAATTTCAGTCCCCAATGACCTCATTCCGACTTCCTCTTAAAATCTCATGATATTTTTATAATATGCTCATATAAAGATGAAAAAAGATGAATACATAGCAAAAAAGATTCGAAGTTAATTTTTTCGAACGATGTGCGTGTTTTATCTGTGTACTTATTCACTGTATTCTATTGTGTCTGATAATTACTTTTTATCTAAAAAACAAAGCGAAAAACTCTCGCTTTAAATGAGACTGATATACATGCTAAAGTATCTTTGGAAATAAAAATAGTATAAAAAGGTTTTAATCCCTTACTGATCATGTCTACTTTTGTAAATTACATAATGTCATCATAAGTCTTTTATAGATCAATTATTTAAAAGCTTAAATTGTTCAGTACTTATAATATGTATGGATACGTTATTCTGACGATACGTTTGAAAATCTGATGCAAAAATTACTATCGTATGAAATTCAATATTGTATAAGGATATTTTTTCCGAAAATCATACATGAATAATTATTGCACATTAATATTAAATCAATTACCTTGGCATTCACTCGCTGCAATATCTTTGATTAATCTTACATACCAACTAAAAAACTTCTATCCAAATGCAAGTGGTTTCTGTAAATGCAAATTCATGTGCAACCGAAGACTCGGACTTGGATCACATTTCTTTAATGAATTAACGTGACCAGTTTGTTGCCATATGAACAAAATTTTGTCAAAAAAAGAAAAGAATATAAATATATATATGGCTAAAGTATTCAACGATTTAATAAGAACGATGAAATAAAAAAGAACAAAAACTTGTTTGCAATAACAAAGAAAGTCTGTAAGTAAAGGCAGCTAGCCTTTGTTTAAATATATATGAAAATAATTTTTGAAATACAGAGCAAGTCTGATCAAGAACAGAATGCATAGTATGTATACAAAGATCGCGAAAAGAACGAGTAATGTCATTCGAACGTTTACGTGCGTTTCAACATCTTGGCCTCTTGTACGGCCACTGGCCACCTGCCAGCTGGGAGGGCAATGAATCTGGTAGCGGTAGGTGGCCTGAAGTCAAGCTCAGGAATGCCAGCGAGATTTTTGTAATTCAATTTGACCTTCTAGAGTTTTGGCAAGATAAATCACGAACAGCTGACTAAGGGCTATGCCCAAAGCGATACCAGCTATCGTATACAAATTTCGCTCTGCCCAACTTCTTACAATTTCAATGCATCCACTGGTCCACACCTTTTTGCCTGCTTCAGAGACTGGGAACATCTGAACTTTGTACCCACACATTATATTGACGAGACCACTCTGAAAATTTCAAAGACATCTTAATCCTCTGCATCTTTATTATTAGACTGCGGATTTTATGCATTTATGACAAAAACTAGTAGGCGAAACATAAAACAGTAGAAAAATAAAATATCAATGTATCATCATCATCATCAATCAATGTAGAAAACTTTATTTTGTATAAAAATTCGCAATCTATTTATAATCTATGATTGCAATTTGAAGGTATGAATCATAGAAATGAGCATACCGATATGTCTGTAGCGTTGATACAACAAGAGAACGGCACGCCACATCGTTCTACACTAGGACTGGAGCAATTAAAGTATTCGTTTTTTCCCCAGTCCAAGTATCCTTCTTGGCTCAAACCACAACAACGAAACTAAACATACAAATGTTCATATAATAGATGTTATTGAACCTCACAATGTGTAATTATAAAAGATCTTGTCTCTCTTTACTTCTTGTTGGCCGAAATCAATAAAGTTCTGTAGATCAGGGTCTTCTCTATATGTCTGTATAATCTTATCTGTGAACGATTCTTCTAACAACGATTGCAACGTATGTGGAAAGACAAAACCAACAATTGCTACACCCATTTCAAGGAGAAAGAACACCAGCAGACACAGCGAATACTGCAATAAGATAAAAACGTATTAACTGTCTATAAAAGCACATACTCAACATGTTTGTAATACTACTAACAAATTTCAGAAGACATGTATTTTCACGCAGTGCTCCAACACATCCAGCGAAACTAACAACAAAGACTACTCCTCCTGCAATGACCATTACAAGAGAAATATTCAGGACCACATCGTACACGTTCTCCACTCTAACAGATCCAGTGGCTTGCCATTTGTCCACAAATGCGTACAAGCCTACTCCGATTAACAATCCTCCAAATAACTGTATAATAGATTATTGTATATGAGATTGTATCACCCTGTAGTTAACCCTCTCTCCAAATTTTGAAGTACTACGTCCTTCCATAAGTTAAATTCTATGCACTCGAAGCTGTTTTACCTCCAGAATTTGGACATTCTATCTGATATAAAATATTTTCGTTACATACGACCTTTTTTATTCTATCCTTATGAAATAATGTATATTTTAGCAATTTCTTAAACACGAAGACATTTAGTAATGTAGAAATTGTTTTTAATCACAAAAGGTTAAAAAATGAGACAGATCAGACAATGAAAAATTTTCTTGAAAACGGATTTAAAAAATTGATTAGTAACGGACAGAAGCTATTCGAAACAATAGTTAACACATCAATCATTAAAATTAAATGTAAATACTACTATTTTATACTTGTTGCCAAAATATGACCCAGCTTATGGGACGACCTAATAATTTGGAGAGATGATTGCAAAGATGCTGCTTAGAACAATTAAAGGAAATTGATTGAGGTATCAAAGATGTGAGAAACTGACTTACCCAGAAAACAAAATTGAGCATAAATATCATATACTTTACGCACGAGCTAACATATGTAAAGTTATTTGTTCGCCTTCGGTTATTCATCATTGTAAAGTAAAAACAGTTTTAGAAGGTATTGGATGGTATGTACAATCTACAATACACTCGCGCTTTCAGCTATATGTATATATATGTATATATATGTCATGTACAATTTACATCAACCGTATCGCTAATCCAACGATTTCACATACTGGATACATATTAACGAAGTTTTCACTCGGTTCCAGATTAATTACATTTGACTATCGATGAATTAAACCAAAACTATAATGCACCATTCTTTGACAGCTTACTTGGGATCCGCCATTACAGTTCCTGTTTCTTATATTCCCTGCTTCTCGATTTGAAATCAGCTGTCCACGCGTTCCATGTTCCATTGGAAGGGAACAGTGCGTACTGCGTATCTAAGTACATCTATCATGATTCATATACAAAGGATCAGCAACGAATAAATTCATAATAATTTATCTGCAACCTCCAATGTTTGTGCGTGTATATTAAAGAAAGGATCAAATTGTTGCTCGAAAAAATGACATCGGTACAGGACAGTAAGTTTCTCAATTATTTACTTTTATATCTAATTTAGAGGTTAAGAAAACTATTTAACTTTAACACACGTCTCTTAAACGTTTAAACGATCACACATTATAGCAGCATCATGCCACGAACGTTTCCCGTTGCCAACAAAGATTAAGTATGGTCATTATTTCCATTTTTGCGTATAATAAAACAGAATAAGTCAACGCCGTTTTTTAACCTATACAATGTAAACAACAAGCCGATGATTCAAACTGTTACTACCCTGGTAGAAATTGTTACATCAAAATTATTCACGAAGTCGCTATGTGTTTTTCCTTATTTATGCTGACTATTACAATATTTGTTTGTAGGATTGAAACTGAAACGGACCTATGACAATTGGAGTATCCGAGAGCAGCTATGTTTAGCATCTAGTGTGATGAAATCTGGTGATCAAAATTGGATGAGCGTGTCACGGTCTCTGAAGGCGATCGTTGAGAAAGAGACATTAAGGCCACCCGATTGGTTTTCTCAAAAATCTTGCGCCAGTCAATATGCCTACTTATTGGAAAATGCGGATGCTCCGAAAAGAAAGAAAAGGGAGAGCGGAGAAACAACTGGGGAATCCATAGTTAGAAAGCTGACGCAGGAGAGGATAGCAGAATTGGGGCAAAGATTGGCTGACCAAAGGGAAGAGTATCAACAACTCAAAGCTGAAATGAATATGTTGAAGACTGGAGCTATTTCGGAAGATAAATTACAAAAGATGTGGCTCGGCATCGAGCAGGAAGAACGAGAACAAGAACAAAAAGCCAGGGCTCATTTGGCATGGCTAGCCAAACGACAACAAAAGCAGGAATTGAACTCGCCACAAGGACCGTCCTCTATCAGTCAACGTAGATCCACAGACACTTCATTAGAACTTCAAGAAACGACAGAAACAACTGACGAGGACGAGAAGAAGGGTAAAGGTGGAAGATCGCCTTTATTAACAAGTTTATTGAAATCGCCAAGTCCTACCACGCAAATTCAAACATCGACTACAACGGCGCAAGCAAGCTCTCCTACAATTACGAGTCTACTTGGCTCCAGCCCTAAGGTCCCAAGCTCCCAATTGGCGCAGAGTGTTTCCCCACAATTGCATCAACTAGTTTCTACAACAATTACAAACGCACCACCAGAAAGACCATCGGTTGGTGCACCAACTCTGTCTATGTTGCTTGAAATGCCTACAAATGCACAACGAGGTCCCCTACCAAATTTACAGTCAACCTCGACCATCTTGCCGCAACAGAACGTGCCTACCGAAGTTCATACTCTACAGACGCAACCTGTTCATCAAGTAACGGTTCAAAATGAGACACCAGTTCCCGTTCAATCGCTTGCAATTAATCCACCGAATATTCCGGTCACGGAGAGTATGGTACAGATAATAGACAATATAGACGATGTGATACGTAAAGATATCATGGCGGACGTAATAGATAAAGATGAAATTAACGAGATTATTGGAGATATAGAGGAATTAATAAAGGAAGAAATAACCGGGAGCCCGCAGACTCTAGATACAACTACTACAACAGTTAATACTCTCACTGTACCCCAAATTCAAGAAGTCCCAGTAGTTACGGAACGACCAGAGCCTAGAGATGTGGATGAAGTTGTGTCACTCTCTAATTCACCGGAAAGTGAGATGGCTATCGAAGAAATTGATTCCAGCACGTCGAACATAGCTGAAATCATAGGTACAGTTGCTATCGAACCGCAAGAGCCTAAAGTTATTGTCACTGAAATATCCGAGACTGTATCCAGTACGTCCGAACAACCTAAATCCGAAGAATCTACAAGTCACGAAAGGATGGAAGTACCTGATGAACTTGTTCCCGAGTTGGAGGCAAACGACGGTGAAAGTAGCAAAGATGCACCGCTGGAAGAGAAACAAATAGCCGAAGAATTGGATGCTATGGATTCTGCATCAAACGTGGACGCTGAGGATACTGACTCCAAAATACCTATGAAAGAGCTAGATGATATGGTAGAAGATGAGATAGAGGAGGAGGAGGAGGAGGAAACGGAGGTCATTGTATCAGAGGCTAAAGAATCACCTAGTGATAAACTGCAGAGAGAGTCTTCCGAAGAGCTAGATAATAAGGGGAGTATGGAATTAGATCAACTAGAAATGCATCTTGCTAAAATTACAGGTGAACAGCAAGATGTTCCATCGGCAGAAGTGGTTAGTGTTTCGTCTGAGGTAACGAATGATCTTCCCAGCACCGAGGACACTGAAAAGTCCCAAGACATTAGTCTGATTTTAGAAGACGATGAAAGTGAGCATAGCACAGAAGATAAGAAGAAAATAACGGAGGAGCAGATCATAGAGAATACAATCGAAAGCGCAGAGTCGGTCGAGTCGTTTAAAGAGGATCCTCTGATTGTAATTAAAGAGAAAACTATCCTCGAAGTGAGCGAACAGTCGCCAGACAAATCTCAAGAAGAACACATGGAAGAAACTCTAGAGATTTATACGGATGAATTTAAGAAGGAAGACACAAAGGATTCTTCGGAAGATACGACTAGCTCTCTTTTACAAGACATCGAAATTAAGGAAGAGGAAATAGAAGAAACGGCAATCGTGGAAGATTCTAGCCAACTGGTGTCGCCAGAAGAAGTCGAAATATCGAAGCAAGAATTCGCGGAGCCTATTAAATCCGAAAACGATGTTCCTATTATTAAAAAAGAAGAAACATTTGAGGAATCTAAAATTGAGGAAGAGTCTAAAATTCGGTTAGAGAGTGTTGCTATGTTGGAAATAAAGAAGGAAGATATAAAAGAAGAAAAAGAAGACAAGAAGATCGTAGACAGCGAGCAGAATGTAAAAAAGGAAACAGAATCTATAGCGAGCGCCGGTGAGGATACTGTTGAATTAGACGAAGAAGAATCGTCGTTGAGCAAATTAAGCGGAGGGCGTGCTATGAAAACTTACTCCAAGAAACAGAATGCATCCATCGACAGTGAACCAGAGAACGAAGGTACCGGGGAAGGTGCCGATTATAGAGCGTGGAAGAAGGCAGTTATGTTAGTTTATAGTCGTCTTGCCACGCATAAGTATGCATCTGTATTTCTCAGACCCATTACGGAAGATCAAGCACCAGGCTATCATTCAGTAATCTTTAGACCAATGGACTTATCAACGATTAAAAAGAATATAGACAATGGCACGATTAGGTCTACAATACACTTTCAACGCGACGTCATGCTAATGTTTCAAAATGCAATTATGTACAATAAACACGATACTTTTGTTTATAAAATGGCAGTTTCGATGCAGGAGGAATGCCTACAGCATATGCAGGTATATAAACCTAGCTAAATGCGGTGCATGTTAAATGTAATTATTGTTATTAATAATGAATATTATTTGATTCTCCTTCTAGATATTGATGCAAGTTACGGGAGAGGGAACACTCAGAAGAGAAACAAGAACTGCAGCAAGCAGTAGCAGCGAGGCTAGCGAAAGTAGTATAAAAAGGAAAAGGAGTCACATTACACCGAGCCCGCATGACACAGATAGCCCACGTTCGAAAAAACGTAGAAAATCAGAGAACGATTAGGGTTTCTTGCTCGTGTAGGTGTGTGTGGTTAACATTGAAGTTCCGAGGAACTGTTCGGAGGAAACGAAATGCAAGACAGGTCTGTCTTGCTGGCAGCAAAGGAAAGTGTTGGACGTGAAAGACGCTTTAATATGTATAAGAAGAAACAATGACTTCGATTCTATTCCATTACTTTCTCATAACAGTGAAGAATAAAAGACTATATTCTACATTGATCGTATAAAACTGATTTCATTTGTTTTTATGACATACTGTTGTGGTATTGTAAATGTACAGTGAATTTAATATCTTCATTTATAATTGATTGCTTAACAAAAATGAGACCTCACTGAAATATATGTTTTTGCTTCGACAAAAATGTAATAAAAACATTTTGAACAACAAAATATCTGTGCCTATTCTATACACGAATGAAAATTTGAAAAGCAGTGGGAACTGCACTGACACAACAAAAAAAAACCTACTATTCCAAATGGCTCTCAACAGCATTTAAATTATTTTGGAGCCCCAATTCACTTATAAATTTACCAGTTTAACAGAAACATAAGCAACTAATGTACAAGAACAACGTGTTACGATTATATTTTCGAAAATCTAAGTAAGAAGAACGATGGGTTATTACGCTAGTGGTGACGTTCGCAAAATGGTGCATAGCTCCGAAGATGACGAAGGTTATGACCACCAGTCATTTTATTCTGCAGTGTCTTTTGGTACATTGATTCGACCAGACGTTAGAAATAGCTCATGTTTTCAACACGGGAAACGTGTAGGAATAGTAAGTTGTTTTAGTGATACACTCATGTACGCAATATTATCTTTCATTTAAACGATCATATACCTATGCAAGTCTTCAGAGCTAACGCTACCGGCATCGGACGATAGCGATAAATCATTTTGGGCCGAGAATGAATTAAGCAGCTCGGAATCGAAACAACAACTATTTAAAAGACAGAAACGTCGTCGCAGTTTGTCTTATCGTAATCGCCTTGCCAAACACCGACGTAAGTCTGTATTCTTTCAGTCATCCAGTTCTAGCTTAGACTCGGGTCCTGGTCAAATACCCCCAAAAGGTACCTCGCAATTAAACTTTTCTGAATGTAGATTACGAAGAGTCTAATTAAGTACGTTATCTTCATAATTATTACAGTTGCCAGGCAGAAAAAATATAATCATTGTACAGGTCGATTCGATGCGGGAAAATTGCAACCTGGATGTAACATTTCGAAAAGAAAATTTACACGCAATAAAGTAATTTTTTTGCATTCTACAACGAAATTTCCAAGATTAAAGAAAATTTTTGCGTACACGTTTTAATCGATAGGGCGCTTTTCATCGCGAATTCGGCCCTGTTACATGCACAATTTACATTCATTTTCTTATCGGCGGTTGCTATAAACAGAAGTGACATTACTTAACCAACGTGTCTCTCTTTTACGCAGAGTAAGAACAATTAAATAAGAATATTTCTGAAATCATTCAGAAAATCGGAGACAATTATGAGCTACTTTAAAATCAACGAACGGGGGAAGAACCAGTACGAGAATCTTGGCGAAGTTCGTATTCGTAAGTAACTGTTCCAATTAATGGTAAATCGTCATACTTTTAACACATTTGAAGTAAATTATGTTACAACGTACGAGTTTGCAGTTAGAACTGTGCAAGGCATGTGTCGCGTGGTTTATTTTTTTATATTAAATTTATTTTACCGGTATGCGATATTACCGCCATATTGCGCGACGTAGTGCGCATGCTTGAAAATTCAAATTCAACTTTGAATGAAAATACCGATACGTTTCTTTCTTTCTGAATTTCAGATACCTCGCTATGCCCTGTTTTGAGTTTATTTATACTGGGATTTTGTATAATATTTTTAATATTGTCGGCATGGAATTTTAACAATGCGATCAACGAAACGAACAACATCCACGTATGTTACTTGAATTTGAAACGTTCACCACAATATGTCGTATCAGACAAATTTTTATCTTTTGGACTCGATACATCTTTACTGCGTGATATGAAAAATCTTCCAATTAAAAACGAAAAGTTTATTAACTTAGCCCGGCATCTTGCACCCGCTTACGTTCGCGTAGGCGGCACATCCTCAGACTGTCTATTCTTCAATCAGGTTTTCCATATTTATAATTTTAAAAATATGAATACAGTTTATACATTAATTTTTGCAATTCACGCATATCTCTGAATTACAGACAATGCAGATAATTAATGCAACAAGTCCGGTGGATGGTGATGATATAAGTAACTTTACAATTACCGACGTAGATTTCGAAAATTTATACAGTTTCGCAACGAAATCGAAGCTACGCATGATTTTCGATTTAAATGTACTAATTAGAGATGAAAACGATAAGTGGAGTGATATGAATGCCAGGAATATAATCTCATTTGCCAAGGAGAACGGTATGAAGTTGGATTGGCAATTAGGAAATGGTAAAATTAAGCTAAAATATCACAATCAATAATAATCGTATTTATCCGTGTCTTCTAATTACATTCGAAATGTAATTTGCAGAACCAAATTCATTTTATCATGTGTTTAATAGAAGAGTGAGTGCAACGCAACTCGCAAATGATTATTATCAATTAAGACTGTTGCTAGATCAACAAGGATACAATGCAAGCATCCTTGTTGGTCCGGAAGTGAACCATATAGGAGAAGTTAAACGTACGGGAGAAAATTATACTAAAACGTTTCTAAAGAACGATAAAGACAGCGTGAACTATGTTACCTGGCATCAGTATTATCTGAATGGGAGAGAAGCTCAGGTCGCGGATTTTATTAATGTTTCTACATTTAATTATTTACCACAACAAATTAGATCTATGCAGGAGGCCATTACATTATCGGGGAAGGATATTCTGATGTGGTTATGTATGTGATTACATAAATTTCGTATAACATATTATCAACCGGCAATTATTTTGTAATTTCTGAAAGTCTATGAACGTGTCACTTACAGCAGAAACCAGTACAGCGTATGGCGGAGGCGCGCCGGAATTGTCGGATAGATTTGTGGCCGGATTTCTGTGGCTCGATAAATTAGGATACAGCGCTAGCACAGGCGTAAACGTTGTCACCAGACAGTCGCTATTCGGTGGTAATTATGCTATGGTGGGCCAAGATTTGATACCGAATCCAGACTGGTGGGTTAGCGTTGTTTATAAACAGTTTGTGTCGGAGAGGGTTTTGAAGATATCATCGCCGAACTATTTGAGCGGCATACGGCTCTATGCACACTGTACCCCTGAGAAAGCATTAATCAACAGAGTCTCGGCATTCACAATATACGGAGTCAATATATACGAAATTCCTACTAAAATAATCATTCATGGGATCCTTCCCATACTTCGCAAAGGTGCTAAAATCTTCTTTTACGCGCTTACCTCTGATCATCTTCAATCGAGGTATGCGAACACGATTGATTACAAGGGTACACAATGCATTACAATATTCTGTACAAGTTTCTTTTCAGACTTATAAAGATGAATGGTAAAACATTGAAATTGCAACCCGACGGAAGTTTACCATCGTTCTGGCCTTTGATACTAGAACCTACAGAAATAATTGTTTTGCCACCCTACTCCATGGTGTTCCTGGTAATACACGGAGTGGAGATTCCGGCATGTAAAACCTAGGTATTGCGCTAGAGATCGATAGAATCATACAAAGTTTTGTATAATACATTTTTTTATATTATAAGTTTATAATACGGTCTCGTAAAACATTTTTACAATTTCATGGTAAGAACGAGAAATATTTACGAAATCAATAAAATTACTAAAGAATTATATGCATGTATCTATTATTATATTATATGAATTTGTACGTATCTATAAATATATATGTATATACATATATGTGTGTACTAACTCTTATCGTCAACATGTAACACCCTATAAATATAATACACAAACGGCATCCCTGTGAACGTATTCGTAAACTTCAAGTTCTTTCAAAAGATGCAATGATGTAATTATCTATCGATACACGATGTTGCATCTTTTCTTTTTGATATAAAACAATTCACTAGAAATTATAAACTGACTTGAAAACATTACAAGATAGGAGCATTATCGCACGCATCAAATATACAAATACTGAAAAAATACATAATATTAGGTAATTGGAATGGTTAGATATCTTTCTGTAGCTAAACGTTATTAGATCGAACGAAAATAGAAATCATATCTGAACAGACTTGAAAAGAAATCAATATTTCAGAATGTATTTACCAATGGCTTTCACCGATATAATTATATATATATATATATATGTATATGTATGTACGACACATGAGTATGGAACAAACGGTATAACAATTAATTGGGTGGTTACTATTTATGTTATATATTTACAGAAGAACGTTCATTTCACTAGCTTTAATTTAACATATCATTCTAAAGTTGAAACTATGATCATTTTCCCTTTGGGATCATCGAATCTGTCCATAATACGAATATCCATAAGCATGGTAATACCCCAAATCATAATCAAACTTAATATAGTGGCAACAAATATTCCAGTCCAAATTGGAATTGTAACAAAACCAACGCAATCATACGTGTCGTCAAATTTTGGCTCTCTAGATAAATCTTTGTTATTAAACAGTTCTACTTGGAAATCCTTAACAGTTAAGAAATAAGTATCACTTTCCTTGAAGACAATATTTTGCGAACAATGATATGAAAATTTTGATGGAAAGACAATATTTGTGTTCGGTGTTAAGCTATGATTTAAACTATTGCTACCGTTTTTCATCAGATACGCGTAATTGACTGTTCTGAGATAGTAATAGCCGGATATATTTTCAAATTTAAAGGAGAGTGTATGTTTAACTATCTCCGAATCTGCTGCGAACTGTAGATTCAATATTAGCTCATCATCGTGCACTTCTTCTTTATCCGTATACGACAGTGGAAGCTCAATAACATTTTCCATCTCTGGAATCTATAACACAAACGTATTATACAATTATATCTAACCAGTTTTAGGAAAATGATATTTCTGCAGTTACCTTCAATTGCAGAGGTTCGCTGGCATACAAAAGGGTTTGTTCTGTCTTCACAGTGAAAGGACTGGTGGCATTGCTGTCAGCTTCTCTTTTGACGCGGTTGGATTGTCCGTAATAACACACCATTCCTGTAAGAATAGCTGTGAGATTAGGACTAGTTTCTTTCAGTGTATCATATATCTCCTGTACGTAGTCTAAACTGCTGATTGGCGTGTACATCAATTGCACTTTGGATGTAGCATTTGAATACTTTCCGTAGATTGTACTGAAAGAAGGCAAATCTTCGATAACGTTAACTGCCGATTCGACTGCGGGGAAATAATAATACGAATCGCCAGTGACAATCCAGTGAAGAAGCTAAAAGAAAAAAAAGCATTATTTTTCGGACGTTCGAGTAAAGAATTTTTGGGAGCTTTCGCCCGTACACTAACCTGTTTGTGCTTGGTTAAATCCTCGACACAGAGATTATGTGTCACGAAGAATACCACAGGAGGCAAGCCCTCCAGTTTCTCGTGTAGGAAAGACTCGAATTCTGTGCGAGTCGTTATCATGAACGGATTTATCGAATGTCTTTCTGAATCGGAGCCCGCACCACCCCATATTAATACAGGCACTGCGTTGTTCGCGTACAACGGTGAAATCTGAGCAGTGATAGTTAACACGAAAATTAGATTAAAAACACTACGGTATCGTGTCATGGTGCTTCCGATGAAACAATTTTGGGCGAGTCAAACGAGTGCTGATCAGCCCAGTCAGGCCGTGTCACCAAAACGAGTCTGGACTCCCACTCTACCTTACCACTTCTACGACGCCATTTTCCCATGCTTTCGCCACGGCCCGGTCACATGACGTTTTTCCGTCTCTGTCGTGCATCTGTCAGAATGTCACGTGACTAACCCGATAACGACACAGAGAGGGTACCTCGATTCCCCTCAATTTCCCCGATCTGGCGACACTGGATCAACCTACAATCGAGCAGAAGGCAGCGGAGCACCTGACTAAATCTGGAATCATATGACAGACGTCACATGACGAGTTTGTTTCCGGTTTTCAAATAAAGTTCCCTCGTGAACCTAAACCGAGTCACCTTTTCAAATTAAACGAAGTGATTTTACAAGGAAATCTTTGTTTCTCAAATATTCCTGTTTCTCTGACTGCTCGTGTACCGCAAAGCAAACATGGACAGCCATAAAACCGAGAAGAAGAGAGAAACTGTTCTGTACTCGGTTCGTACGCATCACAGCTACGAATCGTGTATGATGTTTTCATTGAATTCATTTTAGCAACTCCAACCTTGGAGCACGGTAGGCGTTTTGCCGTGCATGGAACAAATAGCTGGTCCACCTGTTCCTGTCCGAGTTGGTGAATTTTATAAAACCCCGAAACCTCACCCATGGCGGCCTACCATGGGATTCGAAACGGTAGAAGCCGCCTCCTTGTAAGCAGTTCCGGTAGCCACGTAACATCCTCGTTTAAAATCGGCTTTTTAAAAGAGAGAATTTTAATTACGATTTAGACCCGCGCAACCAATGACGAACATCCTGACCGAAACCTGTTACATGCCGAACGGAATGGCCACCGAACCATTGCGATTTCCAAACCTGGTGACCGGTTTCGATCGAAATCCTGCTCATGCAGCTCGAGCTGCACTCTTCACTAGATACGGGCCGTACGAATGGGTCCAGAACCAAATAAATTTGTACAATGAATCAAACAGCAATCGAAATTATTCGGAGAACTTACGCCAGGACACTGTTCGAATGATGCGGTAAAATCATCGCAAATCTGCTATGATCTAGCTATGAGGTCCAAGATTATTAGGTTCTTCGGAAAGTAATTTCCTTCACGTGCTTCAATTGATTTCATTAAAATAAGTAAATAAAATAATTAATTTAGTTAATTTCATCTGAATATAAAAAGCAATTTAGTTCTTCAAAATACAATTGAATATCAAATTGACTCTAGAAATATTAATAAGTATTAATAAATCGGCTTTTATTTTCCATTGCAAAAAAAAATGGAATTACTTTCCAAACAATCTAATATAATAAACATTTTGCAATGAAGTTTGAAAGCTTTTAAAGACCTGTTCTAGTTAAGGGTGATATTTTATATTTTTATAATTTGGTGGTCCTAGAGAGGCCGATGAAAAAGTGCAAAATGGTCAAACGGAAACGGGTCGAAAATTGGGAGAAAGAATCACGGACACGACGTTCTGGAGAAACGAAGTGGCTGCGGAACTAGAACGATTAATAATTGCAAACACAAAGATGCAAGAATGCCGGCGAAACTTGCAGACGGCTATACAGAACTTGGAAGGGCAGTTGCACATTGCGCAAGAATGTTTATACTACCGCGAGGCCAGAACAGGTTTCAAACTTCGAGATTTAAGACTTCTTTATATTGTTATTTCTCTCATTTTGTTGTACACTACGAAATGTAAACAGGCTCTGACTTGGTACATGATCAGGCTGAACATGCTCTTCTGAAAGAAGTAGAAGTGGTTCGAAATTGTCAGAACAAGTTAGAGAACTTTACAGATAAGTGTATCAGTCAAGTACGTTTAAGTTGACAAGTTTATGTAAAAGTATGGATATCGTGCTCTATAGAAAATGTATATATTTAGCTTACAAATAGTAGAGCGGTACAGAATCAATTAGAGCTTGACATAAGGAACAAAGAGACTGCATTGGGCATTGATATCACTTGTCATCAGATGAATAATTTTAGCCGCGGTTTGCAATACTACAGCGGCATTGAAAAATATGATAATAGGTAACAGCCTAATTTTCCACAATTAATGCAGCACATTTTTAGTTTACACAAAGATCAGCTGTCTATTCATGATTTATAGTTAATAAACTAAATTTTCTATTCAGCGTCACGCAAGCTGAATCATGGGCTGAAGCATCCAATGACGTAGTGAAAAAATCACAAGCAGAAAGAGGAAAATCTAGTCAGCTGATAAGCGACATTGAAACTGCTATAAACGCGGTTGGCAATGAAATGTGGGAAGCATGGGGCTTCACGAATAATGCGCTAGACAGAAGAGCTGCAGAGATGCTTGAAGCAAAAGAAAAATTACAGATACATTTGTACAAAGTAATTGAAGCCTATCGCTAGATGCTTATAATTAGGCAGCGGATTTTATGCATTTATTACTTGGCTCCTGCTTCTTGTAATTGATACCGACAATTTTTATTCTGCATAAAGATCCGCGGTCTACTTGCAATGCTACATATAAAATGCTACATTTATTGGTACAGATCCAACAAGAGATATTTGAGATCGAAAAGAATTTGCAACTAATGCAGAAAGCCATTGCAGATAAAAGCTCAGCCCTGAAAGTTGCGCATACCCGTCTTGAAAGCAGAACGCACCGGCCCGAAGCAGAGTTATGCAAAGACTATGCTCAGCTCAGGTAAAGAACAATTTTATGGTGCATGTTCTTGCAACATTAATCTTATGGTTTGGATTCGCAGAATGATCATGGAAGTTGAAACCATAAATGCAATGATAAACGAAATGAATTTGAAGCTGCAGAGATTCGAAGCACAGCATCAACAACTATTACGCACTAGATCCAATCTTGAGACAGATCTGAAATCAAAAGTTGATTCACTGTTCATTGACAGGGAAAAGTGCATGGGCATGAGAAGAACCTATCCAATTTCATCGGTCATTAAATTTTAAGTTATCTTTCTAATTGTATGAATAGAACTAAAAGTCTCTTATTACTGTATTTATTTTTTCTAATAATGTACATCGAACGCAACTATTTCGTATAAAATTAGCATTTTTATATAAAAATATAATAAAAATAGTTTTGCTTCTTTTAGTACGTATCTTTCGTAAATATCAATGAAAAATTTACTGATACCCAAAAACCATTAAAATGTAAGATTAATTTTATTAACGTAATAACTATAAATTCGTAATAGTCTAATGCTGATTGTATAGTAATATCACATGGACCATGTATATAAAACTTTTTGTACGCGCAGTAGAATGAATAACTGAAGTTTACCTGTACAATACGATGACTGTGTAAAAATATTTACCAAGAGACTTATCTACAGAGCTTGTCATTTTTTTAATTTACATACTCTAGTGTGCAGCAAAAACAACACAGTTGCCTTAAACTTATATCTTACTTAACGTTTTGAAACCACTATATACAAGGTTTTACAACAATATCTTATATAAAAGAATATTACATTACAGACGTTATTTTTTCGGTGACCTTTTGTTTTTAATTTACATTTCGAGTCCATTTGAAAGCTGCTATCGTTTCGTAGATTCTCGTTACAGAGGAGTCTCTGTCATACTCATCCTTCAGATAGAATATTTTGATGTTCTCTTGTGGGTGGCACTCCAAAATGTTCCATTTTTCGAATAATTTCAACGAATTTTTTATCGGATCAACGCATAAGCTTTCCCCTGTTTTATGAACAAATTGATAATTGATCATTTTCCTACTCTCTTTCTGTCATTTACTCTGATTTCAATGTTGTTACTCACCATAATTGACTATACCCCGGTCTAAATTCGTTTTTATTTCGGCTAAAACTTCCTGGACTAGATCTCGTTCGGTAAGTGATCGTCCTACTAATTTCTTAAGTGTAAAGGCACTGAACGTATAGGTATCGATTAACGGTCGCAGCATCGTATGAAGAAATTCCATACGCTTCGCGTGTTCTGGTACTAAACTTAGCTGCAACAAAATTCAAGCGGAAATGAAACTCATCATTGCAAAATATCCTCAGCAATGCGAAACGGGTTCTTACTTTATACTCAATTTTCTGAAACCTATTCTTGTTCATGTATTCTTCGTCCGAACTATCATCGAACTTCTGCGCGTACCGCCTGCTCCACGCCTCATCTTCTAAACAGTTTTGCTGGAACATAATTTGCGCTGTCAATAGCTAGTCAATAAACAATTGAATGGCTGACTAGTAAAAGGGTATGCTACACTTCGTGAAATTTACAAGAAGACTTAACTGTAAAAAGTGAAAATTTCATTTACTACGCAAGTGGGTTCTCTCATTGCTGCATTGAGCAACGCATTATTTTTAAGTCTTTCTGTAAATTTCATCAAATGCAACACATGCCCTTTTTCTAGACACCTATCCAATTATGTCAGCGGCTAATACCTCTTGTAACATAATGATGTCGGTATACGAGAGATTCTCTATAGCTTCTATGACGACGCGTTCCAAGTCCTGGCACGGTTTGCAAAATATAAACTCGTATTTAAGAATATCACATAATTTAAGTGATCTCTGAATCAACAGATCTTGAGATACTGTGATATTGTTTTGAGCAATCGCTACCGGATCGTTCATTTGTGACTGCAATTCAGCGTACAAAGCTGACACTACTATACTATCCATAACGTAACAGTTAAGCATCGTATTGCTGTAGTAAGACAGTTCGATCACGTTTGGTAGGATCGCGACAGGACGGATTGCGGTAACGAAGCCCGATTTGATTAATTCGCCATCGACCACCTCAGTGATTTCTTGTCTTTGCTGCTGCACCAATCCTGGCCCCAGAATATCCATCTAAAATTTATTAATCATTATAATACATCAAAATTGATCAACCTAAGATTATGTGCGAATCGTATTATTTCGTTTTAACAGAACGCTATTAAAAATCATTTCCACTCACAGCATGATTGATAATATCAATGCTCTCTCCACAGAACGCTATGTCTTTCTTTCGAGTCTCCAATTCCTGTCTGATCGAGTCAAATGCTTCGACTAATTTGTCCAAAGTGCAGCCGTCACGGAATTTATTTAACAGCAAAAATGCAACGACGTTGGTCGACATGACGGGCGTCGAGGCAGAACAATCTAGAGAATATTTTATTGTATTCAAGTGTGTTCCAATGCAAGCGTAATGAATCAATTATTTCGTTCTTCTCGTACCATATACAACGTGTCGCGCGATACTCTCTACCAATTGTCGATGCTCCTCTACGATAACGTCTGTGCCATAGAGCGACGAACTGGACATCGTATATTTCAGAGTCTTCTCGGCGGGTGGTGTTTTATTAACGGTTAACTTATTCTGCTGTGCTTGAAACGACTTCAACATTTCCTATTAATACATATTTTTAACTTTATAATATTCTAGCTGGTGTCGAGGTGAATTCAACGATCTACTATACTATAATCGTAAACCTTGAAATAGCGCTAAACTAATTTTGGCCACAAAAAAAACGGGTTTCCGGCCCACTGTTGAACAGTGTTGCTAACCGCCAGCTTACCCTAAGAGAGAATGGCTGACAGAAATCAACTTTGACGATCCCATAGTTGCCCTTCAGAGTCTCCCATATGGCTCTAATCGTAGACATAAAGGTTTCCATTTTCTTTGGTTGACCTAGCTGTTCTCTAACGAAATTCCCATCAACGAGACGTTCGTAGTTCATTGTAACAGGTATTAGCAGAGCGTCTTCCACAGTCCCATCCATGTATGCGTCGATGATTACGCTTAGAATGCCACCCTTCGGCATACATGGTTTGCCAGTTCTTGTCCGGCCACCTTCTATGAAGAACTCAATGTTATGGCCCGCTCTCAAGTTCTCCATGATGTATGTGTGAAGAGTGGCGCGGTACAGAACATCTTTGCGGCCCACCGCTGGATCGATCCTACGTTTTATAAAAAACGCGCCCAAGCCTCGCAGTAACCACCTATTCGACATAACGATTAGTGTTAAACCAGGTGCTTAGCAGAGTATTAAAAGTATCTGGTGAATGTCGTCAGTTATTTGCATTTGAAATGAGTCACAACTCGTGTTACAACCTCATAAAATACGGAATATCTCTGCAACGTACCCAAACAGCGGGATTTTTAGATTATCTCCGGCTGCGATCAACGGATTCCTAACGTTGTTCACTAATAGAGTGAAGCTGATCATAATGTAATCTAAGTGGCTGCGATGCAACGGGAGGAACACCAAAGGAAGGCCGGTCTCGTTCGCCTTCTGAAGCATCTCGATTTGTGAAGGTAATACCACCGCAGACTGTATAAAACACGGCAGCAATTTGTACAAGACCCAAGCGGTGATTTTAAGTAAAAGGTTGCTGATCCTGCTCTCCATATCGAGCAGAATCGTTTTCGCCCTCTCCTTTGCTTTGGCCAGAGCCTCGCTCTCGCTGCAATCCTCATTGTTCACAGTTTCCGAAGCGGTCATTTTGATAGCTTCCTCTAGTCTCTCGTCGTTCAGGACCTAAACATGAATATCCTCTACAGTGTCTATAATCCCGGTATTTAAAATACAAAAGTCTAAAGGCTCGTTTTATGTACCAGTTGCGTTACTTTCGAGTAATCGTACTCTTTACGGCTATAAACGTGCGAGATGCAGTTGAACACTTTCGAGAATAGCGTGGGACCTGGATTGACTACTAGTATGTTCAAGCCAAAGGGCATGAGCTGTTTGGTGATACTGTTCACCAACGAATCCTGTAACAACATGAACACGAAATTAATTAATGCATTCTCTTATTTTTCCATTTTTCTTCAACACTAGGTTTACGGGACCCGATCTAATACGTTATTTTTATAATGTAAAATAGTCGGTTTTAGTGTTCCGTACACCTAGTGCTAAATAAAGTACTCCGCGAAGATGTTTCAACATTCTCCGGTCAACTTACGTTTTCGAGGTATCCCCGTACAATGATGATACGCAACCATCGTGAAAAAATTCCACGTGGTTCGTCATACATTTTTCTACCCTTCTCTTATTTTCTAAAATAATTTCCTATCACCGCATGCTCGCGTTGATTACCGTTATTAATGTAACCGAGAATCCGTTTGGACGCATGGCGGAGTCAGTCTGAATCAGATTTCTCGAATTGAATAATTTGATAGAGTAATTGATCGACCCTCTCTATTGCCGGTACATTGCCATCAACAGCCGTGATTATATATCCGATAAAGGTACATTGCACTTAACGGTATACTTCGCGCCGTCTATTTATCACCTCACTGTCGAAAAAATGATCACCGTTTCGTCGTAAACCGTACGTTATTACACTCAAACGCCGCGCAGCGAAACACGCGACAAGATTATGCAATAAAACAGTTTGTGCATGTGTGCCGTGCAATTACGCGCGGCTACAATTGCCGTAGTTATCAAAGGAATTGACAGAATCCGATGCAGCGATTACGTAATTAAATGCGCGTCGGAAGATGGCGGTGTTAATTAGGTAACGAGAGATTTGCTTGTTGCGCGGTGTTTGAAATTCAAACTAAACCAAACAACGTGTACCATTGAGTAATTGGTTTGCAGGATGCGTCGATGTTCATTGATCGAATCAGAGCACACGAGCCGCACTATTATGTTTCAGTGCGTTTAGAATATATCGTCGATTCTACTCGCTAATTTCGGCAACTATTTTGTAGATCAATCAATCACAATATCAACACAGTTGTAATATTCTTTGGAACATTCATAAAATATCAATTAAGGTAATTGCCGGGATCGAACGGATTATTCGGAACAGACGAAACAAAATCTAAGCTCGAGACATTGGCGCACGTGTAGAATCACAATATTCCGAATTTTGCGCGTACGATGGACGCAAGAGGCTCGGCTAAATATATTTTTAGTGTTGGAGGAATGTGAACACGCGACGTCGACGTTGTCAAACTATCTGCGTCGAATCTATCCGCTATTAACGACAGTGCTCCCTTTTCAAATAATATCGCAACCGTTATCACAATGTTACATAATGTTAATACGATCGGTAGACAGCCATTCGAAAATTCGGAACTACAATCTAAATAAATCTTTGGCAATATCTTTGGTGGGGATGATCGTACGGTACAGAACAGTGGATCTATAATAATTGCCCAGCGACACGTGGAACTGCATTCTTTAATATACCTAAATTCATTCTACGCGTTAACTGCCAACTCGTGCGAGCAATTACATTTTGCGTCTTTACGTAGTTGTAAATAATGTGTTAACATCCTTAAATCGCTTTAAATTTCATTTACCTATTTTTTCCATAAATACATAAAATCCGCATTGAATTCGTTACACTACCTAATATTTAATAGAACACAGAGATTTCTATTAGTCTATTAGTCGATAACGGCGACGGATCACGAATGACTCCAGCATAGCATACGGAGGGTTAAAGAAAGCGAGAATCATCCTCGAATTCATGTTTCGCGGAGCTTCAGCAATCGGTATCCTATTTTTACACGAAACTCACTCGAGAAGACGGAGTGCAACTACGACAGCAATGGCGCAAGAACGATGATTTCTCTTTCACCAGAGGAATCAACGGCTCGGTCTCCTTGATCTTGAACAATGAGTTCTCTCGAACTTTTCTCGACTGTTCTCTGTCCTGTATTTTCCGCCTGTGCAGCTGCAAGCCTGTCCGGCGAAGATCTGAAATGTAACGATCCTCTTAAAACTGAGATCATCCGATAGTAATTACACCGTCCAACTAATTCGTTTGTCCAACACACTTTCTTTTGCGTTTCAGTGACCGGTAGACCGTCGAAGAATATCGAACAGTCCAAATTTTAATTTAGACATATTTTTCTGCCTTAGCAGCAGAAGTCACAATGACGACTTTTGCAAAGAACGGTTTGAATAGGTTCAAACAATGTTTACCGAGTTCAAGATATTTTTGTGGTAACAATTACTGTGTGGTGGTTATCGAAACACAAAGTTAGGGGTGGATAGCATTTTGAACTCACCCCCGACAGAGTAACGATTGGTGGTCGGCTCCGACTTCCTCTTCACTTCCGTCCTGCTCTCCCATTTCGCGTAGACCTCCTGCAGACGTGTTGATAGTACGTCCACCATGGTGTTCGCTCTGCGATTATAAACAAAAACGTTTATTTCTTGTTAACGCGTCAATCCTGACGAATACCAGTTTTATTTCATTTTTGATCTATAGACTGCGGATTTTCATAAACATTTACATAAACATTTATTTCTTTTCTCAATAATTGTGATAAACCAAAAATGATACAACGGTGTATATATGAATTCTTTAAATGCTTCTACTGTTTTGCACTTAATAAAATTGATATTTTTCTCGCATTCCGCGTTTCGCGTTTCAATCCGAGTCTCCAGACAACCTTCAAAGTATTAAACTTCGGAACTAGCGGTTCTTAGGAAATCTTTTTTTTTCGAAGAACTCTCAGCGAATCATGAATGATCGTAGAACTTGTCCGTAGCATAACGCGACAGGGAAAATGTTAGGAACGAAATGAATTTGATCCCGGCCGACTCGCAATCACCGACGATCCCCCATCACGATACTCAACGGACAATCACGGATATAATTCGAGAAGAATTTCACGGGCAATGCACCCGAACGCGATCGAGCTTCATTCACGCTCGATCTCCGATGCATTTAACGAGTCGACACGGCCGAGTGCAATTCTGACTGGAGCGGATGCGGTTTTTCTTTTTCCGAACCTGTCTCCTCGAGTCGAACGCACGACAGGATGCGTTCGAGTTCAACGGTAAGTCCGTGCAACGAAGAAGCTGTTGCGTGGGCCTCGATGAATCATCAGGCTCATTGACATAGTCTTCAGGGTTCAAAAAACTTTTTCGAAACCGTTCTTAAAATTGCTCCTACGAAATATTTCCCTTACTTCGGTTTCGGATTGGCACGGAGTAAGGGACCCAATTACTGTGTCTATATTGATTATACTCATTTCGAAATCGATACAGTTTTCGGATCGTGGCACGAAAATGTCTGAGCTTAGCATAGCGATACGGGTTTTCAAAGACCGCGTCCGTAGGGCCGATACCGAAATTCATGTCCCGCATTGTAAAAAGGGGAAAGATCACGACATATCGATCGATACCAGCAATCTGGCCGTGAAAAGCAAAGGTCGGCCAAGAGATTAAGAGATTCAATTGGGGCGTGAAACCGCCGCGCCGCGCCAAGCTCAATAAAGACAGATCGGTCGTGTTCTAAAATCAACGATGAGTGAATTCCTCGTCCGATAACCAATCATTCGTCAACGGCTCGGATTGTTTTGCAAAAATACAACAACCTGATCTCTGTACACCTATCAATCTCTCACACGTCTGTTTGTCATCGAGATACAGAAACGCAAAACCAATTATTATCGAATCTAAACTTTCTCCCGAGCCACTGATTGCAAGCGTGCTCGAGCAAGATGACTTCTTAATCATGCTAACTACGTTCGTAACGACGAGTGAAGCTGTTCATGAGCTTTCTATGCCTAATGGGCGCTGCCAACTGCAGTCATCGCCAGGAATTATTGAGGAATGAAGCCTTCACTAATAACCGATCGTTTCAGTCGCCGCACTCTATAAAACGAAGAAAAATTAATAAAAAAAAAAAATAAAGTCTCTCGCGAAAGTCTCCTCTGTTACAGAGATCGTCGAGGATCTATAAATTGTACAGAAACGAGGAAGCTAGGTTGCACGAAAATTTTCAGTCTTTCAATCTTTACACAGTCTCAAATTGCAGCTATTTTTGTCATAAATGCAGAAAATCCAGAAGGTTTCCAGTGGGACTGTACGAAATGACCCTTCGTTAGGCTCGCACGATTCTTAGGGTGACGAAGTAATTCGCATTGTTCCGTGGAATGGGCTCGGACGGGAAAAAGAAGAGGGGTGCGCGACAATAATGTGCAGCGTCTTGAAATGCGTGCACCGGGTCCAAAGTTAAGGCGCGACGAGTGCAAGGTTAATTCAAGGGCTTTTTTCAACATCCTCTGCAAGTCAAATCCGTTCTCCAAGGCCGATTCGAGCGGCCGTTGCTGTAGGTCGTGGAAATGAATTCTTTATCTCGAATCGATAAGAGCATCTACTTGCCACTTGAAAATTATTTTCCTTAACCCATTGTACTATCATATCGAGTCAGACTCATGAAGAATCTGCTAAATATGTGTGGTGTTGATCTCCTTTAAATTGAAACGAAAGTCTATTGTATTTTAGTCAATATTTAGCCATTCTATACGTGACTATATAACAAATATAAATATTCTTCTTTTCTTAGTAAATTCTAAACGTCGAGGAAGTTCTAATCGTTGTAAAATAAATCGTAGTGCAACGGTTTAAGATATACTGTAAGATGAGCACTTCGTTATGAAAGTAACTAACAATTGTTATTAATAGACTGCAGGTTTTGTGTATTAGCAGGCAAAGCGAGTAGGTGCAGTTTAAAGAGATGTATTAAAAGAGAAATTTCTGATTGGCTCCTGTTCAGTGTTATCAGTAGAGAAAATGTTTAGTTTGCGTAAAAAACCGCAGTTATTAATAATCCCTTCTACGAATGAAATAGTCGAGACTCGTGCGAAACGTATAAAACTGAACGTGTTGATTGATTCTATCCTAGACAAAACAATTTCGGCACACTTACGAGATAGAACAGAACAGCCAATTTGGCCTACATAAGTGGGTCTATTGTATTACTGGTCTCGCCAATTGAACTTCGATATTCCCACGAGTTACGTCCCAGTGATTGTCGCGGTGAATTTGTAAACAGGAAGAAAAGTATCATCGAGCATAACGAATCGCGAGCCTACTGAACCGTGGCAGCGTTTCCGTGTTTCTACTATCATTCCTCGTTTGACTCGATGCGTTTTCAGCTACGGCCTTGAGAACAACGTTGCGCCGGAATCGAGACGTTCGATATGTCGTGAAATATGTATTGTAAGTGGCGGGTTCTGTGTCGCGATCGAGCAGATAGTTGGCAAGGAAAGGGACACCCAGGCGCCATACGATCTGCAGCCGATCTATGTGCACGCGAACGTATCGGGTATCGGTTACATAAACGAGTATTAAATGTAAGCGGCCCGTCCCGATAGGCAGAAGGGTGTAATCGCGAAGTTTCTGTCGCTGGACGGAAAATACAACCGGTATCGTTCGAGGAAAATCGACAAACAAGAGCTGCGTAGCTCTGTCCTCTGGAAACGAGCTACCGCCACCGGAAATACGTTCGAGCTGATCGGCACCGAACCCGAATGGCTATTTGTATCGTTAACCCTTTACGCACGGAGCTACAATCCAACGGAACCAATTCAAATAAAATTGATGTCCGAAAGACCGAATTCTGTCGGCTACCTTCAGCCACCGTCGTCGAAAGGCGAGGTACGTGCTAAGAGACCGCCAAGATTAATCGGCAAAGTCCAAACCGATAAGAGTGTATCGCGTGCCGAGCTGCTGCTCCGGAGCCATCAAACGATTGCAAACGATCGTGAGCAGTGACCGTGTCCACCTCGAGTGGGAGTCACACGATAATCATGATTAATAACCGTGGATACCGGTCCTCAGCAAACCGGACCCACTTTTTCCATGATCGTGTCCCCACGATGACCGACACCTACTTCGCGATCTAATAACCGTCCAGTGAATTTTAACTTTTCTTTCTGCGCTCTGATAGGCTGGTAGACTCTGGCAGTGTCGAATATCCTAGAAATGGGATTGTTTTAGACATTATTTGTCCAGATATGTAAATGAATTTTTGCGTTAATTTATTGAACGAAGCAAAGGCTATGGCCGGATAAAATGGTGAACAGTAAAAAATGCGATGGAAAAAAAGGACTTTCGACGATTTCGACTATCATTAGCACCAGGAATTACTGTTCACCTGCGGCAGTTTTCGCTTTCTCTGCGGCGAAGGGGTGGAAAAACACTAATCGTACTTCAATTTTCCATTGCGTCGTTGCTCTATCAGAATCATAAAGAGAAGAACTGTGCGATCATCCATTTACGGAAGCTGTAATCGTACGGTGGTACGTTAACCCTTGAAGAATGAGAATTTTTAATCGGTTGTTTTTTTTTTACGACCAATGGTTTGGAATGTTACGAATGTATAATAACTTGTAATTTATGTATACAGCATTGACATTGTTGTACAGAAACAGCTCACTTAGCTGAAGTTACACAATACTATGAATATTTATGCAAAATAAAAGTCTTTTGCAACGACTGCTGGTAATAGAAACTGAATAAAATGTGATCAATTTTGAATCTGTTTTCTGAAGAGTTAGTTTATTAGCCGTGAAGAATCGACCCTCGTTTTCGAGACTAGCGACAGATTTTTGCTCGCTTTTCTCAAAGCACCATCTACATAGAGTAGATGCATGTGCCCTAATCGTGCAATACTTTCACAAGAATCCAACACGAGTTTCTGCGTCGTGATAACCTGACCCCACGACTCGGACGATCAAGTGCCGCGTACTATGCGCACGCAAAAGAAGAAAAAAAACGAACGTCAACAATATCGTACGATGTTCCCGTGGTATTTCTATCGAAATGCAAGCTTCCATGGTCAACAATGTCTTTGACCTTTGTCAACCCGGTACTCACTATCGGCGCTAACCGAAAATAAAATTGCGACAGCCGATCCGATCATCGACTCCGTTCCCAGTCGAACGATCACACTGTAACTTTCCTTGAAACGGAATACTTCCGCTTGAAACAAAAGTCGTGTTGCATGCTTGCACGAAAAATACAATGCATAAGATAATATACATATATATTATATAATAGATAAGAATAATTACAATCATGAAATGTACTTTACTGTGTGCAAAGTTATCTGAAGACTCGTTTTCTATTCGTATGAAGTTAGTTTTCCAGGAACTCGGCAGCATTTATTCGGTCAATGTTTACGGAAATCACGACCAGACTGTGGATCTTCATGCAAAATAAACCCTCATTTATCAATAGACTTTTAATGTTTTTATTATTATGTTAAGATGTTGTAAAGATGTTGGATCTCGTATATGCCATAATAATAACAACACGCGTGTACGGAGGACCGCAATGCCGAGTAACCACATTACGCCACGGTAAAAGTAAGAGAAACGCCGAGTAAACAAATTTTTTTGCTCTCACACTTGCTCCAATCTATGCCTCCGGAAATGCCTACGATACGATATGCTATAATGGCGGCATTGAACTGTTGTAACATGCTACGAGTCGGCAATCAGTCGAATCCTTTGACATGAATATATAAATATTACAGATTAATTTCGCTCGATCGAGAAATCTTGGAGAAACACGTCTTAATCCGACAAGGGCACGTGTTATAGGTGTTAGGCAAATCGGACTCGAACGGCACCGGTTATTTTAGCATGCAGATCTAACGGCCGCGCAAAGAAGAAGCAAGACGGTTAACCCCCTAATCGGGAGCGCATGCAAATTGCGATTAGTGGTACAAAGCGTTGTGCAACATTGTTGGCATACATCTGTTTCGACGAGAAACGTAATCGCGAGTGGGGGATATAAACCGTTACACTAAATCTCGTGCGTGTAATGACCCTTGACGATCGCGTTTCAATCAGCTGAGAGAGTCTCTTTCTCTCTCTCTTTCTTGCGACCGAAATTCCACGGTGTGTGCGAAAGAAGAAAAAGAGTTCGAATGATCGTTAATAGCCCGTTAGTATGCGGACCCGGCCCCGGATGTCGGGCGGTCTACGTTACCTGAAGTTGAAGAAGTAGTAGAGGATCCCGAGGAACAGGAAAATCTCCACGAGACCGTCCATCGCCGTGGATCGCGCGATGCGCCGCTCGCCGAGTAGAAAAAAAGCAAATGCGAGTTTGGAAATGCGAACGGCTGGCTTCAAGGCGGGCGGGCCGGCGCGGTGGAGCGAGCGATTATGCTCGTTTAGTCCGTGAAACAGCGTCGAGTGCTCAACTGCTCGTGCTCATGATGATTTCGATCGGCGGACGACCCCGTTCGTTCGCTTTTCTCTCTTTTTAATTTCTTTATCTCGAACCAGCCCGATCGCCGCCGGTGACAATCGCGCAAACTTTGATCCTCAAGGCCTCGCTGCTCCTCCGGGGGACCACCTGGATGCGATCCATAGATCCCCAGAGAGAGAGAGCATACGTCGTTATCGTCGGACGAGCGGCTTGCGCGCGAGGGCGCCCGCTCGCGCGAGCAACTCTCGACGACTTTCGTCGTGGAGAACCTTCGAAACAACACAGTACACGCGATTCGAACACTTTCTACCCGCGGTGCGTTCGATGTCCGGTGATACAGTAGTGCACGCCTAAGTGTCCGTCGCTATCCCCCGAATTTTTTAAAAAAAAGTGTGACCTCGGATCGAGCTTCGGGCGAACCGATTGATAAGTATCTCATGATCACGCGCATCCCCTCCCTCCCTTCGTTCGGTTAACGGCTAATCTGGTTTTTCGTTTTAATCTATCCTTTTTCGCATCTTCTTTAAGTATAAGTGTTGTAGAATGTGTGTGCGAAAGCATTCGTTCGAATCCGGAAAGTGAACGTAATTACAGGCGTTTCAAAATCGGAATCGCGTGTGTACTTCACATACCTAATGCATCACATAAAGTATCCCTAAATAATCGTAAAAAAATCGCTTCGAAAACCAGTCCGCATTCGGTCCCGACTGCGAATACTTGTGCACTACTGTAATCAGAGGATTTGAGACTTTCTCGGCCCGGTATCGCACAGTTCTCCCTGTCAAGGCTTTCGGATGTCAACAGTGTCTTAGTGGAATTCTGTGGATTGAAGACACGCTAGGACGTGAAATCCGCTAGGACAGGTCTTGCAGCCGAAAGCCCGAACACAACAGCGAGAACTGTATCCGGCAATAATATTCGCCGGGGACAGTTCACTGACTCGTTACCGTGACGCGCAGGTAGCATCCGCGAACCCGGGCTCATGCAACCGGAACCCCATTGTGCCGACACGACGATAGAGGAACGGTTCGCTCGCAATAGGCCTAACACTGACAATAAACTGGCGGCTTCTTATAGACTTTGTTGCCTATTCTTATTACACTCCGTTGTCGCTGTTGCGGAGGCTTAGTCACCTGCTTAATTATTCTCAAGCTCCTGATACTTATATTGCTTTAACAGTTGGTGTTGCTGATGAATAGCTTGCGGATTTCTATGTAAAACAAAAATTGTTTGTATCAATTGCAAACTGCAGGGGCTGCATAGACCAAATGAGTTTTTAACGAAAAGTCAACCTTTTAACTTTAAGAATTATTACTGTGTTGACTATAAAAGCTGCATGAATGATTCTTGCATAGACTGGTTCTGTGAACCCCTCAAAGGGCCTCATTGAAAACACAATAAGAAACTGTGAAGGGACGGACAGGTCCAATACAATTTAGCCTACTCTAACACCGTCCTTAAAGACCTCTAAGTTGACGTGACATAAAGTATGATAAAAGAAGAAGAGGATTCTGTACCTCTCAGATACAATAGCATACTTGTTGATGACATCGTCATCACTTGCCCGCTTTCAATTACGAATCCATTATCACGGACACGTAAGAAACGCACTTTTTAAGTATGCAACCCGACCTTGTTACTATACCCGTAACACGCAACCTCCATTAAAAGGAATCACGCGAAAATACAGCGCCGGACGATATGAATTTTGTCATTTTTCGCGATAACTTTCCGTTCTTCAATTATCCGGCATCGTCAAATTTTCCATTTGTCCTGGTCATGCTGAAACGTTTCAAAAGATGTTGTCAAACGCCAATTGATATCTCGCAATACCGAATTCGATACCTGATTTGCTCTTTCCGTCGGAAGTTCCAGTGAACTTCAACTTCCGGCCGCGAGTTATCGGCACGCAGCTCCCGTCGATTACGCGTTCGAATGTAAATAAACAGCGAGCAATAAACGAGCCGCCGCTGATACTCGTTGTACGCAACGCAACACCATTCATTCGAAATTCCGGTGGGAGATCAGTGAACTGTCGTCGAATATTGTTGCGCGTAATATGTATTAACACTAATCCTACCAAGCACAAAACGTATAAAAGTGAAACGTTTTGTAGAAGGGGGAAGATCGAATTTAAATAAAAACGTCAATTCAGTAATTTCCTGTGAAAACGTTTGTATAATTTCAATAATTGTGTAATAGAAAACCGGTCATTTTGACCGTGGTAGGTATAGTATTAATGTACGTTCCAGTAATTATTGGAAATGATCACGTTGGATGGGAAGAAATACCTTATGCTCGGCAACGTTGAGATTGCGTTGAACCGCGAAAATCGAAAGCGAACCACGGGGAGGAGAGTCACACTTTTCAGGGAGGGGAGATTAACCGACGAAAATCCGTTCCTTGTCCCGTGTGATGACGAAAAGGTGTAACACGGAAAAGGAATGATCACGCAAACCGAACGGCCAGTTTCGATTTCGTTCGGCAACCGATGTGATCACCGCAAAGGTCGAGTCATAACTGCACCCAAAGCACCAAGGAGAACACGTGGTATACGGGGCAAAATAACATTCCCCGCGGTGCACGTCGACGACTGATCGGCAACGACACTTTTCTCTTTTCCATCGAGCACACTACCCCGTCCATCAGTGTCATTTAAGGGACGATAAGATTACGGATTTGGGAACGATCCCGGGTACCGGTACTGCGCTCCTCGGTTGCGAAACAACGCGGAACGTGGACAATGCTATTCGAGATAAACTGATGATGGCGTTACTCTCGATTGCCCAATCCCGTCTCACGAAAAATAGTTTATTGGTTAAATCGCGGAAAAGTTGCATCCAGATTACGTCCGCACTTCCATCTTGCTGGGCGCGCGATTGGTTTACACTGACCGAGCAACTATCAGCAAACGAATTGAATGTTTTATTTCTACACTATCGTGGATTGGTTTATTTACAAATAGATGAATCGATAATACGGGGGAAACTTTTCCTTACTCGCTTACATAAATAAGTGGAATAATGTTGCTCGGCCAGAATCGTATGTTAGACCGCTGTGCTGTGTCTGCATTTTCTATAGCCTCGAGTCGGCTCGAATTAAAAACAGCTTTAAAAAGATTAAAAATTCCACTGGTCACGCACTGATCGATCGCGGCGTAGACCGCTGCATACGAAATACATTTCGTTCGGAACACTCAATATTTGAAATTTCACATTTTCACGGGAACATCGAACATGTAAAGGGGAACGATCGGGACGAGAGATTCCCCGTTTAACAGGTTTGTGCATTCGCACGATTCACTCTACACGAACAGCATTCTCGAGCCACAGAATCGGTGTGAGCCGATGTCCAGTTAGTTCCATGCAACCCGTAAATTAATCCTATTGAAAGCCATTAACGTTTCATGCGGTTCTTTATTGTGCTTCAATTTACAGGACCGCATTAAGATTCTCTGGCTGTACGCGTGGAAGGATTCATTGGTAGTCGGAGAACTCGCGAAACAAACAACGATTTCGTGTGGGACTACGCTTTCTTCTTTACGCGTTGCTTTCACAATCAAAACGGTGAACGTAGCGGATTGCACTGTACACATTTTACACGGTGGTTCGAGCCCCTATACCTCGACTCGAACAACGACAACCTTACCGTGGCATTAAACACGATTACCGATTACGGTTTTAAATATTTGATCATCGATCGCATTAACGATTGCATTTTTTGATCAACTGATGTAGTCTCGCAATCAACTGTCGAGTGGATAATTAGTAATAAAGTTGGTTATTTCATCATCTATTTCTTTACAATCAATGACTATACCCGATATAATGGTAAACTTAGTATGTTTCATAAAAATTTATAAGAAGTTGTATTGTTGCTGACAGAAAGTTCACAATCTACAAGTAATAGATGTCTAAGACATCAATTTACGATAGTCAATATTAACATACTGTAATAATTATAGCGGAGAAATTTTTAAATAATTGCATAAGAAATTTTTTACCACGTGAACAAAAAAAATGTTAAAAATTATGACATATTGTGCAAGAAATATTGTGCAATGATTAAGTTCGAAAATAATTGCGGTAACGCTTACGTTTTCTGTCATAAATAACTTCTGGATGTGCTGAGAAAGAGTTAGATTATAGCGTGCAAATTTAATTTGGTTTATCTTTCCTATCAGATTGACAAGCGTGCAAAACATAACCTACCTCCAAAAAATATACTTAACAGATTTATACGTAAATTGTAACTTACCTTTTGACGATATTTCAAGACAGTTCTTCTATTCACATGGACCGACTATTTAACATTTATTTAATTGTGAAACACTATGAAATATACTTCACAGTATAAGACATGCAATCCTGCATACTGTAACACTGTTGTATGCGTTCAACGTACTATCGCAAATTTCGAACAGAGATTGTAGCTGTTGAATTCGGAATGAACAGTTGTCAATGAAATAATATCGTGTATGACACGATTATTGTTAGGAATAATTAAGAGTCTATAATAACTGTAGTGTACTATAATTAATAATATTCTGCGATAATTTATAATTAGGGACAGTGATGTTTACGGCCGTACACGGCCATCCAAACATGGCGCGCGAGTATGCGAAAACACGTGCTGACAGAATGAATACATACCTGTAGCGCGACAATAAATAATAATTACTATTTTAACGCGTTGGTAGTCTAATTACTCTGACAAACAAAAGTGTATTCAAAGTTGCGTAAATCTGCGAAAAATGGCGGTAAGTAATGCTACATTAATCAATTAAAAAAGACAATAATTATACTTAACCTAATCTTCGTAAGAATACGATAATGCAATTTGTCATTTTGTATAATTAGTTTGTTCTTATTTTTAACGAAACAGAAGAAACTTAAAATTAGCGCGATCAAGAGAAGTAATCAGAAAAGAACCAAACTTATGAAGCAAGGGAAACTTCGAACAAGGCGGCACAAATCTAAAAAACAAGTCCAAAAAGTAGTGCAACCGCAACCAGAATCAGTAGAAGAAGAAGAGAGTGACCATGGAGAAGATCTTTTGACGATGGTCGAAGAAGATGACTTACAATTTCTGGAGAAAGCTATTTCTAATAAATCCTATAATTTATTGAAGCACATACATCTAGATCAGTACGTTGAATATATCTTTTTGCTTCGTTTAGCGTGATATTCTAATGGATAAATGTTTATAAATCATGTGGAATTTAGAGCAGATAATAAGCAAGATAGGAAAAGAAAAAGTAGGGAAACACTGGAAGAAGTATACGAGAATAACGTTTCCAAGATAGCGGATGAAGAAGGCAACAAGAAAGTTCGTATGTTGCTTCCCACAAAATCTCAAAATGGGATTATAGAGAAAAGGGTAATAGAAGTCAATGAAGAAGATAATAAAGATGATGAAAATGAGCCTGAAGAGCAGGATGCGGAAGATGAGAATATGGAAGTGGAAGCAGATGTAAGAGTAATAACTAGATGAGAAACAAGAATAATAGAAGAGTCCTTATGTATTTATGAATTAATTAATATTTCAGAATAAAGCTGAAAACAAAAATGAAAATATGAAGCCTGTGTCTATGGTAGAACTCTTAGCATGTTCTAGGGAAGCACGAACAGCCAAACGTTTAAAAATTGGTATACTCGCTAGCAGTCTTCTAGAAGCACCAGAGGCTAAGTCTGATAATTTCAAAGCGTTGCTAGATTTCATGGAAGAATCAGACCCAGAAGTATACATTACTGTTAGAAAATTGGCGACAGTGTCTTTGTTAGAAGTTTTTAAAGACCTGCTGCCATCTTATCATATTCTGCAAGTCCAACAAGAAGGTGTAAAATGTATGTAGTTATGGTAACATTATTATTTACATTGTAATAACACGTTGCAACATATACAATAAACGTCTTTTACTTCCTTAGTGAAGAAGGACACATTAGCGCTACAAAATTACGAAACTACTCTGTTGAGGAATTATAAACGGTATTTGCAAAAATTGGAGAAGATGTCTGGAGTATTAAAACGAAAGAAAGGAGATACACGGCCGTTGGAAGGACAGGATATTGAGTTAGGAAAGATTGGAATAACGTGTATGTGCGATCTTTTAACGACTCATCCTTACTTTAATTACTCCGTTAATATCGCTAATTTTTTGATACCGTTCCTTGACAATAAACACGAATTTGTAAGACAAGAAGTGGCCAAATGTTACTCGCAAATATTCAAGGAAGATAAACGAGCTGAATTGTCTCTTACAGTAAGAAACTCGAGTTACAGCTACTATAAGACGAAATCGAAAAATATTACTTATACTGTTACATCTTTCAGATAGTACGTAGGCTGAATCAATATATAAAAGCAAAAGCTCACTCTGTTCGCTCTGAAGTTTTGTCCGTACTCTTATCCCTTCGTATAAAAGACGTGAATTTGGATAAAGAGAAAGAAGAGGAAACTAAACAGAAGAAGCTCATGTCTCACAAACAAAGAATTCTTGCCTTGAGTAAACGAGAACGAAAGAAGAATAAAAAGCTAGAACAAGTAGAGAAGGAATTGCTCGAGACTAAAGCAGAAGAGAATAAACAGACTAAGCAGAAGTTGCTTACCGAGATTACTAGCATAGTATTCACCATATACTTTAGAATTTTGAAACAAACGCCGAATAGTAAAATTTTATCTATTTGTTTGGAAGGCCTTGCAAAGTATAGTAACATTTATCTACATTAAATTATATATGTCACATTATATGATATTTTACTGTATGTAATAATTGCAGATTCGCGCATTGCATAAATTTGGACTTCTATCAGGATTTAGTAACTGTCATAAATAAATTAATGGAAGAAACAAATTTGAGCTTAAAAGATCAATTATATTGTATTCAATGCGTACTCACGATATTATCAGGTCAAGGGTCAGCATTAAATCTCGATCCTTATAGGTACGTATCTCTGAAAAAACTAACTAATGTTTTTAAGGAAGAAAGTTGAACATACAGTGTTATTTTACAGGTTTTATGTACATCTATATAAAAATTTAATAAATATCCATTGTGGTAAGACTCAGTCTGAGTCGGAGATTCTTATAAAAATTTTAGTACAAGCTTTAATTCAAAGAAGGAAAAGAATCGCTCAGAATCGTTTAATAGCGTTTCTCAAGAGAATGGCTATTGTATCGTTACAATCTCAGCATAATACAGCACTCAGCATCCTCGGAATAATAAAACAAAGTATGCAACTTGGAAAAACAGCAAACATTTTGCTAGATACAGACTGTAGTACTGGAGACGGCTTTTATCAACCGGAATTAGAAGAGCCTGAATGTTGTAATGCACATTGTACCGCATTATGGGAGCTTGCAGCTTTGCAAGTACGTACCCATAGAGTTTTTCAATAACAATAGATATCGTTGATGTTCTACTGATTAATTATACTTTTATCATGTTGTCTATACAGCGACATTACCATAGCGCTGTTCAAAAAATTGCGAAAAATATAGCTTGGGGTGTGCCACCAACTGGAGAAGGTAGTTTACCCCCCGAAATTGCAAAATTGTAAGTTTCATTCACAACGAACGTTTCATTAGCGTCAGATGGCATTTTTCAACGTACAATGTAAATTATATTTAACTTGTTATCGAGATCCAGAGGACCTATATTTACATTTAATTTGTTATAGAACTCCGGAGGAACTGTATAGCGAGTACGATCCTACTGGTGTTGCATTCAAACCAGCCGTACCAGTTCCCAAAAAGACAACTACAAAGAGGACAATAACAACACACCATTTCGTTAACAGCAAATTCGGAGATTACGTTAACGGCAAATTCAGATATCACGTTAACAATAATGAATTATTTGCAGACGGATATGTGGATTTTTATAATGCATATCGCAGTTAACATTATGTAATACGAACTACAAAGAATGAAACGAGCAGTTTCACCTTTGTAAATAATTATGTACGATCTCGTCGTCTTGTACGTAGCTGTATAAAATAAGTAGCATTCCGGAGTAAATAAATCAAAACAACAGAATTTTATTGTACTAGAAGATTTGACAATGAAACAAATGTACAACAATAATTGTGATTCGCATGCTCATGAACTGTTGTTATGTATTTACAATGCATGTACAGTTCTTATCACAACCGATAGAATTCGCGATTAAATGAAAATAATTTAAGATAATTGATTCCTAAAACTTCAGCAACTTAGTACGATAAGTTCAGAATAAATAACTGGTTTTAACTAGAAATAATAAAATGTTTGTTTCAGGATGTCAGCTTACAGCTATTTCTTCCAAACTTTTTTCTAAAATAGAAAAAAAACAAATTGTCCTGAAATCATCATGAAATGTATACAATAAGAAAATGCGATATTTACAGACATAACGAAATATTTGTTCGTAAAGATAAATCTGAAATAGTTTAAAAGATTGCTGACTAATACTTGTATACCTACAAAATGCATTCTATACAGTATCTGTGACAATCCATGGTACTGCTCTATGTTCTTATTCTTTGTACAAAGTAGCATTGCATTTTTATTACATTCATACTATAAAATAAGGAACAATATATCATTAATTACTATTAAAGCTGTTTAACCGATAACATTCACATAATTATGCTGGCCGTACAGACACATCCTCTTACTTGGAATTAGATAATCTAGATTTGGAAATCGATTGCATCATCGAGCTTGGAATTCTCTGAATAAGTCTCTTCGTCTGATCTCGTTTCACACGGAATTTGTTTTACATTGTCATGTTTTGTTGGCGACGTTAAATCGATCTTCTGTACAGGTATATATTTACGTTCTATAATATTCATTTTTATAGCGTCTTCTATCTCTAACGTTTCGTCTATATACTTCTCTTCGTTTCTTATCAGTTTCTTGGATGTGATTTGTGCGGTTTTGTCGAGGCTCAAAAGTTTAGATGCATTAATTTTGTCAATGGTTTTTGTAACGATGACTTGTTCGTTTTTATCGTTTTGATGAGGAGGCTGTGAATTTCTTTTAGCAAGTATTATTTTAGTGTACTTGATGGTGGGTTGGTTTGTACGAGTTTGCATTGGAATTGTAGTTTTAGTTTTCGATATAGTAGGATTTTGAGGTCTTGTCTGGAGTATTACATGATTTAAATTTTGCATGGCTACGTTAGGGCATATGATAGTTTGAGCAGAGGGTGTGATAAATTTGTTAGTTGTCTGTTGCTTGTCTTGCTTGTTACTTATAAGAACAACTTTAGTGTTGCTATTCAATTTTGATGTATTTTTCTCGTGAACGTCTATAGGTACGGTTACTTGCGACAAAGATGGATTCTTTTCGATAGAATTCAAATTATCGTCATCTTTTGCGAATATGATCGGTATGTCCAATATGTTTCCTAAATCATCGTCAATATCGTTTGCAAAGCAATTCTTTTGTATGGTCTGTGGTTTCGCTTTGTGAATCCTTTGCAGACTGGACGTGTTCACTGTGATTTTTGGCATTGTTTTTGTAGATCGTTGCGTGGCTTTTAACTTGTTAGACAACGGTAAGATAGTGGCTGAGCTATGACTATTTAATGGTACTATCATCGGCGAACAAGTAGGTTTAGCATTAAGAGAACTTTCAACCATGATTATATTCCCACATGATGTATTATGAGAGTTATCGTTGTTGTTACAGGTTGTTACTTGTCGAGGTAATTGTGACATCTTGAACGTATCCAATGAATGAGCAGAACTGAGCATCACATGCGAAGAGTTACTGGTCGTTGCCATGTCGTCCATCACTATAAAATATATAGGTAACGTATCAACAAGTTTTTTCAGATATAGATCAGCAATCGTTTCACTGACTTAATATGAACACCATTCAAGGATATAGATATGTTCAGAAATTATGGGAAACTCTCATTCTTACTGTACTGGAAACCATGCAAGAAACTATCAACATAACAATAACAATTCGATTATAGCGTGATTAATGTTTATACGAATCGTACAGGTACTATTAGATTTTTTGGGTCGAATGTGTATACTGTATAGAACACTTGAATGGAAAATTATTACCGTATGAATTCAGTGAAAATTTGTATAAATCGTTAATGCAAATAGGATCGGGGTCAGGAAACAAATAAATTCAAATTACATGAAAAAATATTTATTTAATACAAAATAAAAGGTAGCGCTAATATATGTACAAAACATTACTTTAAATATTTTTGAATATATAAACTTATATTAATTGTAAAATAATATAAATACATGCTATATTTTATAACAAATATATATGTATATGTACACGTAATCCCCTTGTTATCTTTATGCAGCAAGAATAATTTACAAGAATTGTTTTATTCTATATGTACAAAATCAAAAAAGATTATTAAATGCACTAATAACAATTCGAAATATAATACGACTAGAAATAAATATGGTCAGTTAAAGTTATTGGACTAATGCAGTCATTCTACAGAAACACATTTCGAATAAAAACGTAAAAACTACAAAAAACAGGTAAAAGTTTGAACCACAATCTATGAACATAATAGCAACATAAAGAATTGAAACAACTGTTCCGAGACTCCTGTGTCAATGGTGTTCATGCATAATGTGTTTTGTTTTCCCATAAGTTAGGAGTCGTTTTAATTTGATGAAACAAATTGTAGATACAAACACAAACTAATCATTATTTTAATAAAGTAAAACGCTATTCAAGAGGTAAAGTGTAAGTAGTAATATATCGAGAAAAAGCTCTAGTCTATACATGGCATATTCTTGTGTACAAAGGGAATTTCTACAAAAGAAACATATTCCAAAAGCTTTTGTAACTATATTGGACAGATGACATGGAAGCCTCCTCTCAGTGCTCTCATCTCTTAAAACGTAATACTTTAATACTGAAAATGGTCAGTACATTTTTGTTGTTCATACTGTTTTTGTTTTTTCAATGTTGTAGACACTTCGAAGCAAATATGAAAATTTATTTATTTTACACTTTTTACGTGTATTATATACGGATGTACGAAATACATTTCAAAGATACATATTACAATTGCGTAACTTTTGATACATATGTACAAGATTGATCAAATTTAGGGAAAAATACTTCTGTTAAGAAAAGAAAAAAATAATCGATCGTTTCGTTTTAGTAGACAAACTTTTTACAATGCTTTCGTTGTACGAATGTACCCTTAAAAGTAATAATTAAATTCGACATTTCATTGGGAAGTGAAAGAAGTTCGTATTACGACGTTGGCAAATTATTTAGTATTTGATTAGATAATAATATTCTACCTTTTGACATCGTGGACGAGGTTGGTGCTACATTATTTGCTGCAGAATTGTTTGGGGTCAGTAAAATGCTAGACGCTGCTATACGCGTGGACGATGAACCTGTTGCAAGTGTGAGAGAACTTTTGCCGTTTTGTAGCATGTTTGGTAAATTCCCGTTCGACGAACCAACTCCAGATTTACTATGTATTACTATGTACAGGAAAAAATCGAGCATTCATTGAATGTAGTATACGACTGTAGGATAAAAACAAAGTACAGTAAACCCTCCTATAATGCGGAGAAAAAATTGCGGTTTGATTTGTATCAAATTTCATTTAATTTTATCCGATTTGTACTAATTCTGAGTTTCCTGTTACGCAGTTACAATATAACACTGTACAAATTAATCGCGTTATAGGTGAGTTGACTGTACAACCGTTGCATAATATTTACCTGCTGTAGTCGGTGTAGTCACCCTAATTTGGTTTCCAGAACTCGTCAATACGTTCACCAATTTCGCGTCTCCGTTTTTATCAGGCATGTTGAGGTGCCTGTAGTTATTGGATATTACTTTCGAAAACCCTTTACCCGACGATACTATCGCTTTCATTTTTGAAACGTTCTGCAACTGAACGTTCGCCGATACGATTTTAGGCACTTTAGTCGAGGAGATCGAAGATTTCGCGGTACTTTTAACCATTGACGACATGGTTTGGCCAGTTGACGCCGGTGCCAAACGTATTGGGCCAATCGGTGCTAAACTCGCCAAGGAACCAATATTCAACGTGATACCACCGTTGTCTGTCGTCGAATTTTGCTGAAATAAAAATGTTCGTTATTGCATTCACTTTTTAGAAGGACGTATACGTTTTAATATACAAAGTATCTCGTTGAACTCTCCATAATAGTTCATTGTATTTGTCTTGAAACGCTCTGTCAAAATTTAAATAAAAAACCATATCGTTCCATTTTAAAAAACATTATTGTACGTAAGCTCTCAGAAAATATGACCTTGAGATGAGTTATGTCCCCTTCCAAATACGATAACTTTCTCTGAAAACATTTTTTTGTATTTGTATGAATAACAGTTATTAAGGATGGCAGAGTTAAATGAGATACCCT
Organism: Halictus ligatus; assembly: GCA_028454255.1. NCBI lineage: Eukaryota > Metazoa > Arthropoda > Insecta > Hymenoptera > Halictidae > Halictus > Halictus ligatus. The sequence goes on from CM052143.1 coordinate 7,157,250, forward strand.
CGTATACAATTGTTTCGTTAATTACCTGACCAGTGAGTCTAGACGTTATTAAATGCTCTACGAAGTGTGCTTTTTGATTACCAACTACACGAGGTTTGCGTTTCACGGTGTGACCTGCGTGCACTGCACTCGACGTTGCTAAATTCGACTGTGCATTGAATGTCCCCACTTTCGAAACTGCAGGCGACGATGTATTTTGTCCAACAGACACCGCCGAAGAGATAGGTGTGTTTGGTCGAGATTTTTTCACTGTTGGAGAATTCGGTTCGCTTTCGACGGAACTGCTCGTCGAGTTTCTCCGTTTCCGCGGTTCTTTCCTGTTGTTTTTACTTTCGAAACTTGACAGCAAGGTAGATCTCAACGGCAACGGTTGCGGTTGTAGGAGAATGCTGCCTACGAAATCCCCAATTTCGTCCAGGATACATCGGTCCACCATGCTTTGTGTAATACCCTCCGATATCTTCTTCGCGGTAGATATCCTCAAGTGATCGTCCGCGGTCCCGACCACCACCAAGCTTGTCTCGACCAACATCTTTTCCCGTAGATCTTCTAGATCATCGGATCTCACGAGCGTAGCATTTTGCCCGATTACGAACATCACTGGACAACGAATATCCATCAACGTATCATCCGGCGTACCTCTTTTGCCTTCGACTGTAGAGAAAGGAAATCCAAGGCAAATAACTGCAGTCACGTGTTCCATTTGTGCTACCTAGAAATATTCAAATGTAACACAAACAGTCTTATTGTATGGCATAATATGTGATATACAATAGATTCCCTCTTATCCAGTCTTGCTTCAATCGGTCAACACAGTCGTTGTCGATTATTCTAAAGGACTTCGACATAAGGCAATCAACAATATACTTATATATTTTTGATTCACTGTATATATGAATTGGATTACCTGGCAGAAGTCTGATCCCATATGGGCCTGTTAAGAGGAAGTCTACTATAGACAGTATTGGCACTAAAGTGTAGATACTACCTGGCATGCAAGAGCAGCGCCAGCATTGAAACCAACCAATATGATCGGTCGGCCAGGACAGTCGCTTCTGATATCCTGTATTTTCGTCCTAGTGGCTTGAACTAATTGATCGACGCAAACCATCATAGTCATTCTATTGGCTGCTAAACCTAAATGTGTATGTACAGTAACAACCATTCCTAAAGCTCCTAATTGTGATATCCACTTATGTTGCCTTGAGGACATGGTGGAACCAACACCGGTGGGTGTTATTATTAAAATTGGATTTCCTGGTAATTTTTTCTGCAACAATAAGGTTAACAATTACATTAATGAACATATTACGTACAAGTATGTGTTGTAACGATCTAGGAAAATTTCATTACAAGTCTGTTGCTGTTTAAGCTCGGAGCAATCGGATCCCACGATCTTTTCAGAAGCGATCCAAGGGTTTCCCATGTTATAGAGCCTGTTTTCGCACTAATGTTCGGTTGCACAGCAATCATCTTGTCGATAAGTTGAGGAATTTTCAGTCTTAAGGTTTGCAGTATGTCGAGGTAAATCCCAAGGTATTCTTGAGGAAGATGATCGAACAGTAGATTATGCAACCATTGAGCAAGTCTCCAATCCCAGCCCGCGGAAGCTAATGTTTCTCGAAATCTTCTTGCAGCTATATCGATCGATGTCCGGCGAAATATTGGTTCTATAACGCTGGTTGATTTGGCTAGTCTCGCGAGCCTTTCCGAATTAAATATTTTAAGGACTTTGGTAAATATTCTATTCTGCACAGGGGTCCACAATATTTTATCGAGTCGTTCTTCCCAATCTTCGTTCTCGTCTGGTCGTGCGAAATTCGCCAAACCTTGAAGCTCGTCCATTTGATTCCTAGATCTTGTTAGGTCAACCGGTGGTACCAATAATTCATTACAATCTTCTTCCACGTCGATTTCCTCATCCTGACCAAGTTTCTCCCTGAAACATTAAAATTTATATATAGTCCTTTGCTTAGCAAACTCAAAAGTTCCTCTATATTCAGTTTCTTACGTCGATGAACTTTTTTTAGGAAAAAATAGTCTTTTCAGGGGTTTCACGTATATGTTTTCTGGTCTCCAATTCCATGGTCTAGCGTAACAATGATCTCTTGTTATCATATCGACTTCAAGCTCATAGCAGCCAGCAAGCTGATGTAAGTAAGTTGTTAATCTATTTGGATTATCATCGAATGTATCACTCATAGGGCTCGGTACCCTTGAGCCACTAATAGATGTGGAAGGTATTGCTGACATTGGAGTCAACATTGTTATTATAAATTTCTAATACAAAATATATCCATAAGTACAATTAACGTTTATTTGATAATACTGGATCCGTTTAAACCATTTAATCCATGACATTCGTTAATTTTTTAAATGTACAATCCTAGAAATAATTATTGTCTTATATAATTAACGTATATTACAACAGTATTTACATTCGCTACCTCGATAATAGATAATACGCTTCGAAAAATCGAAACAAACAAAGTGCGTAAATTTGAACTATTTGGAATGAAATGTATATAGACGCATGCATAAGTAATATTTTTTATTACGTAAATTGCGTTAAACGTACGAAATATCGTGGTATATTTCTCCTGAAAAACTAACCTTTAATGTACATCAGTATCAGAGCTGTTTGCAATAGCATCAGAATTCAGTAGAAGTTGAGGCACTATGGATCGAATTAGCTGTCGTCCAATAATGCACGAGTCTATTAGGTTAGGCTGTACATTTATCATTCAGCATGTAATATTCGATAATGTCGAAAATATTCTATCGATTGGACGACTCCTGCATATAATAAAGTCACTCGAAATTAGCTTTTCTAATGGTAGAAATTGAGACATGTAGAAGCATCGTGGATTCAAATAGACCCAAGCGCTGGCGTACGTGTTGCGTGGGTCAAGTAAGGCATATTTATAATTCCATCAAACTAGAATGAACAAACTGAACGAAAACATAAATAATTATACGGATGTGGATAATTACAATTTAAGTCAATTTAAGTAGCGTGCAACGGTCAGAACAACAGATGTTCACTAATACCTATGACGAATCTAATTGACCAATCGTGGACTATAAGGAAATCAAGCCAAATTTTTATGTTGCTTGAAAATTAATTACGAGAATATATAAATTCATTTTTATTATTGACAATCAATTACAATAATCTTTTTTTCCATTTACTTATATTTGGTTCGAGAAATCTAAAGATTCGATTTCAACATGGCAGATGTCACAATAAAGGTTAATTTTCAATCACCGTAACATTTTGCAGCAAGTGGCAGCAACGAATACATACGTCGACAACATCAAACCAAATAGTTGCGTCAAAATTGAAATTTAATTGTAAGAAAGATGTAACATATTCAGTATTGTTTTTTCAATAGTATATTTAAATGTATTTTTATGTATTTTATGTATGCCGTGACTAAATTAGTGTCACAACATATTTTAAAAGATTTCAATATAAATGATTGGTTAACACTCGTTTTCATATATAGAAGAATAGTGTTAGATCGTTAACGTAGGTAGGTAAATAATAAAATGTGGATATTTATGCAAATTTACGTCTTGTACAGTACGCATACGTACATTTATATATGGGATTTTTTTTCTTATTGCATAGGCTTTCCATATAAATTGATGCGGTAAACATTAAGTCTTCAAAGTATATAAAATCTTGTCTTCATTATTTTTACAAGACATAAATGTGTAAAAATCCATGATCTAGTAACTAGAAACCATTTATTCATACACCTTTTAATTTGTTCCATCATGATTTGAAACATATGTTTATAGGTATTTTTTATAATGGATGGACCCTTGTTAACCAGCACTATACAAATACACTATAATGTGTATGCTTGTACACGTGTACAGTGAATTTAGATCTATGTGATTTCATACATATTTATTTCTGTACACTTCACAAGTGAAATGATAACTATACTATGATCACTTTTGCTTGTCCAAAGACATAATGGCTGCTTCACGTAGTACAGATTTCTTGACAGGATTTTGGTTCGATATATTGTTAAGGATCATTTTGGCAGGAGTATTTATGTAATATTTCTTTTAAAATTTACTTCTCGACGCTATCGTTATTATTATTTTTATGCACACTTATTATTCTTTGTACAAACAGAGAGTTGGAGAAAGCAGAACCATTTACAAGAAAAATTCATGAGGACGAGTTATGGTTATATAAAAATCCAAGAACCGATTCCTATGTTCCAACTACAGCATTATGGGTAATGTACCATAATGTCGTATCACATTTTTATAAGTGTATCAAACCGTAAAAGCATTATTCATTTCTATTTTTGCAGCCTTTAGTATTCCTTATGCCAGCTGCAGTGATTTTAACTACTTTCATAATTTGTAAGGACAAAACTGACTTCTATCAAGCATTATTGTCAGTGACTTTAGCGTTGGGCTTCAATGGTGTTGTAACAGATATTATAAAGATTATAGTTGGTAAGAGTTGGTTTTTCAAACATGTCTGAACAATGTTTATAAATAGCGAACAAGACACGCGATTAACGAACCAATTTTGTAGGCCGCCCTAGACCAGATTTCTTTTGGAGATGCTTTCCGGATGGGAAAATGAATCCAGATTTCAAATGTAATGGAAATCCAGTTGTTGTAAGAGATGGAAAGAAGTCGTTTCCAAGTGGACATTCCTCGTGTATGTATCACTATAGAAAACCACGTCGACTCTATAGTGACCATTATTTATTTTTCAGTCGCATTCGCAAGCTTTGGTTTTATTGCTTTATACGTAGCCGGAAAGCTGCATACATTTAGCCTAGTAGGCAAAGGACAATCATGGAAATTATGTGCATTTATTTTTCCGATTTGTATTGCACTTGCAATAGCGCTGAGCAGAACATGCGATTACCACCATCATTGGCAAGGTAAACATAATTTTCCACAACATCCAAGAAATATTCTAATACTTGATATTTTAGATGTGGCCGCAGGCTCGGTGATAGGATACTCTTTAACATACATGTGTTATAGACACTATTATCCACCTCTAGACTCACAAGTGTGCCATAAACCCTACGCTGTGCTTACCCTCCAACCGGAAATCGCAAAGACCAGAAACGATCAGATCAAATGGATCTAATGTATTATTTGGAAAAATGAGATTCTGATGTAATAGGACCGTACTCATTTAATACAGTGGCTCGCATAGTTGATCAAACCTGTCGTGTTTGACCGAGTATTTGAGTACATTGTATCTTCTTCTTCTGTCATACTCTTAATTTATGCCTGTGTTATGTATATTTACGAAAATACCAAATAATAACGATACTTAAGTTTCCAAGGAATGTACATTAAATATATATTTTTACATAAAACTAATTATTTTACCATGCAAAACAGTCTATTTTATTATCATTTCGTCTTTATTATATCGCTCATTTACCGCAACAAAGAGTCATAAACGTGATTATAATACTTTCTTTCTATTCTTTATCATGAATAATGTGTTGTTTGAACTTTTAGATTAATTAAGGGGAGATAAACAGGGGTAAAAGATCAATTACAATATTAAATAAAAGTATATAAAATCAAACTGGTTTTTCCTAAAATAAAAGATTTGTTAGTAATGCTAGTTAGTAATGCCCGCAACAAATACGCAATTAATGTACGTATATCGGGGGAATTGACGGGGAAAAAGTAAAATAGAAGCGAACGTACTCGAAGAGCGAGGTTCAGCGGCGCGGTTATTAAATCAATCACTTTTATCGAATAACAGTTTCTCTCGGACGGTGTAATTTTTAAATCGTTTGAAATGGCGCGGTTCAAAGTGCGCAGAAACCGTACAGTAATCGTATCGCGCGGCCGACCGCCATTTTGAAGGTGTCGCGTATGACGCGCCACCACATTAGTTTCAGTCAAAGAGGAGCCAGCGGTCGAGTTGATGGTGTTAGCGCTTCTCGTTAAACTTTTTAACTTGGCGGTTGATCGTATGTGTCTTTGTGCATCGTGGAATTCGGACGAATATCTTCCACATTAGTCAAAGAGGGATCAACATCGAGTTTCGTGGATCGGTTGCAAACGGGACGGGTGTAACACGGCCGTGCACCTTTTTCCGCGGAAATTAACAGTTGTATCAGGTTTCTCAGCTACCGTGAAGTGACATAGTTATTTACGAGCTGTTGTGTTGGTGAAATGTTGTCTCAACTTCCTGTACATGGCGAAGACTCGTGAGCGTCGTCGACCGTGTTGAATAGTCAAACGCCAGTGTTCGAAAGGTATTTCGTCCCTTTCTGAAAAACCATTAATCGTATCGACCTGTTTCACGCAACCCAGATCGACGAGATCGTGCCAGTTGCGCGTGCAAATGATCAACATGGAAACGGATAAGATTATCGGCGACACAAACACAAATCTTCAGGTATGCAACATATACAGTGGAGCTGTACGCTTATTTGAATGTAATATCGTTCGAACCATTGATTTACCAAATTAGTTATCTGATCAGCCACCCGATTCTTCTCGGAATTATTGCCAGGTAATGTTCCAGTTTCGCGAACGTCCCGAGTATCTTATCCCCCGTCGACAGGTTCGGTAAATGTATTAGTATTTTTGACCCGCCATTCTACCGCCATCTTATGTCTCCTTATGACAGAGAAATTCGCTAACATTTCACGATCAGTCGTTAATTTTTCTAGAAAAAGCTTCGTTGGTCGCGTCCGATTCTCGGCCAAATAAAATCAACGGCATGAATTAACATTGCGCGCAAAAGGTTGCAGGTCTCTGTCGCACGCTATTGTCACCCACGACGATGGCTGTGATCGTTCGACGGAACTTCTTTTATCAGAAGTATATTTACCTGTATCTATCGGTGACAGTTATCGTATCGTTTTCGGAAATTTGTTATCGCACGCCTATTTCGGTGTATCCCGTAACGAAAACAGAATCATCTTGTGGTTTCACGGTAATCGTTACGACAAGTGTCCACTCTTTAATCCGGATCAAGGAAAATACGTATTGTAAACGGAAATCGTACGCGATTTATGTGCTCTGTCATCGAGCATATTTTTCTTTTATAGTATAATTTTGTACACACCGTTAATAATTTTGCGTCATGAACCGAATAATGTTTACACGGTGTCTTCGGTGTATGTGCGTCCTTCTATGCTTTTTTTTATATCTAGTATGTTTATAGAGGTATATAGTGTATATTTATTCGCAAGCTAAAATTCGAATCGATACGCTGACACATCTGATCGAATTATGTATTTGTCAACGATACATGGCCGATCAATTTTACGTAAAATCTAGCGCAGCCGGTAATCTCCAATTGGAAATCACATTTGCTCGATAACATTCAATTGGTAATCACTTAATTCAATCAGATAATAATCGTCTTTGTTACTGAAACAAAGAAGAGAGACGTATGACTCGAATACACGTCTAATCTCAATTCGTGGGGAACACCGAGAACAGCTTGCTACATAATCAATGTTTAGCTCCCTCTTCTCCCTTTCTGCTGTTTTTTCCACTTTTACGATCTCGTACTCATTTTTAATGCTTCGTTCATGCCAATAATAAGCGATCGGTGATGATCCGCAATAGTATTTTACTTTCGTTCGATTTGAAACGAATTTCTTGTATTGGAATAAAAAATCTAGCGCAAACTGAATTGAAAAATTCATGAGAGCAAATTAAAGAGGCGTGAATCGATTAATTTCGTGATAGCTTAATTTCTTAATAGGATACGTACACTAAATAATACCTGATATTCTGTTTCATCGCGTGTCGTTACGATATTGATTCGTACACACGATTGGGCATAAGCCAAAAATGTTTAATTATGCGTACAAACATTTGAATCTCTCCTCTCCCTCCATCGATCGCATCCGAACCAAACTCTCGATTTTCGATTGCAATAAATTTATATTACACTATTGTGAAGGAAAGTAACATAATTGTGCAAAATCGAATGGGTCAAGGCGGACCCAGGCTTTACTCATAGGTGATGAATAAGCAAGCAAATTATTTCTCGAGGCGAGCCTGAGCGAACAAGTGTTGAGAGAACTCGTGTCCGAGATCGTCGAAGAAAGAGGAATAAGCTACAGTTGTGTTGCATCAGAAGGTCTTGTGAATTTGAGTGTAGCGTTTCCGACGATCCACCATTTACCATCTGTAGCGAAACAAAGGTTACGAGTGTATCACAATGCGTAGCCCCTCCGGAACAACAATTATTTCTCGTTTAGTAGAATATTAATCCGGTTTTCGGCCAGCTGATAAAAACGTCTGTCCACGATCCGCCAATGTAAACGAACTCTGCGCATTGTGTCGTTGGACGAAACATGACTTGACGAAAAAAAAAAAAGAAAAAGAAAAAAGAAATGCGCGTAGCCCTCATATTTAGTGCCAGTGACTCATCATTCCGGTTATATTACTTACTGCCGAGAGCCGCCAGACGTGCTTTTAATTTTTCGTTTTTAACTGCGGTCCGATTCGTGGCAAAAACCGAAGAAGCCACACGCTCTTCGAGACCCCGAAAGAGAACCGACTATGAATTCGCAATGGTCATTGGGAACCGGATAAAATTCGTGTACACACGCGTGTATTCTTCAAACTCGTTCTTGTTTTTTTCTCTCGGCCGCTTTTTCAGCCGTATATTTAGAAAGACAGGAAGAGAGATACGAGCGATCAAGGACTACGAGAAATTTCGAAACCTTTTCCGGTTGCAAATATCGCTACAGGTTATAATGGCTGCTCTATGCTTTTTTTCGCGCCACGAGTCATGACTCCCGCTGGTCCTGCTTTACCGACCCGGACAGTTTTATTTATTTTCTTTCAGTTTCAAGAAAAGGATTATCTACTGTTCGTGGCTGTGACGAGGGGACGAGAGGAGACTAACTTCTCAGAATTTGATTCATTGTTGCTTCGACCAATAGCACAATTATTTGTACTTAATAACCAATCAGATCAGCGTTCCATCCGATTGTTTGTAAATCGTTTACAAAATATTACACTTTATATCTTTCTATTTGCCATTAGTTCCAACCATTAGTTCACGCGTTTAGGCGTGTACTAGTAAATATTTAAACTTAATTGTTAACTCCTTGCAAAACGACTGGAACGTCGTCGTTCTAATTTCTTAGCAGAAAAAGAAGATTTATGTTTTCCTATATTTTCATTGGCCGTTGATTATCGATGGCGGAGAGACAGAATTTTATTTTAATCATTTTGATTAGACGGTTTCTGCTAGAGGGTAGCAAACATTAGGAATACTGTTGGTGTAGTCGGATGAACTTGCTGAATTGACAGGGACTGCCTCGTTTTCGTTCGAATCGAAGGTTTTATTTCGAGCGTTACCCAATTCGAATTTTAAGCAACTCAAACTCGTCTCGAGTACTCGGGACAGCCCGAGAAAATAGAACACGTAACGACGCGAAGACAAAGAAATACGAGAAGCATAGATTCGACACAAGTTCGCGATCCCGTTATGCCGGGAGCACCGCGGAGAAACATTTTCAGGTGATCGAGGAGGTACTCCTTGGCCGCCAGGACTCTTCAATGTTGCTATGCCACCTTTTACAGTCGAGCGATCACGATATCTCGGAACGAAGGAGCGTTTTCTTGCGCGATGTACTCTTCCCCTCGTGGAAAGTGTTGCAATCGGAATTGTCGATCGTTGCGGCAGTTGTTCTGCACTGCACTTCGAAGACGGACACCTACACGGTCAAATCCTCTCCAAAATATTCGTGCTTCTTCAATTAATTAAAAAAAAATTAAAATCACGAGGGTTTCGAGATATCTGAAGATTTTTCTGAATTCATAAATGTACCGATCAGTTTTAAAAATTTATTGGAAAGTCTATAGTCGAGAATGATAAAACAACCAACTTCTTTTATCACAAGAAAACTGTTTTACCAACCAGGTTACGGAATGTCGTCGCAGGGGTCGTTAACTTGAGGATCTAATTGTTAGAAGATAGTAGAGCATCTTTCACAAGCAAATGTTTTTTTCTGCTGAGACTTCTTTTCACCCCGATTGAATAAAAATCGCAAATTTTTACGAGACACACTCTGTATTATCGCATCACAGAAATAATCTATGAGAAGGTATTTTATCTAGAATCTAGAGTATATGATAACAAACGTTCCTTTTCTGCCTTGTAATTTAGAATATTGCAATATATATCGAAACGATATCTTGAGCGAAGGGGGAAAGACTTTGCTACCGAGAAATCGTTGAGCGTTAAGCCATTAATTCTCAGTTTTCTTTAAACTTAGCGATTTAATTAAGTCTAGCAGCGACGATGTTACCGGGTAACGAATTAATCGCGGTAACACCGTCAATGATCGCGTCGAGACAGTTTTGATGGTCTCGTTTGGCTCGATAGAAATGTTCAACCTTAATTGCGGAATGCTTAACAAGATATGCGTCTATTATAAGGGTTTTCGTTTCCAGAGGTGGCGAGCGTGACAAGTAGGTCAGACACGAAATATTGGATTATAGCGGGCAGGCCACGGTCCTCCGGTACATTTCCCTCTCGTACAAATTAATTAGACGTGCCGCCGTGGAAGGAAAAGAGAACTGTATATTTAAAAATGTCCGGGAGACGTTTCTGTTACTCGAACCTGTTAACCTGGCTGATTCTTTTTTCCCACCGTAAACTGCTCACGAGGGCGTGTAATCCAAGGCGAACAGAACTAATAACTGTAACGCATAAATAAAATGTAGGTTACACTAAATATAGACATTACGCCGTGATAAAAAGGCAGGAATTATTAATATTATTAGTCGAATAAAATGGAAAAATCGAAAATACACGAAACTCGAGGTTGTGTTTAGAGGATGAATTGGGGTTTCTGTAATCTGGTTTCTGCTTACGATGTCGGTAAATACAGGGATCTCGTTCCTTTGCGTTCGTCGATAGCGTGTTCGTTCGCAGATAAATCGTATCTGCGCACAATAGAAAACATTCGAAATCAAAGAAACGAATCGCGTGTTTAAACATCTATTTCTGCAAGCATGCTCGATGTTCTGCACATGCGAGTGAGCGTGGTATATCTGAGGTCAAGAATCCGGTACCTCGCTCTACCTCAAGATACGTTTGTCGCGTGGTAGGCTTGCGATCGCGGATTTTTTGTACGATGCTGCACTTGTTTTAAAGATGTATGGAAAACAAATTATTTAAATATATGTTGAACCATTTCATACGAGTATTTTTATCCACGTCCCTGGTAGCACGTGATTTTTGTACAATAAGTGGAATCGTTCATTTTGTCGAAACTTGAAGACCTGTAGGGTAAGGTACCAAATTACCGGGGGGGGGGGGGGGGGGGTGCCAATTACTGTGACTATATTAATTATACTTATTTTTAAAGCACATTAAAAAAGAGATATTACATTTTTCCATTAAAATATGTTATATATCTCTTTTTTAATATTCATTATGTTTTAACAATAAGTATAATTAATTTAACACTAATTGGCAGCCCCACGGTAATTGGATCTCTTACATTATGTACAAATTCAAGAAAAAATTTTCGTTATTTATTGAAACTTGTTATTATAATTTTCGCAATGTTTTTTTCAGTATCCAATAACAATACTCTACGACCCCACTCGCAAGAAAGAATTACCGACAGGAGTATCTCCACAATATGGCCAGGAAAAAGAAATTTGTATGAAGTTGTTCGAGAGATGGAGCGAAGCGGAACAAATCAACTTTGTTGAACAATTGCTAGCCCGAATGACTCACTATCAGCATGGACACATCAATGTCTATCTAAAGCCAATGTTGCAGAGAGATTTCGTATCTTTATTACCAAGTAGATGCTTACATTATTGTGTAGAACATCATAGTAACTACTTCGATCATGATTCTAGTGCACAGTGTAACTTTTTCCTGTTTTTAGAAAAAGGATTGGATCACGTGGCTGAAAGTATTCTTTCTTACCTGGACGCGGACTCGTTAATTGCGACTGAATTAGTATGCAAAGAATGGCACAGAGTGATTAGCGAGGGAATGCTTTGGAAGAAATTGATCGAGCGGAAAGTGCGGACCGATTCAATTTGGAGAGGACTCGCAGAGAGGAGGGGATGGTTTGTTGTTGTCTTTTGTACTTTCTATATTACGAGCTCCGTCGATGCATAGATTTTCATGAAAGAAGACGCTGCAGGTTTTGCACTCCAAATTAATCCTTTTGTAGATGATATTCACCTTCTTGCACTCGAAATTAGTCTACGGAAGGGTGAACTTGGAATGCGAAACCTATATAAAATTCTGAGATTCACTGTACTCTACAGAGGTATATTGGTTTGGTTTTACTTTCAGGATTCAATACTTATTCAAACCAAGACCAGGACAAAGTCACCCAAATCACAGTTTCTATAGATCTCTTTATCCTAAAATAGTCAAAGACATTGATAGTATAGATAATAATTGGAGAATGGGGAGATTCAATCTTCAAAGAATAAACTGTAGAAGTGAGAATTCGAAAGGCGTTTACTGTTTGCAATACGACGACCAGAAGATCGTCTCTGGTCTTCGAGACAATACCATTAAAATTTGGGACAGAAACACCCTGCAATGTATTAAAGTCTTAACAGGGCATACCGGTTCTGTTCTGTGTCTACAGTATGACGACAAGGCAATAATATCTGGTTCCTCTGATAGCACTGTAAGAGTTTGGGATGCTAATACAGGTGAAATGCTTAATACGTTGATACACCACTGCGAAGCGGTTCTACATCTCAGATTTAACAATGGAATGATGGTCACCTGTTCGAAGGTGAGCCACAATTTCTTCTGTAAACTTACATAACAGCTAGCTACCCTCCGATTTCGGTGATTTTTGGATACGTTATGAATCTTAATATTTTGAACGAATTTTTCCTGAGCATGTTAGCTGCGGATTATATCTGTACTTGTGCATCTCTGGCACAAGAATTTACGTTCCGTAAACCGAGTGTTAAACGTTTTCCCGTTTGCATTACGGAATTGTCCATTTTTGAAACATGAACGATGTGCCTCATTTTCAGGATCGTTCAATAGCTGTATGGGACATGACATCGCAAACGGAAATCGCATTGAGAAGAGTGCTCGTCGGACACAGGGCAGCAGTTAATGTTGTTGATTTCGATGAAAAATATATCGTGTCTGCTAGTGGTGATAGGACTATCAAAGTATGGAGTACGTCCACATGCGAATTTGTGCGAACATTGAATGGGCATAGGCGTGGTATAGCGTGTTTGCAGTATAGAGACTGCTTAGTAGTTAGTGGTAGCAGTGATAACACAATCAGATTATGGGATATTGAATGTGGTGCGTGCTTACGTGTTCTAGAAGGACACGAAGAATTGGTCAGATGTATTAGATTCGATAGTAAACACATTGTTAGCGGAGCCTACGACGGGTGAGTGAAAAGTATAGTTATTATGCCGGTTCTCGTATGTAACATGCGAACATACGTCAACGTTTGAACATTTTCTGTTGCAGCAAGATTAAAGTCTGGGACTTAGTGGCAGCCTTAGACCCGCGCGCTTTAGCCAACTCACTCTGTTTACGTACATTAGTGGTAAGATATTCTGCATATTTTACTTAACTAACAACTACACTGCATATTATGAAATTTTTTTCTTTAACAGTTTAAAAAAATCCTTTGATTCTTTCGATCTCTCTACTTTTTAAAATTTTTTCTAGTCATTTTTATCACAAATGCATAAAATCCACAATCTACTAATAACGGAAGAAATTCATTTTAATCTTTGCATCGTGTTCTTTCGACTATAGGAGCACACAGGACGTGTATTCCGTCTTCAGTTCGACGAGTTCCAAATAGTTTCGTCATCGCACGATGATACAATATTAATTTGGGATTTCCTCAATTTTACTCCATCAAATGGAAGTATATCACACGGGCCATCAATAAATGCATCTGGAAATTCAACTCATACAGACACCAGATCTCCATCTCGTGAGTATTAAAAAAAGACTTTTTCCAATATGCGCTTTCGATACATTCGCTAAACATTTTGTGTATGCTGTTTTGCAGCATTTGAGTGATGCAAGTAACACGAAGATTCCTTCATTGTGATATAACTGTAAGTATAACATGTAGAAACTTATTTATTGTCTTAGGATGATAAGATTTATATAAATTTTTTTTGTAAAAATATTGCTGTATAAATTACGTTTTATAAATAACCATTACCTTGTTGTATTAATAGCCGGCCTTTCTTAAATTCAGTTCGACGTAGAAAGCGTACCGTACGTGATTATTAATTAAGTTAATGGTGTGCACTTTATTTCAGACAAGTGGTTAGTGAGTGAGTTTCAATGTGTTCACGATAGTGCACGCAAAGAATGAAGAATCAGTGTCCACTGTGAACAGCGGCTAAACAGAAACAGAATCTCAAAAGGACATGGTCATTGACTTTTGTTTATTATTTGCTGTGAAAAGCAAACATAATCCTCTAAAAAAAAAACAAAAAACGAAAAAAATAGGAGACACGCGGAGTGACACGTAAAACTATGAATTAATTTATACGCGCTTGACGCACTGCGTTTAGTAATGAACATTATGACGAAACCACGTAAATACATCCCATGGATGTAAATGATTGTCTGCTTTGGCCATATCTGGAATTCTTCTACGCTCTATGATATGATAGAAGTTGACCATTTTCCTACTATGAAAGAAAAAAAAAGACTTACGATACGTAAAAACACAAAATGAAAACGTTTTTAGGGAGGCTGGATATACTTAATAAGATGTTAGCTGTATTATAGTAAATTAATAATTTTCTTGTGTAATTAATTTATGGTAAGAAAATTGTAAAATGTCGTTTGATTGGAGTACTTATTCTGTGTGAATGTGAAACAAAAAAATAAGGTATTAATATGTGGAAGGATTATGATAACCATCACGTTTCATTATTTCCGAGAGAAAAAAAAACTAGCTAATGTGAATCATTATACCCATGTTTAGCATTATAAATGTACAGCCGTTAATCGAACATGTAGCAATTTCCATAGACATTAATTTTACGAGATTCATATTATATACTGAAAAGTACACGAAAAGTTAACTGTCTGTATACAGCTATTGGTACAATACCATTTGCATTTAAAATATAAATTTTCATTATACCAAGATGTAAATATTAATTCATATAAAAGCACTATAGTGACTCTAAAGTAATCTTAGCTATTGTAAAGGAATTTATTATGTTCTGACTGATGATCTCTGATAGATCATATTTTGCAGCGTTTAAGATTTTTTGTTAGTCACATTTTTTTTGCACTTAAATTATAAGAACGTTTCGAATAATTCAATCTACGTTTGTATCGACAGTCGACATTAAAAGACAACGTAATTTGCTGATACATTAAAAAAAGCAAAAGAAACATGTCGTCGATTCGTCAAGTTTATTTAAATATTCTGACTTCCAAAAAAAAAAAAAAATTAAAGAAATAATATATATATGCGAAAAATTTCGAACGAGTAACACAACTACGAAATTCCTGGTTTTGATTTCGATAAGTGTTTTTTGAATTTTTATACAGCATAGATCTTACATTAGGATAAATCTACGTGAGAAGTGCTGAAGCAGAGAAAAAAAATTAGATGATTATTGATAAAACGTGTGAAGCCACTTAATTTTTACGTTAAACGTGTAAGGAGTAATGTTAAGTAGCACTTGTACAATATTCTAAGTATGATAAAAATGTTTACATTAAAAAAACAACAGCAACAACAAAAGAATTCTAGAAAATTGTGAATCGTATGTAGTCAAATTGGGTACAAAGAATTGTGATTTTTAAATTAAAACGATGGCATGAACAATTTTCTATAACTTTAAGGTATGTATATGTGGAACTCAGATGCAAACTATACTTTTGTAGTATGCAGCATGTTCTGAATTCATGAAATACTTTAATGAAGAGAATAGCTTATTAATAGTAGTAAAAGATATTAACATACTCCTTATAAGTACATATTCTGTTATATTACAGCTATCTATGAATGCGTATGTATACATAGGTATTATGGACGTAACATCACATATTGCTGTTCCCTGCATTCCGCACAGGAATGCAGAAAAAGAAAAGATTGGGGTCTTAAATGATTTGAGCCAATAAACACATTATACAAAATCGGAAGAGATTCCTTATGTAAAAGTCTATAACTGAGGAAGGTTACTGATATTTCTTTTGAAACTTTGCGACGAATGATGTGTCTTGAGTGTAACTCGAGCTTTACATTTATCAGAAATAATAGTACGAGAAGAATACCTTTAAGATAACATTGTGATGATTACTGTTAATAACAACAGAAAGTTTCATGTACGAAATTGACTACATAAAAATTGAATGAAGGCTGTGGAAAAGGTATATTTGAAATATAATACCTATGCAAGAAGAGGAAGAATTTTAATAGACCAACTTATTCATCATTGTCCCTTCAATTTAAGGCTTTTGAAAATTATAGGTGCAATTGTAAGTTGTTTTAAATATACGAAGTAAATCAACGATCAAAGTGTTCGCCAAATTATCAAAAGACAAAAAGAAGTTTTTCATTTATTCGGTCTGTTTGTAAACGAAATTGCTATTACAATAATAATACTGTATTAATCTTAAACGAGAAAAGCCATTACATATCGATAACAATGAACGATTACATTGCAAGTCTAGACAACATTTAAAAACATTTTTAATTCATATATCATATCCATTTAAGTATCTTGGTTTAGAACGAGTATTGCACGGTACAGTTCCTGATAAATTTTTAAAATGATTACAATTTGCATTATTCCAGATTCAAATAAACTGTACATACATGTATGTATATAAAGAAACTATATGAGATTATTCGTGACGCTGCTTTTAACTCGTGTATATACAAAATTATGAAATCTTATTAATATACGTTTCATATGCTTCGAATAACTATAACATGTAATTTTTTTCTGATAAGGAATAATGCATTTTCTCATCGATGATTTAACAAAAAGTTCTTTTAAACATGTTGCTATTTTAATTGAACATTTAAAAGGCCCCAATCTGAATGTTACAATCGCATTTTGCTATTTATTTATTATGTATTATCATGAACAATGGTATAATTTACAAAAAGACAGATGCATATTCACTAAGAAAGTACTATTCATGACAATCACCTTTATCCAGATCCATTACTTCTTCCCGTTATATATTATCGTCAGAATTAATTAAATCGTATTTCTTTGGAGAACACACGCATCAAGTAATGAAAATAATACAGTTCTATTTTAACATTATATCCATTCAAGAACAGATAAAAGAAAATATTCAATGATCTAAACTCAAAGTTCAAGAACAGCAATATTATAAAGAAAAAATTGATTTCTAATTTAAATGATTAATTTATAAGTTATATATATACATACTTTTCCATATTTACAACACTCGACAAAATAGAACTGCCAATTAACAATTATGATGATTTTTACAGTAATCTGCATACATGAATAAATTATATGAAGAGAATACAACAAATCTTTTCCTTCATCTCTTTTTAAAAGAATCAATACAATGTTCTTGGCTAGACAAAATTTTCATTCTAATATTAAATCGTTCAGGTATTTTAATAGAAATTTGGAAATATCTTCTTCGTTATAAAATATTTTAATTGTTGTAATTTGATTTATTTTCATAACTATAAATTGCAAACATTCACGCACTATAGTAATGTATGTTTGTATTCATTGAAATAATTTTGATGCGTATAATTTACTAAAAGTATACATCAAAATGGATTTCACTACAAATTTTATCAGTTAACGATATATTTTTGATCAGTGATTGACGATAAAAAACTAATATTTACAGTATCTATATATAATTGACTCGTTTCGTCAGTTGATTAGATCAATTAGTTCTTTCGGTTTGTAAATATAAATTAATCGATCAAATGAAAAATTTGAATCGATTAATGCCTAATCGTTGGCTGTAATGTTGTATGTATACGGCTGTCATCGAAATTGTTAATCGTATATATATATAGTGGGAACGCAGGTTGTCTTGCAGCATCGATAGATAACCGAGGTGCAGCGAGGTGCGATTACTGTTTTTCGTGTTTTCTCTTTTTGTTATTAAAGGTGGCGTTGTCGATGCTCCCGACGTAGAAAACGTCGCTTCTACATAACATGTTGTGGCAGTCGCGATTAAAGCATGTGATCCTGCCTTCACTGTAGATAATATACGAAGCTGCGAAAATGGCGGACGAACAGGTGAGTTGCCGATCAAAATAATGTGCGAACCTTGAAACGAGACGGTGTTATATTACGACGAAGTGATTTGAAAAACGGTGTGGTAAATCGGCCGGCGGCAAATCTGTCGTGAGTTGTGCGGTATCGATGTGTTACCAAAACGTTTCGCAAACGTGAAATTTCCGAGCGCTCTCCAATGCTATTGCACTGTTTGTTGCCGGACCACAGTGATTATTATTCGGTCCTGCTGTCAATGAAAATGCAGTCATGAACTAAACGATCCCACGGCCAACTGATTCATTGACGTTCTGTTTCGTTCGACGAGATCCTGTTGCCGTTGTGCAAAAGTTTAACCTTGTTTTCGTGAATATAGTAGTTTGTGTAGATACAGTTCCGAAGTTTCAAACAGATAATTAATGGGTGGAAATATTTAGTTCGTGGAAGTTACGTTTGACCATTATATTCGAGAAAAGTATCGTTTTCTTCGTGGCGAGCTCAAATCGACGCTACGCCTGTGAATTATCCGAAAAAATACGGCATAACCTATCTGTTACTACGATTTTGCAACATAAACTAAGATTATTTTCCCTGCAACTTCAGTATGCTAGATAGTTGTTTATCTAACGTTCGTTGTTAGTATTTCGAGTCGCTACGTTTCGCTTTCATTCAAAATCATCGAATGCGTCGCACGGGAATGGATTCTTGAGATATTTTCAAATCGAATTTCCCCGACCGTTTGAAAGACAGTTGTTCTACGTCTGTTATTTACAAAATAGAAACCGTGTAACCTCAAAGTATTGCGCTGGAAAAAGTCAAAGAAACAATTCGTTGTTCGTCACTGACTTATCGGTGGAAAACGCGGAACAGTGAAATAAAGAAATCACACAAACAAATAAATCGTTGAAACCACAAAATCGAGTGTATTTCGAAAATGTAGGGACCGAGAGTATTTGTGATGTTTATCTTTCGTTTATGTTATTGTGATCGTCGTAAATGTTACTACGTATCTAGGATCTAATTTTTTCAAAGTTACATTCGGACGCACTTTTTTGCTTTCTTTACACGTGCAATTTTACATTTACATTATTTCATAAGATCAAAACATATTATAACTAAATGGTATTATTTTAAAATTATGTTTACGTATTGTAATTGTGAAGGCTAATTAAAAGAAAGTATCTAGATATAATTGTGTTTCATATTCCTTAGATAAACAATACGTTTTGTTATTATATACTCTTTGTTCACGACTATGATAAAAATTGATAAGGGATTGAAATAATATTGAGAAGTAAAGCAATGGTTTCGAAAACTTATAGACTTGAACCTAAGTGAAAAATATTGAGGTATACGTTTGAAACATTAAGAATGGATGACATACAGGAAGTACAGCAGCTGGAGTTGCTCTGCAAGCAGTTGTATGAATCTCAAGATTCAACTCACCGCGCAGAGGCAGAGAAAGCACTTGTCGCATTCCAAAATGCACCGGACACACTCACAAAATGCCAGCTACTGCTCGCACGAGGGGACTCAGCGTACGCGCAATTGTTGGCAGCCACAACTTTGACAAAGCTGATCTCACGTTCAGGTGGACTCAGTTTACAACAAAGGCTTGACATAAGTAAGATTGTGAATGACATCAATGAATGAAGAAGGTGCAAGTACACCTGCTAATGCACCTAAATTTTTTTCAGAGAATTATGTGCTGAATTATTTAGCAACACAACCCAAATTACCAAACTTTGTGATACAAGCTTTGGTCACATTATTTGCCAGGATAACAAAACTTGGCTGGCCTGATTCCGACAAAGACGAATTTGTCTTTAGAAATGTGGTCAGCGATGTGACAAAATTTCTTCAGGTTCTACAGTTCGTTTTCTTTTTCAAGTTAAACCAATTTCTTAGGATTTTGCAATGTTTTCATTCTGTACAGGGTTCGGTAGAACATTATATGATAGGAGTCCAGTTACTTTCCCAATTGACCTACGAGATGAATCAAGTAACAGATGTGGACGCGAGTAGGTCTCTCACAAAGCATAGAAAAATTGCTAGTAGCTTCAGAGACACACAACTATTTGAGATATTTAAGTTATCATGTACTTTGTTAAGTACAGCACGTGAAAACTGTAAACATTTAGACTTTAATGATGAGGCACAGGTATGTTTATCGTACCCCTCTATGTTTATCTTTTTGAGTACCTCACTAATGATAGTAAGTCTATATTTTTCTAATTTTGCAGAACGGTCTGATCAGGCAACTTTTAAAACTGGCTCAGAACTGTCTAACATTTGACTTTATCGGAACTTCGGCAGACGAGAGTTCTGAGGACTACTGTGCAATTCAGATTCCACATTATTGGAAACCTATATTTTTGAATTCTACTTATTCGTTAAAACTTTTCTTCGACCTATATCATAGTTTACCTACCTCATTGTCATCGCTAGCCCTCTCATGTTTGGTCCAGATTGCATCTGTCAGAAGAAGTTTATTTTCTAATCTCGAAAGGACACAGTTTTTAACACACTTAGTAAATGGTGTGACCAATATAATACAAAATCCACGAGGTTTAAGCGATCCCGCGAACTACCATGAATTTTGTAGATTAATCTTAAGGCTAAAAAGCAATTTTCAATTGGGAGAACTGATTTTATTAGAACATTATCCGGAGGATATACAATTAATCGCTAAGTTCACAGTCCAAAGCCTGCAAATGTGGCAGTTCTCTCCGAACAGTTTGCATTACCTTTTAACTCTGTGGCAGAAGATGGTGGCGTCTTTACCTTACGTTAAATCCGGAGATCGACATCTTTTAGATGTGTACACACCGGAAGTTGTGAACGCATACATTACTTCACGATTTGACTCAGTTGCTGTAGTTGTTAGGGAACGTTTGGAGGATCCACTCGACGATTTAGGGGTGGTACATCAACAGTTGGAGCAGATATCGGTGATTGGGAGGTGTGAATATCAGAAAACGTATACCTTGTTAGTACAACTGTTCGATCAAGCTGCACGAGCATACCAAGAATTATTGACTCAAACATCATCACCAAGCCAGCAAATGGATATCACTATAAGGGAGGGCCAACTTACATGGCTTGTATACATTATAGGTAAACTATTATTTTCAAAATTATTTTTTCACGGTTTCAAGCTTATTTTGGACTCAAGTTCAAGTTGGCCTTAACAACAAATATTTGTGCAACGAGTGAAACAAATACATACTGTAATGTAACGTTTACTCATTCAGGTGGTGTCATTGGTGGGAAAGTAACATTTAATAATAACGAAGAGTATGACGCAGTGGATAGTGAACTGGTCTGCAGAGTACTTCAATTAATGAATTTGACCGATTCGCGACTTGCACAAGGTGGCTGTGAAAAATTGGAGCTAGCGATGTTGAGCTTCTTCGAACAGTTTCGTAAAATATATGTAGGCGAGCAAGTTCAAAAGAATCCGAAAGTTTACAAAAGACTTTCGGATGTTCTGGGAGTGAACGATGAATCTATGACGCTTGGTATTCTCATTCGAAAAATGTAAGTGGAACTCGACTGGTCATTAGACTGGCTGCGGTATGTTTAGAATCAAAGAAATGTTTCTGATTTATTTATTGGTATTCCATTTGCAGTATAACAAATTTGAAGTACTGGGGCCGTAGCGAGCAGATCATCTCAAAAACGTTAAAATTATTGAACGATTTATCCGTGGGTTTTAGCTGCGTTCGAAAACTTGTAAAATTAGAGGAAGTACAATTTATGCTCAACAATCACACAGTACGTATTAGATGTCTGTGTGCAGTGTTGCTACCTGAAAAGCGTGTAAGGCGAGAGAACATTAATCACATTTCCTTTAACAAATAGGGAGAGCACTTTCCATTTCTGGGAAACAATGTTCCTGTATCGGAAATGCGTTGTAGATCAATGTTTTACACATCCTTGGGTAGATTGTTAATGGTAGATTTAGGGGAAGATGAGGAAAGGTTTCACACTTTCATGCTACCCTTAACAGGTGCGCCGATTATCTCATATACAGAGTGTCCCGCGTAACGTGAACGGTATGCGTCCGAAAAGTGGGTCAAAAAGGGTCCGCAAGCTTTACTATATAAAAAAAGTAGTCGCTGAATTTTCAGACTCAAAAACAATTGTACTCTTTCTCTTCGACTAACTTTTGCGTGTAGAATTACTTCCCAATCGATTATCCGCGGTATGCGGGACACCCTATATAAAATGCGATGTGATTATACATTAACTTGATCTCTGCGTTTGTGTTGTACTTGTAACTAGGTGCATTGGAAAGTTTGGGACAATTGATGGGTGCCGCGGATCCTTCACTTTTTGCAGCAGAGGAAGCGAAAAAGGCTTTGATCGGTTTAGCGAGAGATTTAAGAGGCTTAGCTTATGCATTTAACACGAAAACATCGTACATGATGCTTTGGGATTGGATGTATCCTTTTTCTTTGATAAAACGTAATTCGTAAAATATTTTGTCAGTGCAAAATTTCGTGTCCGATTTCGTATTAAAGTACAAGGAATCGGGTACGAACTTTTGTACTGACCTAATACATATCTAACAGCCAAATATCTTCGATATATATCTATATATATTTATCTTAATTTACACGTAGATATCCAAATTACACACCAATTTTATTACATGCTGTAGAATTATGGCATTACGAACCACAAGTCACAACACCCGTCCTAAAATTGTTTGCTGAATTAGCACAAAATAGAAGTCAACGATTACAGTTCGACGCATCTTCTCCAAATGGAATCTTATTATTTCGCGAAGCTAGTAAAGTGATATGTAGTTACGGTAATCGTATATTGAATGTTGACGTTCCAAAGGAACAAATATACCCCTTAAAACTGAAGGGGATAAGTATATGCTTCAGTATGCTGAAAGCAGCTTTGTGCGGGAATTATGTGAATTTCGGAGCGTTCAGATTGTATGGCGACGAGGCATTGGATAATGCGCTTAACACATTTATCAAACTACTTCTTAGTATACCACAGAGTGATTTACTGGTACGCATTTCATTCAAAGAAATTCTACGAGTGATAGCAGTGTGCTAGAGCCCGAAAATGCCGAATACTCAATGATTGAGACGGATCGGGAAGGCATAGAATCGATACTAGTCGGGTTTTCAAAAATTCCGGGATCCTAGAATATTCTTGGGAATCCCGATATATTTGAGAATCCCGAAATTTTCGAAACTCCGTCTCGATCCCAAATAAAATTCTGAACCCGTTCCGACCTGACCCGACCTTTTCGGGTTCTCGCATACCTTCAGCGAATGAAAGCTCGAAATTTAATGTAATCGTATTGTATTCCACAGCATTATCCAAAGTTGTCAGCAACGTACTATCTGTTACTTGAGTACTTGGCGCAGGATCATATGGTATTTCTCTCCACCTTGGAACCCAGAGTTTTTTTGTACATTCTATCAAGCATCAGCGAAGGCCTTACAGCACTAGGTGCGCAAATTGACTATTACACAGGTCTGTGTGGCTGATTCTACCTCTACCTCTTATCCTCTATACCCCGTGTTAAAATGTTCCAAAACCAGTTTCAAATGAAAATTGAATCTGTATGATTTTACAGGTAATAAGAGGATTGGAGTTTGTGTAATCTAGACTCTATTTGCCACGACTGTAATGTATCGCTTCCTTTTAATTTTGAATTTTTGTGGTTTTGATACTGTATCGTATTGAAAACACACGTTTTGTTTTACAAAGGTTCAGTAGCATAAGGGTCTAGCACACATAGTCAGCCGCACAGCTGGCATCATATCATTAACGAATGTTTTGTAGACATTAGTTTTTGCATAATTAATCTATTCATTGTTTGCTTCATTATTAGATTTCTATATCTAGTATCATAAAAATTATTGTAATAACAGCGACAATATCTTATTGCAGATACAATGATTTCTACTGGCAGTTGCTCGACACTCGATCACATTGTGACATATTTATTCAAACATCTTTATCCAAAAGGTATCATGTATTTGGTAGTTGCGTTGTGCATAAATTCATGCGTGCAACACGTGTCTTTTCTTTCACAGGAAACTATGCCAGGAGGAAAAATGCTGTAGTCCCTGGTGGCGGAGATTTGTTTCTACAAGTTCTGAAACAACATCCTGAAATCCTTCAACAAATATTAAGTACAGTTTTAAATGTAATAATGTTTGAGGATTGTAGGAATCAATGGAGTATGTCACGTCCCCTTTTGGTACTGATTCTCTTAAATGAGGAGGTGAGCACAAATCGCAAGCCGCTAACTTTATGGTGAAATCGTCTGGCAATCGAATTGATAAAAAAAAATGTTTACTGTTTCAGTATTTTAATCAGTTACGAGAAAATATTATTAGAAGTCAGCCGGTCGATAAGCAGGCAACAATGGCGCAGTGGTTTGAAAATTTAATGGAGGGAATCGAAAGGAATCTACTTACAAGGAATAGAGACAGGTAAGAATGGTTCTAGATAGTGGTGATGGTGTTCGTATACGCGAAAGATCGATTCCCTTAACACTATGTTTACGGAACGCATTCTAGTATTTTTAATTTACGATTATTGTAAAGATGCATCCATGAGAAATGAATTAACAAACTTATTTCTTTTGGTACAATAAGGTATTATAAAGAAATGGCTAGAAATTTGGATAGACACATTCTCGTTCTGTTTATAAAGTAGTGTAAAATAGTAATTTTTAGTGCTCCGTAAACCCAGTGTTAATATGTAAGTAAGAGTGAGGAGGATGTTTAAATTTATACGTGTATATTTCTTTATTCTAGGTTTACACAAAATTTGTCGTTGCTTATAAAAGATATAAATGATACCATGAAAGGACCTTACTCGTCTGCGTATGTTACCAATGATAATATGATGACATTGCAGTGATACCGCTCTCTTGCTACTAGGTTCTCCTAGGCTCTTGCCTGCCAAAATGCTTGAATGTGTGTGCGAGTGAAATTATAAATTATGGTGGATTTAAAATTATGGTTTAGATGAGTATAAAGATAACAAATTAAGTACCGTTGTTTTATAAAATCACTATTGTTTGGCTTCCTATTCTCTTGTGAGTTTACATTGTTTTCTTTTTTTTTTATATTTTTGCACCCAATAACCACTTCTAAGCCATTTAGACGAAACTCATGCTTTATTTCTTTAAACATATTTTCATATAGTTTTTTTCTTTTGAAATTAACTTTAAAACGCTCTCGATCCTAAAATAATATTTTAATAATATTTGCCAACAGACAAACATGAATTGTCTTTATTACCTTTGTACTCCTACTGCTTTAATTTAACATTATAATGAAATATTGATAATTGTGCACACATATTATCCATAAACATTTTGCAGGCAAAATTCACTGGGCTGTCTTTCACAGATAGATTTGTACATCTATCAGCATGAATTTATTTTTGACTTCCAGTGTTAAATTTCAAATCTAATGTACATTGTTCATTGCATTAAAAATTTACAGTTTAGAATAGGAAGCCAATTGTATGGATTGCAATCATATATCTTGTTCCATATTAATTTTACATGCAGCCGACTTCCATTTATTTAAATATATTTGTTATTTAAATATTTTTTTACTGCAAGATATGGGCCACTGTTTTAAGAACAACGGTGATATTCAAAAGTAGTGAATCAGCATCCAAAAGATACGAAAAATCTATCATTGATATCATTTAATAGTGCATTCTTTACAGTGTTGATACATTCAACATCTTTAAACTGATAATGCAAAATTTCGCTTTCAAACCTGTTTCGTTACTATTACAATCACCATAAAATTCTACTTGTCATTAATAATATTTTATGAAAACAAAGTTGGTATTAAACATATGTTGCAGAAAGTTGTTAAAAGTCTTCTAACTGTTAACATGTACATGCTGGTATCACCTTACGTGATGCAGTTTTCTGTAAGCATTTTTAGCATTAAAATCTTTTGCACACCTGTAAAATATGAACTACCAAATATTTTTAACAAATTAGTTTTCTGTATTAAGGTTACGAATCATGTATATTGTTAGTGATAAAAAAATCAATGAATTTCAATAATAAACATTTTCATTACATAAAAACTAAGAATCGTTTTATCAGTGAACGTAAAAGTCGTGTTAAACGTAATTTCATGTTACCTACTCTTATCTAATTCCTTTTCGTCTGTGTTGTTTATTTAATCTTTCTCTTTTTTTATATATGCATGTTAACAGTAGAAGACTAGCAATATTTTTATTAACATTACATTTTATCCTGTAAACGAAAGTATTTGAAAATTTATTGTGAGTTTAAAATTTTAAAACAGTCTTTAAAATATTTCTCGGGCGAAAAAGCTATAATAAATTCATTTTTTACAGCCTTTTGTACTGCTGACTATATTATTTAATGATCAGGGAAAATCGTCGAGAAAATATTAAGTATGATTAGTTCCTTGAACACACTTATCCATAGCATAAACATAATTCTTATAAAATCTTCTTGAAACATCATTGCGCCGATTGTCTGAAACTGAGATGTTACATTACAGTTTGTTCTGTTCCCTTTTAATGCTATTTTAGCAGTGATAAAGATATGTGTGAGAAGTGCGTGCAAGAAACTCATGCGAGAGATCTGTATAATGTTAATCCTTATACAGTTATTAATTTAGTAGGAGTTACATTGAATATTTACAAGATATCTTCTTTTAGGTTGCATCAAATCATTTATATATTTTTTACTGTAAGATAGTAGAAAGCAGCTGTTACGAAGCGGCTAACATTTTTTTTTATAACAAACTTTTAGACATTTTATGTTTAATAAATACTTGTACAAAATGTTAGAAAACTATTTTTATTAAACCGTGTGTGTGTCTCAGTTAAATACCTACTGTAAACAAATGCATTGTATATACATTTAATATAGTAAAAATGTTACATTTCATATTGTACACGATGTTCAAAAATATCTAGCGCAGAATTAGACTAATTAACGATGACAACCATATCCATCAACGAGATATATTAATTTTCATTTTGCATATGTTTTTCCATTCAGTCGAATTATGCGCTAGGTTTTTAAAATAATTAATATATATATACAAAACATGATTAAAGCTTTTATATAATCTTAATGTCATTTGTTGTGTAACATACAAATATGAACAAAATTACCTACATTTTTTAATATCTCTGGAGTGAGCAGAAAGTTATATAAAATATATGTGTATATTACAGTTTCTTACGTTTGGTTATTTATATTAATTTAACAATAAACAGAAGAGTAGGATAAATAGGAACGGTAGAATTCATTCGTTTAGCATAACATTGTTATATAACATCAACGATTGTTATATGACATTTCGTATAGAAACACACTTAACTTAATAAAGTTTCACCATCTTCAGATGTGAACATTATATACACTTTTTTGCTTAATTCGGGACCTACTTTTCGTGATGTTGTGAGAGGCCCGACCGCTCTTCTTATCTGTAAACCATCAAACGTATACTTGTGAAATTTAAATCCAAATATCCTAATAAAATACTTAATTTTTATAAGTTTTAAACGTGTTTATATAATTTTCTCCATGTCTGATGACTTTAAATGTTACATACATGCAGCAATCCATATCAATATTCTCACATATTTTAAAACAGAATAACTTCTTTAACATTAGGTTTACGGAGCATTAAAAGTTTTTACATAAGAAATAAATTTCTTGAATAATTTCTCATTGATGCATTGTTACAACCTAGTGTTAAAATTGGACCAAGAGACTTAAATTTTTATCTGAAAAAAGATAAAGTTATTTGGTCCAATTGGAGAAAAATTATTCTGTTTTATTGTTCCGAATATTAATTAGTGCATTAAAAGACAGCTGAAATTTATATCTTACAGGAATATCCTTCAGCAGGTTCATTCCTTCTGTTTGCGTGCAATTATTGTAGGCCTGAAATCAAACAGAACATAGCAAAATTATACTCATTAACTTATGCTTAAACGCGTAATGCTTACTTCCATCAAGTCTGCGGGACACCGATATACGGAGCATATTGCTTCCGCGATTTCGAGACTACTCAAATTAAATTGACAAAGTTGTTGTTGCCATAATCTCTTCAGACCATTCCCATCTTTATCTACACGAACACAATTTCTATTATCTCCCATTACGTACCAATCAAATTTGCTCGTTAAACTTTTATTCTTCTCTGCCTTAAATGGAATCTCTGCTATAGCTTTGGTACATTGGTATACCATTAATGACAACTCCTCAGATGTATTTATCAATCTACTGCTACACTTGGTAATCACTTGAATCTCATTTAGACAAGATTCAAGCTGTTGTTTTGAGATTTCTGGATAATTATTGAACTCGCAGCTGTTTTTACTTTTAGTTTTCTGTGTTTTTTCTCCATTTTTACCTGAGTTCTTTGATTTTTTTCTATATGCAAAATAGTCTCCTATACCATAGATAACTAACATCATATTGTAATTTGGTAGAGTGGCTTTGATACTGGATATAGTTGTACAAAAGCTGCCATCTGCTACTTTTCTTACCCCCTCATCCCAGTTCCATATAATCAATATTTGTTTAACATTTTCAGTATCTGTTATTGTACGTATTTCATTCGCTTCGTTGACATAACTATTTTCAATACGTCTTCTCCATGTAATGCTGTTTGGAATTAATTCTTCCTTAATACTGTACCTCACGCTAGCATCCAATAATGTAGTTATAATTTCATTTTTACAGCTGAACTGCTCAATACCTTCGTCTAAAACAACATCCATAAACTTCATGCATTCCCCTGGTTTAATATTTTTGGAATTTTTCGATGCGATCGCTTTCAGTGCCCTATCTCTAGGTAATTGTTCCTGCCTTCTCAATCTTTCCTCTGTTAGTTGGCTCTTAGGTTTCTTTTTGTTAGCTTTGTTAACTTGTGTTGCTTTTATTCCTCCAATGATCTCTAGAGCAGGTTCAGGCGAATCAGATGTCCTACGAGAGGATGCTTGAACATTTCGTCTTTTTGTCTGGATCTTCGCTGTATCTGCAGACAATGTTGGCGAGCAGACTCTATTTGATTTGAAGGGACTGACGTTCGGCACATCATTCTTATAGGAATAATCATCTGCTTCAGACAGTTCTACATCTGCATCATGGTAAAAATGTACTTCAGGAAATTGGAAGTCGTCCTCGCCAATATTCGCAACTTTATCATTCGGAATAGAAGTAATAGATATGTCCGAATCACTGAGTACGACGACATCTCCCATTTTATTAAAATAATTTAGCAAACCCTCAAATACAGCAACCAAAATTTACATAAACAGGTAATGGTGTCATGTATCATAAAGAATTGAAGAGAACAGATTTTTAAAGATCCTTCAGCCACATTAAGTTCAGTGATCGTATTCATCTGACCAGACTTTTAAAAAGAAAATAGTTCTTCCTGTTATCTTCTTATTCCATGCATTTCGATTTTCTGTAAAGAAAACATTCTCATTTGAACCAAAAGCATCCATCTTTGAAATTTTAATGCATAGAAAATAGAATTTATAGAGTCAAATCCATATATCGCATACACAAGCACATATAAAATGAAATATTAAAATGTTCAAAATAATTCATTTAAAAATTGAAAAAATACAAAGTTATAGTTTCTAAAGAAATCTACTCGAGGCCGCAGATAAGTATTTTTATCCCGGCGATAAAGGAATTTTCCAAGACTGTTTCTTCATAGATTGCGAATATTTCTCCCAGTATAACATCTTTATTAATATCAGTGTTGCATGAACATTATGATCAGTGTAACAAAGTCGAAGAAATTCGATGAAATTAGGGGATAGAAATTCAAAAAATTCAATTACACAGTGATATGTAAGATAACCACGTCTACATTGTGGCGTTGCTGTTCGCGTCACAGATTCTCCGCAAGCACAGATGGTAATGCTGTTTTCCACAGCGCTATACAGAAGCGAATGTAGGCTCAATACCTATTGTTTTCAACGGTGCATCCGATACACTGTATTGTATATCGTGCCGGAATCGTCCGCGAGTATCGCTGGCTGTAACATTCGTGCTTCGAGTTTCGGGCGTAGACCGGTTTCGATTGGCTATCGTTAACTTTTCAACTGTGGCGGAAATCATGACGTCATGGACGAAGTGTCGATGACTAACGGATGATACGTCAGAATGATACGGGATTGTGTACACGCTAAAGTGCTTGCTTTTTAACGTGACTGATTCCGTGGGCAAGCATTCTAGAGATAGCTTCTAGAAATAGTACTTGGGTTTTCGTCGCGAATCTATAGGTTCGAAGCCATGGTCTTGTGAAGGTAAGAATCTGTTGTTTCCTCATGCCGATAGGTTTCCCCGTATGCAAGTGTCAAAGTCAAAACTCGAGAAACCCAACGGAGCATTCCCCGAAACTTTATGTCCCCCGAACGATATCAGGATCACGCCTTTTTAGTGAGTTTCGCGAGTGAACGATAAATACCATTAATTCTATAAAGAATAAATCATCGTAGCGTTATTAGAGGGCTGCGGCTGTTTATGCAAGCGCGGAAACCAATTTAACAGAAATGGGCTTGCCGCACCGAGGCTTTTATCAGAGTTGAAACTAGATAAGAGCCTTGTCTATCGCCTTGTCTATCTCCAATCCTGTAGATTTTAACAAGAAAACTCCAAAAATGTAAGTTTTAAAGCGCGGAGTTGACTCGTTCAAAAGTTATACGTGTGTAAACTTGAGTGATTTCAAGCGTTTTTGACAGGTAAGGGCGCCGCCATATTGGTATGTACTCAGCGTCGCGCATCGTCTAATGAGCAGAGCCACTAGGTGGCACCTCAAGTACGCCTGTGATGTCGATAACATAGATTTGCAAGCGTAGTCGGGCCGGTTCTCTCCACCCCTTCACGAACCTAACCTTAATCTTCTGGCGGCTCCGCTCATTGGACGATGTCGGAATATATACAAATATGGCGGCGCAGTAGTTACGAAATTCTGATCTGTATTCTATGTCTTGGAAAAAAAAACTATTAACGAAATAATGTACATAAAAAATACGTTGGAAAAATAAATTTAATTGTCTGTACTACATTCAAAGGCACAGGTAATTTCACAACCATTGAAACCATGCACATATTCTATAGATTCATTCTGCTTTCAGAGTTAACTCGTATAATGCAACAAAGATGTCAGATCATTTTGGTCCAATCACTTTAAAATGGGATCCCAAGAATTTGGAAATTCGTACAATGTCTGTAGAGAAGACACTGGAGCCCTTGGTTCTACAAGTTACCACGCTTGTGAACACAAAGGGCCCCAGCAAGAAGAAAAAAGGAAAGTCAAAGAGAGCTAGTGCTCTCGTAGGAACTGTGGAAAAGGCGACTAGTAATTTCATCGAGAAAGGTGAACAAATCGCTTATGAGAACCCGGATATCACTGCTGAGATGTTAAGTGCTGTCGAAGAAGTCAAGAAGACTGGTGCAGCAATGAGCATTGCTGCTAGGTATTATTTCCATTCTTTTTCTTCATTCCTATAGCATGTACACATTTGTACGTATATATTCATATTGTTGTAAACCTGAACAGGGAATTCTCTGAAGATCCTTGCTCCTCGTTGAAGAGAGGCAACATGGTCCGTGCTGCGAGAAACCTTTTATCCGCAGTGACCCGTCTACTTATTTTAGCGGATATGGTAGACGTGCATTTGTTGCTGAAATCATTACACGTGGTGGAGGATGATTTACAGAAGCTGAAGAATGCGTCCTCACAAGGAGAACTGTTAGAGAACATCAAACAATTTGGAAGAAATGCATCAGAGCTAATGAACCAAGCAGCCAAGCGTCAGCAAGAGCTGAAAGATCCTCAATTGAGAGATGACTTAGCTGCAGCCAGAGCTGTGCTTAAGAAGCACTCCACTATGCTTCTCACTGCCTCCAAAGTCTACGTTCGACATCCCGAACTAGCCGCAGCGAAAGCGAATCGCGATTATGTTCTGAAGCAAGTATGCGAAGCTGTGAATACCATCAACGATGTCGCACAAGGAAAGACTCCCCTTGATAGTCAACATCCTTACGAAGGACCCGGTGAACTAGCTGCCGCGTTAGACGACTTTGATGAGAGAATGGTCATGTCTCCACTAGCGTACAACGAAGTACGCACAAGACCCAGTCTCGAGGAAAGACTGGAGAGCATTATCAGTGGGGCTGCACTGATGGCAGACTCCTCGTGTACCAGAGATGAACGTAGAGAACGCATCGTTGCTGAATGTAACGCGGTTAGGCAAGCCTTGCAAGATTTGCTCAGTGAATATATGAATAATGTAAGTATTCTGGGAATTCTTTTAATAATTCATACAAGATTGGAATGATTGTTAGAGGTGTGCGAGAACCCGAAAATATCAGGACTAGCAATGAAGACACTATTCGGGACAATTAATTCTGTCGAGAATTTTATTCGGGATTGGGACTAGTTCTCGAATATTTGAGAATTCCGAAATTTTTGAGCGGCCGTCCCGATCCCGTGTAATTTCTTCATTACCTGATCCAACATTTTCGGTTTCTAGCACAGCTCTATTCGACTATACGTATACAAGTTATTCACCCATAGAACAGACTGGTTGTTTATTTTAATTTCTCTATGATTTTTCTTGATTTGTCATTCGTGAGATACATTCGTGTATACTCTAGATTTCTCAGTTGTATTTACAAACTTGCTTAAAATGATTTATCTGTATTTTAATATGTTCATTCTACTCATTTGTTCTTTATTTTGATGACTGCAGTTACAGCTCGCTCGGGGTGGGAAACGGGTAAATATGAAAACCTTGTGTTCTGGCACTTTTCTTGCATACAGTCTATAAATCAAGCAAAAAACATTAATTGCTGAACACTGTACTAGCTCTCACATATAATAATGCTCCTACTCTCCTGCAATGTCTTACAAAAAGCATTAATTTAATGGTTCCTAACAACGGAGTGCCTATAAGTTTTATAAATGACCTGTTATTTGCACAACTGTAAATATTACATACTTCCACGATATATAATATAGTTTCCAATTAATAGAAATGAAGAAGTATAATAGAGTAGATACATAGTGCATATTGCAGTTGTAACTTGAGACTTATTGAATTTAGACAGACTGTAGCTAGCCATTGCAATTGAAGTAAACATGTAGTTTGAACTGATTTCAAGTCAGTCATAAATTCCAAACACATTTATTTACTTGTTAATATAACGATATTATTTTATTATTTGAGACTTTGTATTAACTATATGATTTCACGCATTCTTTTTTAGATTTGCTTGTGTACATAGCTCTTTTCCTAATGATTTGATACTAAATGAATTGAGAAGTATTTTTGATTAAACATACTAAATAATGTAATCTCTGATAATCATATTAATTAAAATATTTCCATATATTGCACTCTGATAATCAACTAGTAAAACAATAGTATAGATTTTATTTGAATGCCCGCATTGCGCTAATGTCTGTGCATTGTTCATTATAATGCAAATATAATTTCACAGATGGGCGTCAAGGAGCAATCTGAAGGCTTGGAGAGGGCAATTGACCACATGTGCAGGAAAACACGGGATCTTCGTAGACAATTAAGAAAGGCTGTAGTAGACCACGTATCGGACAGCTTTTTGGAAACAAGCGTGCCCTTGCTGGTTCTGATCGAAGCTGCGAGGAATGGTCGTGACAAAGAAGTGGAGGAATACGCGCTTGTCTTCACAGAACATGCGAATAAATTAGTAGAGGTGAACGTTTTACTCAGTAATCAATATTCTTCCGTATTTCTCAATATTATACATTATGTGAATCTGCATAATCAACTTCTGATGTAATTGATTAACTTTTCATTTATGCAATCAGGTCGCCAATCTGGTGTGCAGTATGTCCGGCAACGAGGACGGCGTAAAGATGGTACGCTATGCCGCAGCACAAATTGGTAACTTGTGCCCTCAAGTAATTAACGCGGCCAGGGTATTGGCGGCTCGTAACAGATCCAAAGTAGCTCAGGACAACATGGAAGTATTCCGGCAGGCATGGGAGAATCAAGTGAGAGTATTAACGGAAGCAGTCGATGATATTACCACCATCGACGATTTCTTGGCCGTGTCCGAGAATCATATCCTAGAGGACGTTAACAAATGCGTGCTGGCATTGCAAGAAGGCGATGCTGACACCTTAGATAGAACTGCGGGCGCCATCCGCGGCAGATCGGCCAGGGTCTGTAACGTTGTTCAGGCCGAGATGGACAACTACGAGCCCTGTATCTATACCAAACGAGTTTTAGAAGCTGTGAAAGTTCTGAGGGAACAAGTAATGCCGAAATTCGCTCAGCGAGTAGAAGTCGCGGTAGATGCTTTGGGTAGTAATCCTGCTAAAGAGGTGGATGAGAATGACTTTATAGACGCTTCAAGATTAGTTTACGACGGAGTCCGTGAAATTAGACGCGCTGTATTGATGAATAGAGTAAGTACACCTTGTAAATTTTTCTATCAGTGCATAAAGTCTGCGGTCTATTTAATTCTTAAATTCATTGAAATTTGGGGGTAGGTAGCTGTTCAGCAGTTTCACTCGGCCGTATAGCCCTAGCCTTAAGATTTAAACAGAGACTCGTTCGTCGCGTTGATCTGACATAATTTTTCTTTCAGGCGGACGAAGATTTAGATCCCGAGGACGTCGAGATCGACGAACACTATACATTAGAAACCCGTAGTAAATCGAGCGCTCAAACCGGCGAGCACGGCGTCGACGAGTATCCAGAAATCAGTGGCATAACAACTGCGCGCGAAGCCATGCGCAAGATGCCGGAGGAAGATAAGCAGAAGATCTTGCAACAGGTGGAGTTCTTTAAGAGCGAGAAGTTGAAGTTCGATAAAGAGGTTGCCAAATGGGACGATGCTGGAAACGATATCATCGTCTTGGCGAAGCATATGTGCATGATCATGATGGAGATGACGGACTTCACCAGAGGTCGCGGACCTCTGAAGACTACCATGGACGTGATCAACGCGGCCAAAAAGATTTCCGAAGCCGGAACGAAATTAGATAAATTAACTAGGCAAATTGCGGATCAATGCCCGGAGAGTTCTACCAAGAAAGATCTCCTGGCGTATCTGCAGCGTATAGCATTGTATTGTCATCAAATGAATATAACTAGTAAAGTTAAAGCGGATGTACAAAACATTAGCGGGGAATTGATCGTGTCTGGACTGGATAGCGCTACTTCTCTCATCCAGGCTGCAAAGAATTTGATGAACGCGGTGGTACTTACTGTTAAAGCTTCATACGTGGCATCAACAAAGTATCCTCGACAATCTACAGTAACTGTGAGTATCGTTGATATATCTGTTGTGGGCGGGCAAAAGAGTCTAACGCAAATTTTAATAATAAAAATGTAAGTCCTAAATACTTTTTGGCTCGTCCACTGGAGATATTACAATTAGTAGCACTGTATTATTATACATGGTAGATTTTCGCCATATAACTAACATTAATACTCAAACTTGTTTACTAACTAACAATTGGATTGCACAGTATGTGAGTATTTTTGTAGCTATGCTGGGCATCGATCGTTTGCATTTTCCATTAATCGTTGATTGATTTTCTGTTTGTGTAGTCACCGATCGTTGTGTGGAAAATGAAAGCACCGGAGAAGAAACCGCTGGTACGACCCGAGAGACCAGAAGAAGTTAGAGCCAAAGTACGTAAGGGTTCGCAGAAAAAAGTGCAAAATCCGATACATGCACTCTCAGAATTTCAGAGCCCTACGGAAAGCGTTTGAACGCCCATGTGTAAGTAGTGTAATAAAAATAAAATCTATAGGCAGCATCACCTTTGGAGAGCGATTCGAGCAAGATGTTTTATTTTCTACTGAATACAACGTTCAAAGGCTTAATGTCTGCGTTTATTAACGATTTCTTGTGTATCGTGAAACACAGACACTCTTTCTGCTGAAACAGAAGAAGAAAAACAGGTGTGGCGTTAAGCTGACACCGAGCATCTCTGGGTGTAATGCGAACAGCGGGTCCCCAGAGATGCAACATCTTGGGTCAGAAGGCGTGAGAAGGGGGTTGGGAGAGTCCCGGGGGAGGAGGTTTTCTGGATATTGCCGGACCTTCTGACCGGTCGAGTCCCACACTACCCGGCCGACTATCATCGTTAGGTCGGGTGTGCGTAACTGTATTCCTCCTCCCCTTAACATAAAAAAAGACACTCTTTCTGCAAAACGATATCTCGTAGAAAGTTAAGAGACGGACTTAATTGTTACTAACATATTTTAAATATCATCAGTGTACAATCATATTATAGCGTATTGACATAGTTTTAATACCTTGTAGTAAAGGAACAATTGAGAGAGATTTTAAAATGATAAGATATAAAGAAGAATTCATTTCACGTTTGAAATTGTGATAGAAATGGAAAATATACCGAACAGAAATATAATGAAACTATTTGAAAATAAAATATCTTGCGTAAAGTAAATGTTAATATTCTTTGTAATTATTGATTGATAAACGTTTAGAAAAGCAAGACCATGTCAATTTTCAGGTGGAACTTAATTAGATCTCAAAAAATTAATCTCTTTTTGTAGAATATATATGAAATTTAGATTGGAATTATCATACACACAAACTAATAAGTGTCAACTATATTTCATAGGATATAAGAGTGTTGTATGATTTGATGATACACCGTTTGATATTCATATTGATTAGAACGCGTTTTAATCTCTACGAAGTACATATGGGTATGCGACGTTTACAATGTTTTACTACTCTCAAATATCGATAATAATTACGAATATATTTTTTTGTAAGTGAAGATTTCAATCCAAAATATGACTCTAATATATTAATTAATAATTGACAATATCAATGAAGTATCGAAGGGATGCCAATTTTTTCATTATCATGTGTACATTTGATATACAAATATAAATTTTTTATTATATACATCAATTTTTATTGGATTTTTACTAAATAATATTGAATGATGAGTGATGTATGTATATTTAAGTATATGTGCACGACAGCTTATCAAAGGCCTCATATTTTTTTACGTTACAATATTAAAGAAGACTTATGCATACGCGAACGGAAATATTGCAAACAAATTTGATTTTTCTGATTGTTTAGCCATTAATAACACTTTATTATACATATCCGAGAGACGAACACCTGTTAGTGACAGAGTGACTATCTTTTGGAGAATTTAAATGTCTTTAAACCTTCGACAAGAAAGGTTACTGCTTCAAGTAATTTTAACAATAATTATAGGCCTTGAAAGTTTACCAATATGTTACACTAATGTCGGTTTCTTATTGTAATGTATTCTTTGACAATAATACTGCTGCATACTTTGTTATGCTTTTATACAAAAGTCAGCTAAGGTACAAGTCTTAACATCTTCCAGACTAAAATTACATTAACAATTCCTACCAGATTCATGTACAAGTCTAATTGGATCCATTTGTACGCAAAAAGAACGTTGTTTTTTAACATGTTCTAAACTATACAGCTTTAGCTATATCAACTCGTGTTGCATATACTTTGTTCGACATATTCTCTTGAGTTGAAAAATACGAAAAATTATTTAAATGCAAAATTATGACGTTATCGAATATTGTGCTTTCGTGGAAGGAATAATTTTTCAATTGTAAAGGGAAAAGTAACTTCTATCGAGTAGCTTCATTGAGAAGACTCACAGAAAAGCAATAAGAAGTAAAACAGTATTGCGTTGGAATAAAGAGACTGCAGAACAAAGTATTTAACAATTGTATATAAGTAAATATGAGTACACATTTTCAAGAAAATCTTGTTTAAGATGATTTTGTAAAACACATAGCCAATAAGAATATTGTAAAAAAACTGATACCAATTTCATACTTTTAATAATCATGTAGTCGTGCATAATCATTAATTTACTAACAATTTTGTTTTTCTTTTTAACTATTGGCTTTACGTTGGACGTGTATGTGTTTCCCGAAAACATTGATCGATCGAAATTAATTGCACCAATGTGTTTTTCAGTAAAATTTGCATCTCTATGAAAATATGTACATACAAGGTGTTAAAAAAAAACCGTTCAACATTTATATGGTACATAGGATACACTGTACTGAGTAAAAAACCCTTAGAACACATTGGTCGAAAGGTCAATCAGTTCTGGAAGCCAGTAAGTTAATCTTGATGCTTTCTTAGTCAGTACATTGTTTCCTATGTACCATATAAATATTGAATTTGTTTTTTTTTAAACCCTGTATATGTTATACATGCAACAAATATTTAACAGTAACATATATAATTGCACACGAACATTATAACGTGTATCATTTTATTTATATTAATGTAGCTGTTATAGTAGGTGTTGCCTATCGGAGTATGTCAAAGCGTTTGCAGAAAGTGTGAAATTTTCAAATTTTGCAGGTTGTTTCACCACGAGATATCTATTGGTATCAATTTTTTACTTTTGTAAGACGAACACTAATTTATATAGAAATAATTATACAATTAAATTGTAGTTACTGATATGTTGCCAAATATAAGGTGATGCTTTTAACAAATACATTTCCCTTGTATATTACTATCTATTAATCGTCATCGCTGCAGCTGAGTGTCGTAATCGCGTATAAACAATAAAATAATAAAGGAGGAGAGGGGAGAGGATAATGCGAAAATTTTGAAAAAAAAATACAATACACAGATCTGTATTTTATATGCTTCATTTACATACTAAATGATACAGAAATAATGATAAGAGATGAGAATCGCAAATGCAAGTATTTAATGGCAATGGTACAATATAGTAATTCAAACTCGCTTAAAAAATAGAAGTATTCTTAATCCATCATGCATTGTTCTTGCAAATGGCAATTATAAAAGACAAACATCACCATTAATCGAAAAAGATTATCTTATCGTTTGGATTAAATTCTTCTCTTTTTTTTTGTGTATTTTAAATTTTGTACTTTTTTATCTTCCAACGTAAAAGTTGAAATTATGAATATACTGCACAACCACATAAATAATTGATTGAAAATAAAAACACATTATTCGAGTCCTTTCCATCTACATATTACAAAGTATTTTTATATCTATATTAACAAATTCTTTTTGACAATTTCATTATTTGTTTTGTTTTTTTTCTTCTTTCAATGTACATAATTATGTAAGGGACAATTGCAGTTACTTATTTCGTAAAACCTAGATAACTATTATTATTATATTATTACTAAATAAATACAGGTACCATTAAAATAAATCATTTAGAAAATTGATTCTTATCTTGAAATATTATTCAACTTTGCGACAATCTGAATACACGAAAATTTAAAGTTGTATGCAAGAAGGCATTTATGTACTGATTACATTGTAACCAGACAAATTTGCTATAGTATCCGTTTTTTCTTTTTCTACTGCTAGAAAAAAGTTTCGTACTGTGATACATGAGACATGCTATTAAAAATATTAATAATATGATTTAAATATTGCATGTCATTTGAATTGACAGATCCAATGACTACAAGATACGTGTTAATACAACTATTATTATATGCTCCGTATTAGGACATTTTTTTCATGATTTTATTGCAAAAAGTATAAGCATACAAACTAAGTAGCTGCTTTTAATTAGCATAATATGCCGTGTCATTGCTCATATGTAATGAATCGATAATCATTAATTAAGTTTGTCGATTTGGATAAGCAAATGGTTCTAACTCTAAAAAACAGTCTCTCTCTGTGCTAAGTTAAACGTGCCAAATGAAGTTGCTTGAATTTCAAGTGAACTGTTTTACATAATCGATGTATTATAAGTATTCGTAACGTGTACCGTTACAAACTACATGTACAATTCTTTTTTTAACGTTTCTCGTTTTTCACAAGGAGGAGTCACAAATTAGTATATCAGACACTATGAAAAAAAAAAGATTCGAAAGCAAGATAATACGAAGCGTTTATGAAATCAGTAAAGTGTCTTAACTGTGAATAATATATTTGATAAATCTATTTAATTTGCTTTATAATCACAGTTTCTGCGTTCATACTAAGGTATGTTGTGACTAAAATAATACAGATTTACCACATGCAATCTTACAAAATCCTGACAGTATATATATTTATATATATATATATATAAATATATATATATATATCACAATGCAAAAAATGTTAATGAAATTTGTACATAAGTATGTGTTTCCAAATAGTACACATAAGTGGTGAATACGTGGCAGAATAGACTACGGACTATAGAATTTTTGTCCTGGAAATGCTGGATTTGTTAAGTTAATGCTCAAACATTTGCTAATGAAATATGTTGCAATGAAAAGTATGCTGATTTTATATCTATATATCTATCTATCTATCTATCTATCTATACATATATATATTATATATATAAATATGTATATATATATAATATATATATACATATATTTATATATTAAATTTTATATTATCATTTTGTATATTCACCACTTACTAGTATTCAAATATTACATTTCATATACATATTCTAATCACTTTTGAAGTATCGTTTCATAAAAATTTTTTATTACATAATTAAAGTAAGTAAACGATACGGCTCTTGGTATTTCTAAGAGGAGCCATAGAAACAGTCCTTCACAGCCTGCATAAGACTTTCATTTGAGATCTTTTAAGTCTTTCAGATGTACGCTGATAGAGGACCAAAATAACGACATTGATGTTTGTTCTCTCACTTTGTTTTCTCCCTCTCTCGAATAAACAAAACAAATTACAATACAAGATCATCGTTAAAGGTTGTTCGATTATAATAAGGACATATTAAGTATGCTTCAGCAACAGAATATGCATCGGATGCAATATAGTTCTTTTAATGCAATATCTCATTTTGCCGTCTTAATGACGAGCGGTATGTATTGTTCTTAGTTTATGTCAGTGATCCTACGGAAGGTGTATACCAGTATAAAATAAGTGTTATAAAAGGAACTCTTAGGAGAAGTGTTTCTCTAGAAACGCATACTACATTATAAAAACCTTCAGATCTTAATAAAAAGAAACATTCTGAAAGAATTAAAAAGGATATGCTTGTCTTGGATACAATAATTAATCGGGTGTACGTATGTACAACATAATTCATACAAAAGTGAATGTGATGTATACGAATCGACTAAACATTCGAGACTTCGTCGGTACATGATTTTCCTCTATATATGCTGCCTTAATTTGTGTAAATAACATATTTCGTAAGACAAAAGTAACAAAATGTGTCTCCAACTTTTTTTCGCGGTATATGATCGTCCCCGGTTAAGCAAGAAATATAAATTGCAAATTTTTTTAACAAGTGATTTATGTATATACGTTGTGGTTAATTATACCTCCAAAAAAATATATATGTAAAATTAAATGTTTATAATATTATGCAATATTTTTCTGTCTATAAAAATTTGAATAGCATTCTTTTTTTCCATATTTTTTTTCCTTTTTTTCAAATTTATGGTTATGCAACTGATTTCATTAATCTTGGATTATCATATAACAGCATTACGTATTATCCACTTTGACATTCGTTATATCTTTGTACGTTTAGTCACAGTTGTTTAACTTTTAATACGTTCCAGTTAATACGACTGCGTTACTGTGGGTGGTAAATATTTAGCCATACATAAAGTCCATTTTTATTTACTTTAAAGAGGGTAATGTATGGCTTCTATGATGATTCTGCAGTAACTTCTGGAGGTGTACTTACAGACGTTACTGCTGGCTTAAATGCTGGTACAAATTCAGCCGCGTTTGGATTTAATGTACTCTGCAAGTATACGTAGCACGAATTAAATTTAGTATATACTGTATACTACTACTTAAGGAAATATCAATGTATACCCATTCGGCAATATCGTCTGGAAGGCTTAGGCGATCGAGTTGTTGCCAAATTTCGTTATCGATACTGTTTCTTTCGAGTTGTTTCTCGTCCTCCCACATTGCTTTTAAACATTCTTCCGTTAGTTCTTCCTCCATTAATTGTTGAATTACCTGTACACACAAAAATATTCATATCAATGGGTATTTACATTTCTGTCTTCTATACGCTTCCATGCTAGGAGAACCATAAATATTGTACCTCTTTGTCGAATTCTTCCTCATTTTCCATCCAGAGATACTCCGAAAAATCACTGGTCTCCTCTTCTGGGACATCAAGTTCGGACTCGAAGTTATTTTCCATATACGTGATAATATCCGTTTCCGTGCCATAATCGCTCCCAGGGCCACTGGTTGGTATCTTCATTTTTATTTCGAATATGTCTGAAAACACAACTACTAGTCTATATACAAATTAATTCCTCTTTATGCACAAGCTGTCTATATATATATATGCTGAAGCGCTCGATTTCTTATAGCAAAATACACGGTACTGAAAACAACGTATACGAGCAGAGAAGAAATGTTGTTTTCGAAGATTAGATTATATATATATACATATATCTTTCTCTCTCTTTCACATAAACATATGTATGTATATATATATATGTGCATAGATATATTAATATAAATGATACGTACAATACAAAAACATGTAATCCGAGAAGAAATCGGTGATTTATCGACTCTCCGTAACGTAACTGGTTTAAACGTACTGAAAAAAATATACAATACATACAAC
The DNA here is from genome assembly GCA_028454255.1 of Halictus ligatus. NCBI lineage: Eukaryota > Metazoa > Arthropoda > Insecta > Hymenoptera > Halictidae > Halictus > Halictus ligatus. The sequence continues at coordinate 7,200,155 of CM052143.1, forward strand.
CTTGAACCTTTCCGTTCGTACGAAAATTCGCGAAACTGAACGTTTAAATACACGATTGCTTCGTTTACGCATATGGTAGCAGCGACTACGAATTTACGGTTCCCGCTGTCGAAATCACGAGATTCAGCGTCTACGATTAATTTATTGTTGGATACGCGAACGACCGAGAATTTTGAACGATCGGGTTTATCGCATCGCAGCGATCGGATACGGGTGAATGTCGCTTGACAGATCTGTGTGTCGCAGGGCAACCATTTTTAACTATCTATTTTGTAGTCACCGACGAACCGATATTCCCGAATTTTTATTCTTAACCGCACCGTCTATCTATTGTTATTACGGTCGAGAATGATCTCGTTCCGAGCGTGAAGCGTAAACATACCTTTTAACTACGCGTCTACGGACGACTTGCGATAGAAAACACGATTTACGCAGTTCATGGGTGAAATACGTGTCGTGTAACACAAATTAACCCTTGGAGTAATGCCGGGACGGTGCTGCCACCATGTGCAAAAAGAGCAATGTACTTTGTGCTCGAAAATGTTGATAGATATTGATTTTGATCTGTGCACTCTAATTATTAAATAATGAGCGAGTATCAAAATCTTCTGCTCCCTTAATATTCTCTACGCGTATGACTTCTCTATGTCAAGAACAAGCGTCGCAATCTTTCGGTCACATTAACGGACGATATGATAACTCGAGTACAAAATATATTAGCGTAATTATGTATCAATTTTTATAAGGCTGAAAGAAAGTTGGTAGTTACACGATTGCTTTCGTAGAATAATTCGACAAAAGATTTGCTGATATTCTAAGTCATTCGGCGCAGAGTACTACAGTCGAGTAAAATGATTATTAAAACAGGAAATACCGTAAACGCGTAGATTTATCGTGTATCTGATTACACTCGTATGCGCATACAATTAGAAAAGTAAGGTAAACGACAAAACAATGATGTTACGCGTAAAAGAAAAGAATCAAGACTCCGATTTGCAGATTTCAATAAAGTTTTTATGTTTGTACGAGTTCCATAATGAAACAGATACACATAAATAGGGTTATTTTCTGCGAATTCAAAGGTTGCTTCACCAGATTTTCGGAATCGCATCGTACGTGCGGTTACAAGCATCTGCATTCATTTTATGCGTCATTTTATGAACTTAAGAACGTGGACTGAGTCACGTAGTCATTGGTAGGAGAACCATCGCGGTCATCAGCGTCATTCCCTACTTTCGTGCTGTATCCACGAGTAAATTGGGTTTCCCCTACTCTGCTCCATCGCCAAGGAAACTGAGACGCTTAGTATTATGGCGGAATTCAAATATCAGGTCATCCCATAAGTCCCGTTATTTGTTGTGTAACTTGCAAAACGTATAACCTCATGTTTCTATATAATGAACTTCGAAAATAGTGTATTAACAAAAGGACGCTTAAGATGTCTGGCTACTGGCTTTATTCCCTTATTGCGCGGATCGGTTCTGTGAGGTCTATGAACTGAATTTGTGCTATTTTAATTTTCTTTAAACTACTTTGGAGCATGTACTTCAATATAGCAACAATAGCGTTACAGTAGGCTTCCATGAAACACGATCAGAAAATTATTTGAAAAAGTGCGCGTATCTTTTGTGGAAAGAAGCATACAGTCTTTCCAAAAAATTCTTTATAAATGTACTGTTACATAAAATGCATGTACACAGTCTTTTGTGCGTAAAATGGTTGACCGGGGTAATTATCCAGAAAGAAAATCTATAAGGGCTCGCACGTAAATGAGAGATAATTAATTTGTTCGCCGAAGGGACGCTCGTTTCAAATACAAACCCGTTCCCGCCAGATTACAGCGACATCCGTGACAAACGCGAGAACTTCTGCCACTGCCACTACCATCGTCCTTTGTTAGCGACATCGAGTAGAGGGGATGTAGGGGCCCCACCCGGGGATAATACACGGGAACTTGACTCGAGCAGTGTATTTACATAGAGGCGAGGGAGTGCAGCGATTGGTCGTTCCGTCGTGACGTTTATGTGTTGACGTTTCGTCAAAACAAAGCAGGCTCAGCCGGCTCGTCGAGCATTTTATCACGGTGACTCGTCGCGGATGCGTCGCCTCTGTTTCTCATCGCGTTGTTGTTGAAAAGTGTTCGTTGACTGCTAGTAAGTGCCGCGCGTCCGGTTCTAGTGACAGAGCGAGTGCTTTCGGCCATTGCGATGTCGTCCTCGGTGAAATTTACCTCCGACGAGAGTCTGGGCGGTGAGTAAACCCCGTTTTTTGAAGGATCGATCCGAGCAGCTGTCAGACGAAAAGCGGCCATTTCGCGTGTGTCTGAAGCTGACGCGTAAACAAACGCGATCTCGCTTTTTCTTTTGCGTCGTAGACGTTCGCACACCTACCATTCCCACTCTGCCGGATAGCGTTTTCTACGCTTTTTCGTATTCGTACGATCCGTCTGTCGAAACTGCCCTGAAAGAAAGCGTGCGCGTCCTTTCGAAAATTTTGGCGCGATCATCTGTTTTTCTAACCTGACGCGAGCCGGTGGTAAGATGATTGAATATCGCGTTGGTCAGGGATACGTGACAGGAAAACGATAGCCAACGCAGTGTCAGTCACCCGTGATCGACGGTATTTTATTTACCGATTTACGATTTATCGATGAGCATATCTCCGAAATTTTCTACCCTAACTTTCAGAATTTCGTCGACCGGCAATTGCTCGGAGCCTTCGACTGTTACGCGGATCTTTATGCAAATTCGTTTTCTGAATCGCACGCGAATTAATCGGAACCTGTTGCACTGGCTAAGACGCCGAAAGATTAATAGAAAGATGAAGATATCTCGTTGGATCACCGGAGAATTGTTCATTTTGGTCCGCGGTCTATCGATTGGCGAAATTTTACAAATTTCACAACGTTAGTCAAGTGTGTTGCGTTCGCCCGATTAACGGGTCAATTAATGCCGCATTGCGGAGCTTAATTTCTTTTTCCGGAGCGGTATTACGATACTGCAATCTTTATGTCCGCCTTTTGTTCTCGGGTTTATCTTCCCGTACCCCAATGGTACTATTCTAAAACCGACATGTTTCGATAAAAGACCGAGGACATGCGTACCATACACTTGATGAAGGGAGATAAGTGTGGCCGACGGATCAAAATCGGGAAATTTTCATTTTAGCGTAAATCCTTCCTAGATAACCAAATACCCGGAAACGCACGATTGATATAAGGAACGCCCTGTAGTCAATAAAAGGCTTAACCTCACCTTGGTAACCCAGAAATTTTTAACTTTTTTTCATATAATTCTGTACATTTTGACAAGAAAATGCCAAGAAACAAAGTTTTAGTGTTAGGAATTTATTGACATAGGTGTACGTGATATTTCTGCCTTGTCGACTGCTTCCACTGCAGCACTGTTTCCGCATGGGGGGAAAGACCGACGGATAAAATAGCTTTTATTTATGTTTCTTCGGCGGAACCTCGGGAATCTAAACATCCTGAAGTAACCATGGTTACGATTTTTAGGGAGTCTTCACAGTCAGACGTTCACGACCATCGACTGACATTTGAATCTCGGCGGAATCCACGCGTCGGCACTGCTGGAATAACCGATAACTTCATTATGTCCTATAAATAATCCGCCACGGCCGATTCCCTCCTATAATCGTCCCGTTCATTAGAATCAGCTGCGAATAGCTTCCGTTCTCCTTTTTTTACAATGTGTGATTCTAATTAATCGATCATACTGCGATTATTCACCCCTTGACGTCCGTATTAATTTTTTAAACTCAGATAAAATTCTGTTCTCCAGTTATCGGCATTCAAACGCTAAAGCAAAAGACGTACAATGAATACAAATTTTCTTTCAACATACTGTTAGAAAATCATATTCAACAATCATACGGCTTTCGTCGTATTTCGAAGACGAAGAAGAGGGGATAGCGATTTTCTCATTTCGATATAAAATCTTATGTCGCAATAAAATTGTAAATATTGACGGTCCCTCGAGCTTATCCCCACCGCTACTAAAATTATTAATCGAAGAAAGAACTTTTTACCTGGCTCCTGTTTATTACCGTCGATGCACAACACTTTTATTTTGCACGAAGACACGCAGTCCAACAATCGTTTCTTAAATAACGAGAAATAGTTGTAACGTGGTTCAGTAACTTTTTTAAGGATGAAGTTACTTGACTCGATGCTAATTGCACGTCGCGGCGTTGAATAGCAACATTTGTACACGACAACGCGCCTGTTTTTAAATGCTAAGTGAATGTAAGCAGGAATTTTTAGCTGTTCGAAGGTCTTCATTGACCATTGTTCACGGGAGTCTGAATTCTACTAGTTGCGAGCAGGCATTATGTCTGTCCATTAGCTTACTCGCCACTACCAATCAATTTTCACCATCGATTTCTCCTAGAATGGAAAACATCTGCCCAGTCAATGTTTTTCAACTCTTCAACTTGCGTTCAAATAACGCGAAAGCGGGATTAATGTTCGTGCATCAATAAATTGAACAATGTATTCGTCGGTTTGTTGCACCGTACGGAAACGATTCGAAGCGTGACGATGACCGACAACTTTCCATTGTTCTTACCTTCTTTTGTCGTTGCGAATAAATAATTGATCGCAGCTAGCAACACGCGGCCGATACCTGTTGTCTTACAGCTGCATAACGAAGGGAAACGTTGCGTCACTAGATAATCACTCGATAACGTCGTGGTCGATTTCCTGACATTGATCACACCTCTGTTCTCTCTCTCTCTCTCTCTCTCTCTCTCTCTCCTAACCATTTTTCCCGAGCAGATGCTGCTGGAAAATTGACAATACTCGGAACAGTCGCGAATGTCGGACAACAGTGTCCCTGAACTTGGCCAGATGCCACGTTTCTTCGGGTCCGTGTAAATAGAACCCGTGGTTCGAGTGAACCGCGGGACACTGACCCAATTGTTCGATACCCTAACGCCAGACCTTGCACGTGCCAATATCCTTTCCATTTTCTCTTTGTCTTTCCCCCTTGGCAATTGTTTCGTCGAACATCCGGTCAAAGTTTCTTCATTTGATCACAATTTTTCCACGATGTTCAGTGATGACTTTATAACGTCAGTGCATATTTTTGTAAATGTAAATTAATCGTTTGCACTCGCAGATTATGCATATGAAAAAGATCCAATTTAACACACTAACCCTCGACGGTCCAATGCCGCGAGAAACGCGGCAAAAATCATGTTACTATTTTCATCATTGTTTTTCTTCAATATTTTATATAGAAATCTGTAGTACATAATTTCTCTTCGTACGAAAAATAGCTTGGACCCAGCGGTAAGTCAGCTCGAGATACTTCTGGGCCGTTAAGTGTGAAGAATGTAAAAAATATTGTGAATGCTGGTATAATAATGTTTAGTGGCGTCTCGGAGTAGTCATTCGAATTCAAAGAGTTAATATAGAAAAATGGAGTTGTGTGCAAGAATTTTTTGGAACGTCCGAAAATAGAAAAACCTGGTTCTCCTCTTACTGTAACGAGATTTGCCCTGACTGCCGCTCCCAGGTGCACTTGATGGCTCTCCGGAGCAGAACTCCGATCATACTCCATCGACAGGGGTTGGTATGAAAAATTGTCCCCCCGAGGACCCAGCTTTAGGTCGCCTAATTTTACCTCCCGAGTCGGACCGGACGCTCGATACGGCGAAAGTTTATCGTTTCCTGAAGAATGTTGCTCTTCCGGGAGGGAGGGCCACGCACCGCGCAGCCGTGATAAACAGAGCCTATGCTTACGTGACGATCCTCAGGAGCCAACGTATAGCTGACGTCAGTCCTCGGACTGTCTGTCGCTCTGACAAAGTTGACCTGAGGCCAGGATCGCTAGGCAACCACCTACCTCCTCGTACGTGACTCAACTCACGACTATTGTGGAAATACGGAGCTCGCTAGTCGAGACTCAAAAGTTCCACCTGCGTCTCGGCCATCAGGACAGGGCAATTGCCGATGTTGCCCTCGAGGGCACTTTCTGCATTCTTCTTTTTTCAAACGGTATTTTACTTAAAAAAATTAAAAACAAAAATTCAATTAAATTCATTTTCTGCCCAAATCCACTTCCAGGGAGGTGAAATCGATCCCTGAAAGTTTCTCGTGCAATTAACGTAAATGTGTTGCCAGACAATACTCCTACTTAAGAAGAACAAGTTCTTTTTCTAGTCCTTACGCAATTTGTTTCAGTGACAAAGCCGAGTATTCTTCCTATTTTTAGCAGAGATAATTCTTGCTGATGGACAGCCTTTGATGGTGTGTGCTCTGTTATATCGTCGCCTATCACGCCTCCGGTGAGGAGAACGTTAGATTGAAATGACGGACCGATGAGAAGAAGGGGGACACGTTTGCGTCTATTTTTAACCGTAACGCCTGTTGGCGGACCTTAATTCAATTTATTAAGGCCACCTACCCGCCGTGATTTCGTGGCACGTGACGTTTCCTGGTCATTTTCGTGCGTTCAACCCGGCGACAGTGTCCCCTCTTTATCTTCCCCTAACAACCGATATTATCACACTGTTCGGTGGAATCCTCGCCTCAACTATCTCATGGACTCTAGTACCAAGTTTTACAGACGCACAACTTTCCTCGTCTTTCCAAAATAAAGAAAGCTGTCAACGCACAAACCCTCGAGGACCACGTGACGTCAGACAGGGAGGAGTTCTCCCTGTGATACATTATTGTGTGATTTTATTGATCTTTACGCAGAATAAAAGTTCTCCAAGCCAAGGAAACAAGAGTTCAATAAAAATGTGTTACTTCTTTCGATAATCTTAATAAGTCGACAATAATGTAATAGATAGTAGTCTTGATTCTTTCAATGCCTTCGTAGTTTTGTGTTTCACTTATTCGGTTTTGTCGTAAACAGGTAGGCGTGGCTCCGTTGCTCCAGGAGCCAGTGCAATGCCCCACTGATTTCTCTATCAATTGAAATGTTCGATTGCCCGCTCACTATAAAGTCGCAGCTATAAATAGATCGCACAAAAATTGAAATTACAAATTCGTCACAGAAGGAGAGCTCTCTTCAGTGAAAGACTGTTATATTTCACGGAGTGGGCGTGGCTTCGTTGCTCCAGCTGCACCTAGCTTGCTCTAGCCGGTCATCCACACGATTTTCACGCGCTGTAAAGTCGAATACAGACGCACGCGTAATTAATACGCTTATCGCGTTTCAACTTCGCAAGAATCGGGACCATAAATTCACAAAGCCATCGCGACTGGCTACTTCGCTCTTCGCAAACTAGTTTCGCTAATGCTACTCTATCATTCATGCGTTACTCGCTCCTGTTTCGACTGCATTCCCGGCTCCCTGGGTTCACGGGCTGCTTGATTACCGCGTGGAATCATTAACTGCAGAGATGCCTGGAATTCGAGATGAGCGGACTCTCTTACAAAAATTGGAGGAAGCAGTGTCAATCAAAGAACAGTTCAGATCGATAGTTTCGAAGAGGATATCGATTTTATTCTTCGACCGAGTAGCAAGTACATTCGGGTTCTTTCTTCTGGGTCTTCCATCTTCTTCTTTTCTTTTTCTTCGTTGCAGCCGCAGCAGCCAGGGAGCTTTGATGCTGCCGAATGACGTTTGAGAGTATCGCTAATTGGTGCAGCCTCTTCATGTTTATCCTCACCATTTCGCGGCTGAGCACATAGGGACAATGGACTATTTGATCCAGGTCGATGACGCTCTCATGACAATTCGCCTTCACGACCATTTTCATAGCGTTCGGAGCCGTTTAATTTATCGCACCGTGTCCAACCACAGTCGAGGCTTTAATCTAAATTTAATTGCGAGTATTATTTGTCGCGAACCGACATACTTTTCCGCTAATCTTTTACGCGACATAAAAGCATCGACGTTTAACGATTATAGCGGATTTTATGCACTTACGGCAAAAAATAGCTGGACAACATTCTAAACGATGGAAAGATTTTCAAAACGTCCATGTTATTTCGAACTCACTGAAATCATTCGAGAAAAAGGAGAATTTCTGTACGGTTCCTGCGACTTGCAACATCGACGACGAAAATTTAGATCTTGCACAAAGGGACAAAGAACGTCTAATCACGGTAACTCCATAAGGAGGTCGCTCCAATTTCAGAGATTTTCGAGGGGTAAGGTTAATTTAGTGGTGAACGGCGAACAGTTCTTTGACGTTAGGCAACAAAGAACAAAACACGAACAAGAATGAACGTCGACTACCCCGAAGGCGAGTCGAGTTATTTATCGTCGCGGCGATAGGTAGCCAATATACATACAGTATTTTATGTCGTGGACCGTGTATCGCGGCTTATCGCCTCGTCGCACGCCCGATACGAGCTTTACAAAGCAGCGGGTGACGCCAGCCAGAGTGCGCTCATTACCTCCCTCGGCTTCGGTAATTAAATTCACCGGGCCGAAATTGTGCCGTCGGAACGATTCAACCGCCCGCGAACGTGTAATTGCTTAATCCGCTGGTTCAACAAATGCGTCGAATTGATTCGGGCAAATTACCGGCGACAACCCTGCCTCTTTGTCAGCGGAAATGTGGAAAGATGACTGCAAAAATGTAGATCAGTACCCATAAAGTTGGTACAACATCGGAACAATGTATTTAACACTAGATTTACGAGACCCGTCAAAATGACATATTCAACATTTTTAGATTTACAATTGTTAAGAGTGCATATTTGAGCATGTATTACCATAAAAATGGCTGAAAATATGAATAATTACAATCTCGTTATTTGTACAACGCAATGTAAAATAGTCACTTTTAGTGCTTCGTAAATACAGTATTAATAATTTATAATTTAACAATTTAGGTTTGTTCCATATTGAATTTCCTGAGAGTGTCGACGAAAGAAAAGAAATTTCTTCTCGTCCAAATTGCATCCACATTTTCTGCAACATATGCAACAAAAGTACAAGCTAGTACATCAAAGTGTAAGTCAGTGCTCGATGCAACGGATGCAGAAGAAAGTCATTTTCGTAGAGCGGTCCCGAAGAGAAGAAAATTTCGTTCCACCCGAGCTGCATCGACGTTCCCTGCAAAATATACGACACGAGCATAAAGCTGGTATATCAAAGTGCAAGTCAGTGCACAGCCTCGATGCAGCTGATGAAGAAAAAGCAGGATGCGAGAAGAAGCGCAGCGCTCGTCCAATAAAGTTTAAACGATATTGACTCGCGTTCTCAGAAGAAGAGACATCCCTTGTCAGGATTTATTACTCCTCAAATAATGCAACAATCGCTGCGTGAAGACTAGGAGGGGGGGGGGATGTTTGTCAACCGGTCCAAATTGAAGATATATTAATCCAAAATAATTGAAAAATAATTGGCTCGATTAAGCGGACTCAATCGAAGAACCGTAATTATACGGTGCGGAGGTCGCGTTTTCAAGCACTCGATACCAGAAGGACGTTAATTACAGACCCCCGATTAACTATAATCTGCTAGTGGCAAAACAAACGAATCAACTGGAAAAGGCAGGAAAGTTCACTCCTTTGATTGCAAATTCTTTTACGCTCAAAATCAATATTTTTAATAGTACAAGTCTGAGTAATTTCAATCTTTTCACGTAATTCGATAGAAAGGAGCTACAATGTAGCAACGGAAGATCTATAACGGAAAATCGATCGCGAGAAGTTGTGCAATTGGGGAAATCAGACTATCAGATACACGTGGCGCCGCAGCGGTTGCATCTTCCTTATCACAGTCCTTCCGGGAACTCGGAACTCTCCCGCAATAAAGCGTTCGATTCACGTGGTTAATTAGTAAAATAGCGTATGCACGAGGGAAAGAGAGAAAAATCGTTCTAGCGTGCCGAGAGTCACGTAATACGCTTCGTATCCGCTTCTCAAGTTCGCGAAACACGTCGAAGACCGTCATTAGCCGAGTCCCTCCTTCCGCGGTGTCTTTCTGCAACAAAAAAAAAGCATATCGACCCGCAGAATTGAAATGGATCGATCGTTTCCACATGACGCCGCTCGCGTTTCCGACCGATCGATGACGGTCGTAGCGCTAGTTTCGTTACTGTTGCGAGATGCGATGATTGCGTTAACCAGGAGAGAGGGAATGCGTTTTTGCAACGCGGCTAATCGGAGGCAGAAGAAAATCGCTCGTGTACTCCCCGGAGAAGTCAAATGCGATGTGTGGAATCTTCGACAATTCGATAAACGATTTTCTACAGTGAATTCTCGATACATGTCAACAACATGGGTCTCGCCAGCGTCCTGTATCGTCCTGGAGACATAACCGAGCCGTGTTATGTTGACACTCCTCGGCGTCCGAGGCCTCCCATTGTGGGGATAACTCCGCGACGTTTATCGTCCAGGCCTTGGCGAAATATATAGAGGAATCACTGTATTTAGAACCCCTCATTTCTTCAGGGCTTCCGGAACCATCTTCTTGCAATCCTTCCTACTATTTACTTATTTGAGACTCAACAAACAATTTCTTCGGGATTCTTCTATAAATTCTGTCTCCACCGAAAATATTGAACAAACGATTGTAAGAAGATCCTAGTTGCTAAAATAGGAGACACAGCAGACCAGCGATGAATCACCGGATACACCGGTGCCATGTTACACGGTACTAGCAAACCACACGCGAATTTATGCGAATCCATGCGAGGAACACTGGGTTTGATTGACACGTACCGAGCCGCACGTGGCCGCAATTGAATCGTAAACTTCCGTGACATTACGTTTTCGTAATTCGATCGATCAATTTACCCTTATGCAATGATCTCTGCACCGCGGATAGACGAGCGTACAATAACCGGAAACGGTAGTTTTTCCCTTGAAACTGTGGCTCGTCGGGAGATCTTGTTCTTTCATCGGAAGCTACAACCTCGGGAACAATGCGATTGATTCCTCCACGGATCGATTGACAATCATACAACGTGCCTACACGGAAGATAGGTTCTCTGTTCCTTCGCACCGGGGTCAATCGAGTATAGTCTTCGGTGACGCGGCACGATCCGCAATTACTACGTTAGATCTAACGGACCTTGCCCATGAACTTGAATTGTTGCTCGAATTTCGTTCACGATCGTACCGTGTACATCTAAACGTTCAAAGTGAAATGCGTCTTGCGCAATTACTCTTTTTATAGTCATTGTAGAATTTGTTTTCCCTAATCGTGCCTATGAGTCACTGTAATTCACCTCACAGCTAATGTTGTTCGTGACCGGAGACCAAGCTGATTGCCATTAATGTTGCCAGCGAAGTAAACAAGGTGTTATTGAAGACCGATGGTAAAAAGACTTTATCTGGCAGTAGTCTATTCATAGAACTTGCGATAATTGTGTTGTCCCGCATAGAAGCTCAAAAATGATGTTTTTAAAGTAGCCAATGCAGTTATTTACTGACCTGCTCAACTACTAAAAATTCTTCTTCAGCAAGTAATCCTGACGTTGACCGAAACAAGTGCTGACCCAAAAGGATTATCATATACCATGTACCAATCAAGCGTAATAATTATCACCCAGGGACTAATAATAAATAGGCTGCGGGTCTTTATGCAAAATAAAAATGTGTGCAAGTTAGAAATAATATAACAGTATTATTGAAATCTTCTGATATTTTCACTATTTTGTGTTTGTTCACCACATGAGCACCAAATAAGAAATTTAATCTAGCCAGGAAAATGGAAAACCCTGAACCGTGTAAAGAGTAATATAATTTTCCAACGCGTCGCCTGCATTGCGTTTCAGGGTTAGCCACATATTAATCGTCTATGGAAAAGCTTAGAATGATGACTCAGCTGTCCTCGCTCTATAGTTAACGATCATCCAGGGTAATGGCTTCTCTTCTACCTGTGCACCGTGAATAACCCAGGACCCGTGTTTCTGTTCGCAGAGTCGTGGGTGGAACTGAATCATGTACCTGACAGGATAACGCCGTTGCCGTTCAGCAGCGGCGGCGAGGAATACCTGCGACTTCTCCGGGAGGCACAAAGGGATTCCACGCAATCATCAGCGAGGCATTCGTTGGCCTCGTCCCGCCGGGACACGCCGAGAGATAGGTAAGAGATCCTCTTTCCTGCACACCTTGGAAAACAGTCTAAAGGTTTCATCCTTCGAAGATCCTCGGGATAAGAAAAGCGAACGCCTTCGACGTCCCTCGTGCCATTATGTAAACTCCACGGTTGAACTTCGGATTTTAGAAAACCTGTCCAACGCCTCTTCCCCTGAACGCCTGCACACAGGGCTAACCCTTGTCACGCTCCCATCGATGGGAATGTGTTGAGGTCGTTTTAGTCCGGCAATATTGTCAACATTTTTCCTTTTTAGCCCAGTAATGCAGTTCGAAAGAATAATATTGGGAAACTCTTAGAGGTAATTGGATGCCCAGCTGTGCACATTCAATTATTTCTGTGTTCTTTTACAATTATAGTAAGTGTTTTAAACACTATGCTCGCACAATTTTATATCGTTCTAGAGTGTCAATATAAACTTGGACTGCAAACGTTTTCACGGTACTCTCTAACTGCGAAAGTGGGTTGTTAAAAAGTTTGTACAAATTTATTTAGTACCTCCGAACATCCTAAATTGAGATTATCGCTATGATTTTAACAACTAATCTGTTGAAATATTTTATATTGTAAACATTAAGTCATTCAGTCAATTAATCCCGATTCCGTGTAGGATTTTCCCCTGACTCAATAATATGCAGCAAAATATGTGAATTTTGCGAACTATTTGAAATCGTCCGGGCACGAATTACTCCCCTTTAAAGTTCAGGGGTTGATAGCGAGGCCTCAGAGGGCGCAATTTTAATTGTCATTAAAAGCGGACTTGGCTGACCGAGGGAAACGTTCGTTTTCGGGACAGAAAACGTTAAAGAAAAGTGAATCCGAGACCTCGAGAACGGCGAATCGATCGGCGGACAGAGATTGTCAGAGGGGAGTGGCCGAGGAGTGTATAACAGTGGCTCTATTATGAAATCGGCCTACCCGAGCAGCTCGAGAGAGTTCACGGAGCCAGTTCGTTGGAAAGCTGATTTCTGTTGGTGTGGCCGACGAACGTCGGTCGCTGCGCAGAGGAGAAAGAAAGAATATGGCTGCATGAGTCAGAAGAGATGCCGAAGTGCACGGGGCACACAGTGTCCGGGTTTCCGGGCCGGGGGTTCTTTTTCTGGCCGGTCTCTTTGTACTCGTGGGCGTTGGTTCGCTTCGAGGACCGCCGGATGAAAGAAGGAAGGCAGAACGGGCAAACAAACCGGCTCTCTTACCACCCGTCGACGTGACTTTCTTCTTGTTGCAACTTCCGTTTCACGACCATAGTCGCCAGATCAAGACTTTTTCCTCCACTCTGATTTCCCCTTCTACCGCGTTATTCCCTCCACGGGCCGGTCACGTGACGCATTCCGTCTCAGTCGTGCACGTGTCGCAATGTCACGCGACTAAACCGGTACTGGCAGAGAGAGGGTAACTTTTTCCCCTCGATTCGCGCTACCTCCCCTCATCTGGCGTGTTTAGCCTCCTTGAACTTCGCTGGTTTTTCAATGTTCCTGAAACTGTTCTAATATTCTCTAAGGGAGTTGTGTTTAATCAAACGTTTTTCATTTGTAAATCGTAGTTCTATACTATTTCCACTAGATGACCTAGTATTTCACCCAGTATTCCCACTATCTCCGCGTACGCATAATACAATGAAGATTGTTCTAGGTCGTGCGAAGCGTGTTTATTTGTAAGTTAAAATAACGTCGATGGTTAATGTATGTAACGCATGAAACATGGAATGAATATATCGGTGCTGCTCCGATGTCGTTCAGGTATCATGCTGTCAGATGATCTACAAACCAGACCTTTATCCTCCCATTTAACCACTTAGAACCTCTTCGTTTTGTAGCATACTTCAGCCTCAAATGATGGCTCTACTGCTTCGGACTCGTCGACGATTTCAACCATCGTCTTCTCGCGCGAGGAAAACACGCGCAGCGACTTGCGACGCACATCTTTCCACAGTTTTCCTCGGTACCTTCGGCGATAGCGTTCCTCCAAGGTCAGGCGTGATTAAGCGTGCATCAACGTCACCGTAAATAAGCGAGGCGCGCGCGTCACCGTTGAATTATCCAACTAGAACGATCGAGTTTTCAGATTATCGGGGTAACGAACTCCTGCTAGGTTTATCGTACTCGATTCATCCTTCTTGGAACCTCTCGCGAATGAGGAACGACGGTTGTCTGCGGTTTCTCGGTTTGCTAGCCAGCAAACGCAGATGTTTGATGAGGTCATCGCCGTTCGAGATCTCAGATCGAGCCTGGAAACCGGCCTGAAAATGGCCTACACCGAATAATCACGATGAACCTCCCAAATTTTCAATTAAAAAAGACATTGCTCCAGAGATCGATAGAAAGCCAAATTCTATATGAAACTTCTCAGTTAAATCTATTCTTGATTACTGGATTTTCATGAAAAATTTTCCATCTGAATCACAACGGACTCTGGAGTCGTTTAAAAATTTGTTTTCCTTCGTAATATGTTTGATAGATTGGAAGTATAGCAGCTTTTAATTCCTTCAAAGTTTTTACTATTTTAAGTCACAGTTGCCTTTTTGCCATAATATCGCAGTCTACTCGTGACAATTTTAATCATTGGTATGCAAGTTTTGAACTTTTATTTCCGAAGCCCTCCCGGAGCACTGATAGTGGAGGCACGCGTAATCTCCGCAGTTCGGTGCGAATGATGGACAGAAAAGCGTAAAAATGTGGAAACGTGTATCGTATCATTCACGGAGGTCAACCGATGCAAAGTCGTTGAAGTTATCGATGAGTAAGACTGCCGAGAATTTTTCGAATTCATTGATTACGTTGCGATTCTACATTGCTGTTTGTGATGCACTAGGTGGTGGCAATTTTGTGAACCGTGTGAAATCTTGTTGCAGCCCAAAGAGCCCGCCAAACAGCCCCAACACGGAACTGTCCACCGAAGACGAGCTCAAGGGTGTCTATATAAACTACAGCTCCAACAAGGTCAGTTCCATAATCGATTTCTAATAGTCATGTAGCTGCTTGAAGCGTGGTCGATACGTGGGAGTACATTCCGCGACACAGGATGCAAATAAAACGCTTTCGATTTGCAGAATTTATTTCACTAAAGAATATTTTATTACTCCATTGATATCTTTCAATTGAAACACTATCTTCCAATTTTAACAAGCCGAGAAGTTCGTGCAATTTTTCCCCGAAATAATTCTAGAGAAATACGACCAAATAGTTTTATTATTAGAAAAGAAGGAAATTAAATAGAAATTCATTTCTCCTGTTAACAATTTCATATGATAACGTGTTTCTGCTCTTTACTGTTTCACTCGTTTTTACTACATAATATCCGCAGTGATAGTAATTATAATCGAATCCTTTTTTGCGAGCGGTGGCAGAATGAGATAAAGTATGAGACAAGAATAGGATCATTTATCTTTGGGGGAGATACTGGGTTTTCCATTTCGCCCGTTTCCTCCAGCGAAATCGAGTCCGTCCATTCATCCCCGGTCTATTTTCGCTTCAATTTCACGGAGAGACATGCAACTGGTTTTATCGAGCGACATAGTCGGCGAGCTTTCCAAGTCCACGGCTCGCTGACTTCTCGAGTCAGCCCCGTTCGTATTTGTGGGTCACGGGACACCTGTTCGGCAACGGTGATCGTTCCTTTGTCCCTCCGATCGATTCGTTTTCGGATGCGTGAAAATTAATTTTAGCATCGTCACACTCGTGCCATCGGAATTTCTATTAAAATCTGCACGGACTGAAACAGTTGATCCGGTCACCGAATTTCATGCAAAATAAAAATCGTGTGCGTCCGTTGCAAGAAATAGAAGCCACTTAGAGGAATTCATTTTTCAAATAATTTTAATCTCTTTGCATATGAAGAACACTTTGAGGACAAATAGTTTCTTCGATTGTGTGCAGAGTGTCCCAAAAATGTTGTACTTCTTTGAAAGGGATAATTCCTGAGATCATTTGAAGCAATTTTTGCCTGTGCAAAAATGTTCTCCGCGGCTTTGTTAACGAGTTATTAACGAAAAACACGGACCAATCAGAGCGCGGCTGTAGCAGAGGGATTCCGGCTCGGCGACAGCTCCCGTGGACCGCGGCGTTGGGATTGGTTCGAGTCAGAATCCGCCTACTGTATTCGTCGCTCTGATTGGTCCGTCTTTTTCGTTAATAACTCGTTAACGAAGCCGCGGAGAACATTTTCGTAAGGGAAAAAATTACTTGAAATGTCGTCAAGAATCACCCCTTCCAGGGAAATACATTTTTGTGACAGCCTGTAAACGATTTCGATCGAATATTTTCTAGCAAGAGTGGTATTCTCGATGTTCCCGAAAAGAAACAAATGATCGCGGAACCGGACGCGATAAGCGAATCAATGGGAGCGGTTCCGATATAACTTTTATCACCGATGACTATTTGCTTGCGATTAACGCGGATTATTTGTCCCAGCGGGGAGTCGGTGTGCTCCCGCTTATGGTCACGTTGGCGCACGGAAAATGCCGAGGAACTCTCTTATCTTTGGGTACACCGTGTAAACAGTGTATAACAACTTCGGCAAATAGTATATTTACTAAACACGAACGGCGCAGGTTGACACGGTCGCGAGACACGCGATCTTCCTCCGTTATCGGCCGATTTATCTGTTGGAGACGGTGCTCGCTTTGTTGCTCGGAAATAGCATCAAAGACAATTGTATCTGCGTAACGGTATGAGTAATTCGTGATAACGAAATGCGAAGGAGAGACGTTAAGGATTTTCCATCAGCGCGTTGCTTCATCGGGAAAAGATGGACAAAAGGAGGATCTACTGAATCGCATCTGTATGAATCATTAGCTACAAATTGGAAGAGTTTCAGGGTAGCTTTTGGGCTTGTAGAGATTAATGTCGGTGTCAATCGAACGCGGCAAGAAAAATTATTGGACTGTTCTAGAAATACGGAAGAATATCCAAGAATCTGGGATTTTTTGAAACAAAGAAAATTAAAAAAATTTCTATACGCTTTTAATCGATGCATTCGCCGCGTAGCGGGTCGGGATTGCAAAAGATGGAGAAAATATGTGTCTCCGGATCTTCGAGTTGCAGTACGGTGCAGTATACGATGCAGTATGGTGCAGTATACGATGCGGTATAGTACAATATATGGTGCGCTATGGTGCAGTACGACGCAGTACGTTGCAGCACGGATCCCCGAGGAAAGCGCAGCCCCTCTCCACCCGTCTTCGAGTAATTGGCGATGCGTTCGGCCGCTTAGATAAACCATTATAAATAGAACATCTTGTACCGGAGGTTTCTGCGTTTCCTTAAAGTGCACGGGACGCACCGTTGCGATGTTTTTCTCACACCGTGGTTATTTTAATCGCGCGTGTACGGAGCAAACACAAACGTTCCGCGCGTGTACCGTTCGCCAGAACAGATCGTCGTTTGAACAACAGAACGAGGTCTCTCTCTTTCTCTCTCTCTCTCGCTTACTTACACGCCGTTTGTCGAGCAATGCGAATGAACGGCCTTGATGGCCAGCTCTCTCGTAGTGGAACGGCCGACCGTTTCCCGCTACCCAGCTCAACGATTCGAATCATTCGGGAATGATTCGACGACGCAGAAAACGGGGCTTGGTACAAGCCTCCGAAGTCTTACCGGTGCTTGTTTTCCGCGGTTGCCGGGCCGTGTGCTATGCAGCGTGATTGATATAATCTTTTCCTGATATCATCAAGCTTGCGACGAGCTCTTGTTGCAACGTAGCCTCTACCCGCAAGTGCGTTGCAACGCGGCGTTGTTGTCCGCAATCCAAGATTTATAACGTTAGGTTAGCTCACTTTCATCGAGCCTCTGCGGCGGCGGAGACTGTCGCATTCGGACTTCTTTGCATACGGCTCCTCGGGTTGTCGTGGTTCATTGCATCGAGGTTCTACTGCGCCTAGCTTTTGCTGCATCGAGGTCTTAGAAAATCTAAATTGCATTTAGTCGAGGTTCCTTTGCATCGAGGTTCTACTGCACCCAGCTTTTGTTGCATCGAGGTCTTATCGAGCCTAAATTCTATTTAGTCGAGGTTCCTTTCCATCGAGGTCTTCGCGAACCTAAATTTCATTTAATCGAGGTTCTACTGCATCTAGCTTTTTGCTGCATCGCGGTCTTAGAAAATCTAAATTCTATTTAATCGAGGTTCCTTTGCATCGAGGTTCTACTGCACCTAGCTTTTGTTGCATCGAGGTCTTAGCGAGCCTAAATTCCATTTAATCGAGGTTCCTTGCCATCGAGGTCTTAGCGAACCTAAATTTCATCTAATCGAGGTTCTACTGTACCTAGCTTTTGCTGTATCGAGGTCTTAGAAAATCTAAATTCCGTTTAATCGAGGTTTCTTTGCATCGAGGTTCTACTGTACCTAGCTTTTATTGCATCGAGGTCCTAGCGAACCTAGGTTTAATCGAGGTTTATCGCATCGTGGTTCCATTGCAACGCAATGCTGTTGCACCTAGGACCGGGTTGTACTCGGGTCCAATTTTATAAAAGTTTCGTGGCATCTCGAAGTCTATTACGTGGAAGCTGCCCTGCACTCGGGTCCCCAGATGATTTTATAAGTGAGGAACAATCGTAACTCGTTGATCGCAACGGTTGCAGCGGAATGAAAAAAGACGGTGCATCGCGGGTTCCGAGGCGCGGCGAGAGTGCGTTCGCGCGGGGCGTGCATAACAGAGGAATTATCATAATCCCACGCGAGCACATTGCGGCCGATGGAGCGTCTGCGCGTTTCCTCGGAGCGTGCTCGAAGTGGTTCGCGGCAATCGTGCCGCGGGAGGACCGGTTTTTGCGCGGCGATGAGAATCGCGAGCCGATTCGCTGGCTCGCGATCGCGTGATCCCTCGTAACGGGGAAACGGAGACGCGCGAACACGCAGGTGAACGATCTACAGGCGCGCGAGCGCCTGTACAGCAAACCGACGAGCACGCACGCGTTCCGTTTCGTTTCGTTTCGTTTCGTTCGATTTCATTTCGCGACGAAACGCCATTGGGCTTTCGAGACGCGCGCACGCCTGTGGTCGTCGATATAAACGAGTTCTTAGCTGACTCATCGATAATTGCCGGACTCTTAGAATGCCTCCGACAGTTTATCCGGCAGCAACGTCGAACACCGTAAGCCTAAAGCTAGCAGCTCCCCTATTCACGGCGAAACGTGTCGCGATGCATTAATATTGCACTCTGTTCGCTGCAGAAATCAGTTCTTTACACACCGCTTCGCGCAAACGATGCGGAGCCATTTAAATGGAAATATCGGATCGTTGCTTTACGAAACGGTGTGCCCGATATTGAAATTTTCTGACGTAACTCATTGAATAGATTCTGGGTTTCGCGTGTCAGCAAAGAATACATTTTTAACAATGCCACCTACCAGGGTCAAAGGACGACCGGTTTCTTATTTTACAGTTACTGAAATTACGCAGAATCGGAATAAATTCGATCTTGTATTTTCAGAATACACGCCATTCAGTTTCGATATCTAGTAGGTATCGTAATATTTTTCGTGAAAATGGCGATTAGAACAATTTAATCATGTGACATCACTTTCGGGCGGTCTGTTTCGACACACGTTTTTAATGCTGAATAAAAAGAGTCCAATTCATTATTATTTGGCATCATCGTTTCCACGGATGATGGTTCAATCATCTAGCCACGAGACAAACCAAAAAGAATGGGTAATGCGCCGCATAATGAAACAGATGCACGTTTTACAAAGTGTACACACACCGATGCACGCGTCGCGCGTTCTAAAGTGCATAGGAAGCTTATAGTCTTTGCCCGTGTGAAACTTACGGAACTAGAGTCGCCAGTTTCGAAAAGAAACTGGCGAATTAGTTATTGATGAACCTAATTGCGTCGGCGCTCGACCTAATCGGGAAGAGTCCCTTTCTAAAGTATCATCGATTTCAACCACGGGATGATTCTTGTCCCACGTGTTACTTTTGCGCAGTTCTTGCGACTCGTGCTAGTTCTCCAAGGTTTTCGAATTGGACGTAGCTGGGGAACCAATATGCTCGATGTCGGGCCTTCTATTTTCTGAACAATTTTCTACAATGAAAACACTAAGTCCTTTATGCCATACAAGCAAAGAGTTTATAGTTTTCTTGCAAGTTTTATTTCTAACTTGAGTTTGAGGGCCCAAAAATTTGTACCGCTTGGGGCCTCCACTTGACTTGAGCCGTTACTGTCGAAACGTTCTTCGAATTTTCTCGTAATTGCACTGCGGTATGCTAAACCCCTTCAGTAAAATTTTTATGGATAATAATCGCTTTCTACCATTGGTCTCGCAGCAGTTTATTGCAGTGAAACCTTATTCTTGGTATCTTGGTTTCCGTGCAGAGATCCTTAATTAATTAGCGTTTTGTGCGCTCCGCTGTAGGTTCTATCTCGAAATGTTGCTCTAAATGTACACAGCACTTTAACGCGTAGAAAGTCCGCCGCGTGTTTCCCTGTATGCGGGGATTAAACCGCTCGATAAAAATTTCTTTTTTGCCTGTTACGCGACGTTGTGAACGTAACGTGTTCCACTTCCGCGTAATCCGAGCGAGGAGTCGGCGTTTCCGTGAACCGGTTCGCACAAACGACGGTTTTCAAGGCGTTAGGAGCTGTACCATCCGATTTCTCGTTCGCAGATTGCTCCAGCACAATGCCAGCACCAGTCTAATATCTTTTATTACACGTTTATCATTGCATTATAACGAGGGATAATCAATTTTCCTCGAAGGCGAAACAAATCCTTTCAATCTTCCTTCTCACATCTCTCGTTTCTGATGGCATCCCTCCCTCGGCAGTATATTTTCTTTTTTTTTTTACTAACACGGTGGATATTTTATACCTGGACAAATGTTAAATCAACCAGTAAATTTTAGCGTACAGAGCTTGCGTTTAACAAACGTGCTTCCGTGGGAATTTGTTCGCCACTGCGCCGAGTCAATTGGAATCTGAATAAATGAATTTTCGTGGAATAAAATCGAGTTCGATTGGCCTGCCGTCCCAGCGCGTGCAGCGTGATCAATTGCCGCGAGACAAAAGAGAACGAGGAAAGTCCCACGTGGGCAAGGGAGCAACACAGAACCCCGTCCCGACCAATCCAGAATTGGCCAGGGATCAGGCGACCCCTCAGTATCGAATCAATTCGCCGTGGGCAAAACGTGCATGACCTGATTTCCTTCGATCGACTCTTGATCACCTCTTTTTGTATCCCGAACGCGCTATTGTCACCGGTGAGAAAGTGACTCGCACGGTTCGCTAAAGTTGGATCGATTTTTCCACGTCGCTGGATACTGCTGACGTCGGCGATTCCTTCGGGAATGAGACGTTTTCTGCGGGAATAAAAACAGACTAATCTACTTAATGAAATAAAAATTGAGAAGTTGAGATCTACGATACAGAATACAGTTCTCCTTACATTTTCCAATGTTAAAAATATTTGAAATGTCTACGTACAATTCAGATTGACCTAAACGGAAGAACACTCCTAACATCTGGCTACCGATTTTCCCACACGGTTTCCTCATTTGGAGCGCAGGACGTTCATCTGGTTCTAAAATGGCTCTCCTAGATTCTCGAACAGTTGTCGCGCTAATTTATGGTTGCTTTTTTTTCACAGACAGCAATAAAATCGTCGTGTGGACCTTTTTACTGCCCGCGTGGGTGGATAGAAGCGTTAAAAACAGAATCCGTGGAACACATAGACAAACCAAGCCCGCTTCGGTAAACGGTCGCGCAGCGTAACGGATTTCGAAAGAGGTTTAACAGATAGGGATCTAGAAACGAGAAAAAATTTAATTGCGATTTAATTGCGCGAGAATAAGAGGTCTCGACCGCCAGGAATCGATAAACTTGTTAACTAGATAACGAGACATTGATAGGAATATTTTCCTCCGACGAGCGTATTTTCCGATAAACCTGGGAGTGCTTTACGTGTAAAGATACTGGATTAGCAAGATTTCTTTTCGGTGGATATGATTGCTTTTGTTTGATGATTGCGGATTTCGTTTGTATACAATGAAGATAAAGGTATGAATTGTAGAACACTAAAACTTTAGAACTGTTTGGCAACACCATTGTTTTGTCACAATTTATTGTGAAATACTTTGGATAAGAAATCAATTTTTATCTGGTCATTGTTTCTTGTTGCTTGGGAAATTTCGATGTTGGCAGGAAAATGTACGATTGGCTGTTAGATTATTAGTCAAATAAAATTAAGGGATTGGTAATGATTCTAGTGTGGCAATTAAACCAGAAACGAAGACTGAAAGTCCGAATGAAATTATTGGAACAAAATCGAATGAAAATCAATTTGAGAGGATATCGCAAATTTTTATATCGCGCTACACAGGTTTCAATAAACGATTCTATGATCCGATCAATCTTGTTTTCTTTGGCGAAAAAAACCAGCGTTATTGGAGTTCGTTTTCCCGCCGCAGAGGATCCGATTAACAAACCTGATTCACTCATTCTCGTTAGCTTCGGCGAAAGAGATATTCGAGCGAAATCGCATCCAGTAGTTTTCCTGCCAGAGTGCAGCGTACTTGGACGCAAGTAGAAGAGCCACAGTGTCGCCAGATCAAGACTTGTTCCCCTACTCTAATTTCCCCTTCTACCGCAGTATTCCCTCACGCTTTCGCCGTGGCCCGGCCACGTGACGCGCTCCGTCTTGTCGCGCATACTTCGGTACTGGCAGAGATAGGGTAACTCTTTCCCCTCGATTCGTGCTCCCTCCCCTCATCTGGCGACACCGAGAACAGCCAAGCGTCTTGTCGAATGCGTCACGATGCGCCTAACCGGGCTACCGATGGGAACCGACCTTAAAAGGATTTTCCACCGAGCGACAATCCACGTCGCTGCAAATCGCACCGAGTCACTCTCGTCGCGTTTCAAAACATAGTTGAAGCGGGCTTACCAAACTAGTCTTTGATGTCTATCTTCCGATGGGACGAGATTAAACAAAGCCGGATAATTCGAGGATAATGGACGCTCTCGAGTGGCGAGCTCTCCGCGTGATTGTTCCCGATTTCTAAATGCATTCGGCGCCGACGGGCGCGTCTCTTTGCTTGCGCATTTCTGACCGCGACAATGTCCATTGATTTCCACAGTCAATTCGGCACAAATGAAAGTTAATTATAAAGCACTCTTGGCCAGTGGCAGTCAATTGTAATGAATATTTCAAAATTGAGTACAAACGGTTTGGAGAATTTTTGAACGCTAGAACTACAGGATCCCACAAAATGGCAGATGCTAAATTTCTCAACTTAATTATTGAAACTGTCAAGATGCATTTATGAGAAATTTATAATAGATTTATTAGATTTATTTCTTAGGTCTTACATCGCAATAAAAATTTCTAAATATTTGAAGAAGTACATTATTGTTATTTTTGTAAAATAATGGTTCCATGATAACGTCAGCCACCAAACAAATACTATAAAATAAACCAAAGGTAAAGCATGCGTTAATTAGTAAATAATCAAGCGAAAAATGTATACACAACGTGTAGGTGTCGTTATTACAATCGGAATACAATTCGTAATTCATTATTCAGCCAGGTGGGCAGCATTCCTCGGTATTCAGGCCAATCGCGGGACGGTGGTTCGAAAGATATCCTTGAAAATCGATCCTTCGTCGCATTCTCGCATACGTAATCGAGTCGGTCAATCGAAATCGAGAGGCTGAGTCAAACGGAAGCATCGAATGCTTCCTGCGTCTCATTGGGACCGTGTCTTCCGGTCGCTTGGGTCATTCACGCCATTGTTGCGATCCTCCGAAATGTAAAATCAACCCTAAACGATCTGCACAGTTTCCAGCTCAAGAAACGTTCTTATTGCATATATTTTCCTCCAAGAAAACTTTCTTAAAACTTTCGAAAAACCGTGGCTCGGTAAATAAAGTAAAATTTCAGATCAATTTTACGTCGTGAACGACTACAAGAATCGGAAAACAAGAAAGATCAATTGCGTTTCGAATGAATTGCATGCTTCCAAAAACCGAACCAGGTTTCTATATTAGACACCTGGAAAAGTTTTTGTCGCATATGTTATCCTCTTGCGCGTGAAGATTTCGCAAATCAGAAAAGGAAGTCTATTGAGAGCATGAGGTGCGCAGAACCATTTTAAATTCAAACAAAACATAGTTTCCCTGTGACTTTTTACACGGGAAACACAGGAAAATTGATCGCCTTTCAACTGTACGTCGCGACGCCACAAAAATAGATCAATACAACAAACCCGCAGGCGTCGTAGCAAATGATTCATTCAGCTGCGAAAGAGACGCAAATTCGCGCAATTTTGAGCAACGAAAGCCCCCACTGATTCATGGTAAAATTTGATTGCCCGGTGGTTTCGCTCCAACTGGACGCTATTCCCCGAAATAGAGCGTCTCCGTCGCCGCCGACGTTGCCGTTGACTTGGCAAACGATTTAAATAAATTGGACGGTGGTTAACGAGCGTGTAACGGCGCTGCAAATAATCCCGCGGATCCCCCCGGCATTGTTGCAGCTATTCGACTGCATCGTTTGCTCGTCGTTTAGCGCGTTCGCAGCGAGCGGTGCAGCTCGCTGTCGCCGATGCAAATGTTCATCTCCGCGGACAGAATCGCAACGAGGGAAACGGAACGGAACGGAATGGTTCCCGGGGACTGCGAACGGTTTAAATAATTTGTCAACATGGCGGAAACCTCGCTGAACTGGTTTGATTCGGCTGCTGCGTTTATCTGCAGCCTTGAGCGTCGAGATTTTATAATAATAACCGAGAATAATTGCGGGAATGGTCGACACGACGAATTCTTGAGATCTGCTAATAGGCCAATTTTTTGAGCCGAAGACGTGACCGGGGAATGAAATTTCGAGCTATAATATTTGCACTGAAAAAAGAAAAAACGGTTGAACTTTAAAGTTCAAAAACTTGAATTTTAAAGTTACCAGAGAATTCATGCAAAAAATGATGAATTGAAAGTTATGTCCGAATCGCTCGTGTTTCTTGGACTCGAATGCGCATAGTCGATCGAAAAAATAATTATCTCAGGTTCCACGAGCGCTGACAGTGCCTTTCCGGACGTGTACAAATGATCGCGCTTCGCGAAAATAATGAAATTGGAAATGGAAAAATTCAAGGACGATGTCGTTTCTAACTAGCCGAGTTGTTTTCATACAAAAAAAAAAGAGAATAAACCGGACTATCGCGCTTATGCGGTATCGCGGTGACCGCATTTACGCCGAATAATCTGTCCAAATAGAGGAAAACCCGTTCACGGACAGCGTGTTTGCGCACCGAATTAGGATTTTTGGTCGGCCACGCGGTCGATAATTCGCGAACGTTATCGCAGCCGCTATAGCGATAAGCCCTAAGCGTTGCTGGCTGGATCGAGGCAAAGGCTAAAAATAACATAGCAACAAATACGATTCCACCCCGTTGAAAAAAAAGTCGAGCTGTCGCGGGGGCTTTTAAATTATAATAATCGATTTGTCCTGCGAGCGCTAATTTGCTGAACGCAACAATTTATTCGACGTTTCAAGCACTTTTCCTGATAAGTTTAATTAACGACGCAGTCGACCATTTAAACACGTGTACGACGTAAATGGGGAATTACTATCGCCTCTTATCTATTTAAACGGGATAAAAGAAACAGTTTTTAAACAATTCATTTCATTAAAAGATGTTACCGCAAGGTTCCTCTTTGTTGGATGATTATTAGACTGCGGATTTCATGTGTTCATGATAAAAATTACTAGATCAAATATGAATCGGTAGAAACGTTTAGAGTATTTACAAAGGGTCCCTCACCCGAATGTACAATGTTATGGCACGTCGTAGAAAATTTTCGCGCGCGAAATATAAATTTAGGCGTGTCCGCGACCCCGACGATTGTTTACAAACAAACGCGACGCAGTTGATGCGCGACGCGTGTACAACGATAGCAAGACTGCGATCGTGTCTCGCGATTGGCCGATCGCCAATAGAAGTTATCCTTGGACGGCTCTCGTGCGCCGTGGCATCCCTGGTGGTATAGTCATTCATAGATAAGAGCACGGCCACGAGCTGCCGCGTCTGCGATCATTTTTATCATCGAGCAATCAACTTTTCCTTTTCTCGTTCTCTCAAGTGAACAAGACAACAATGAAAATAGTAATCCTTCTTCGTCGTACGATCGCTCGTGAACAAATAATTGAAGAGCATAATATTTATACTTGTTTAACTATTGCGCGAGATACCGAGCATAATGCCTGTGTGAATCGGCGAGATAGCAAATGTTATTGAACTTCTAATTGTTGCTGGATTTAGTGTTGAACATTTGAGAAAGTTGCCGACGATTTTACTTGGAACTGTTGGAATTTATTTCATAAATGCAACAAAATGAATCTGTTATTTCTTTAGAAGGAAGGATCGTTTGAATCGGCTTTAGATATATATTGTATCTGAAGTTGATATACATTGTATCTGCAGTTAATATACATTGTATGTTGTCCCCGGCATGGGACCCTCGATCTTCTGATGTTCATATTGGACTGTTCCTCCTCTGTTTCGTTTTCTTGATTCATTCGCGACGTTTCTCTCAAAAGGTAAAGACGTATCTCACGACGTGCTTATTAGAGAACATTTTGAAATATAATTTCGATTCTGTGTTTTATAAGAGAGTGATCTTTTATTATATATACACCCATTCCCAATAGGAACATTTACGAATGCGTTGTAATTGTTTGAACAGATCGTTGCTTTGCCGATTTTCTTCTCAAACTCAAAGCCGCAAGAGATCGGTATGGAGCTTGGCAAAAGTGAATCATGAAGATTGTTGTTTACCAAAAGAATTTCTGACAAAACAAGGTTGTTTCACGGTTGATCAAAGAATGGGACATGGCGATCTCGGTCCTGTTGCGCAACGATCGGCGGTCGATTCTCGATCGCGATCGAATTTTTTCAGCCGGCAGGAAACCGATCCGTGTCGCGCGTCGGTTTCCCGTGGCGTCCGCCCAGCAGAAAAACCCGCACGAGCTTTGTGTTACACGCACAAAACCGGTAAACCGATCCCACTGACTTTCAATTCATTTCAGACGCGTGTGCATCTTCTGTTTCACTGGACGACACGGGATCCGCTCGCTCGACGACTTAAACGATTCGCGATCCGATTCGCCAGCAGGATTATACCAAAACGAGTCCCGTTCGAATCGTGTTTCCCTCGGGTCCAAAATTAGCTTGTTCTTTGAATTGCCTTGACGCGCGATAGTCGCCCATGCAGAGTGTCCCAAAAATGTGCTACCTTGAAAGGGACGATTCCCGAGGTCATTCGAAGTAACTTTTTCCTTCGCGAAAATGGTCTCTGCGGCTTTGTTAAGAAGTTATTAACGAAAGAACGCGGTCCAATCGGAGCACAGGTCCCGTTGACCGTGGCATTGGCATGGGCGGAGCCGAAATTCTTTCACAGTAGCCGCGCTCTGATTGGTCCTTGTCTTTCGCTAATAATTCCTTAACAAAGCACTCCTTTGAAGGAAGTACATTTTTAGAGGACACCCTGCATACAATACTATCTATCGATAATCAACGTGTTAACAACGCACAAACCAGCATCCAATAAATTATTCTCTTACATTAGTCATTGCAGTTTTCCAGTGAGTTCATTGTTTTTACAGTTGTTCGTATGAACCTCGTGCAACTGGATCACGAACGAACGTGCTCATGTTACAATCTATTATTTACCCGCGGATTAAAAGTCCTTATAAGAGGATTAAATATTTTAAATACATCTGCTGACGTGTATGGAATTGTCGTGTTAACTGGTTCTCTTGTATTTTGTTGTTGCAGGAACCAGAGTTTCTCGACAAAAACACCGACTGGATCTACGAGTGGAGTTCGCGTCCGGACCAAGCGCCCCCGAAGTATGCAAACTGTTCTACACGCGTGCAAGACGAAACGGGAATGCCTAAATGTCTCCGTTATTTATGGTCGGGGGAAGAAAACAGCTCGTGACAAAGCAACGCTATTTTAAGAAGCACGTTCCACGATACAGAAAGATTTCTCAAATTAAAATTACTTTTCGAGATCGTCGAAGTGTTCCAAAATTGGCCCATATTTTTAAACAAATTTTCCAAGAATCCATTGTTCACAGAAAAATTGTCGCCCGTTGCTTTGCGCCGAGATTATTATTTATTTCAGCTATAAATAACCGAGATATTTTTGTATTTTGACTCCGATGCTCCGCCTTGTACATATTTGTTTAAGAAATGATCCCCTTTTCCTAAAAGTGTTCCTTAATTTTTTCTCGTGCGTATTTTAAATATGGATAACCGTCCTCGCGCAGAACCTTCGCTATTCGAACAATCGCCAAGCAGATTGTCCCACTTACAGCGATAATCAAATCGTAGATTACACTTGTAGCGTACATAATAATAAGTAAACAAGATCTTCACTTTATTTGAAGTGCGATAAGCGCAATGGCAGAGTCAATACTCTTCTGTTTGACCCAATCCAGCAAATCTTATATTTATAACATTAGTAGTTTTATGATAGCTGTGTACATCGATGTAGTCTTATATAGAGTGAGTCAGTATTGCAAACAGTAACACAGAAAGAAGAAAAATGTTTCTTTCTTGGTGTTGCTCCGAAATTGTTGGAACAGCTGCGTAAAATGCAGAAATTCTCCGAGGTGGTCGGCACCATGTTTGCTTTTAAATAATAACTTCGGCTTGGGAATTATTTCGCTAAGCTCACAAGTTCCAGAGTACTTTATAGCACGGTCTACTGCATAATTTCCCACAAACTTCCTAGCACAGTGTAAAGCTATAATATCTGTGTGGCAACTCTTTTTCCTAAGTTCCCGAGCTCTACTTTAAAGTATGATCTATTTTATAGACTGCTCCAAAATTCCTAGCATAATGGAAAGGTACAATTTTAATTTGGGTATGGCTTCTCCTAATTTATTAACGCTAGGTTTACAGAGCACTGAAAGCTTTTACATTGCTTTATAAAAATAACGAGAATGTGTCTATCCACATTTTTAGTCATTTTTTAAGTGATATGGATGTACTCAAAGAAATTGAATTCTGGTCCACTTGGAAGGTCCCAATACAATGGAAAATCATTCCCGTTTTCCACAGTTACATTTTCCCCGGCACTTCAAGGACGCTTTTAATCAATATTGTTGTTCCATTTCAGAGATTGGAAATTTAAGCACCCTCTTGGAACAAACAAGAGGAAATCCTACAGCATCCGAACCACAAAGGTCGGCAAGATTGGTCTGTTCTCAAAGGAGGTCCTCTACACTCTTTTCATTACAAACATTCTGTCCGTGCTGGTCGGCGCTGGCTTGGGGTAAGCATTTTTGTAACTTCAAAGAATCATTCAAATGAGTGGACTCCATTGGTTTCCTGTTGCTCTATAGGGCTTCCCTCCAATCATTCTCTTCCAAAAACATAGACAACACAAGACTTGTACAAACACATTAGAATCATTCTTCAAATCTTAATAGATAAGCAAGAGTCGTTTAAATACACAAAATGGATGTTGAACAGGGTAAAGGATAGTTGGAGGTCCGAAAAAGGTCATAATGTTTTAAATGTGGAGCTATACTAAAGTTTATGCGCATTTTGCAGAGTCTGGCTGACCAGGCGAGGATTCATAACGTCCAGCGTGACCATTGAGTGAAGAAGCTTGCCAGTCAAGACCGCGGACGTGTAAGGATTGTTGCGCTTATAGTTGGAAGGGGAACAGAGCGACGGGTTGGTCCAGAAACGAGTTGCGAAAGAAAGAAGACTGAAGAGCGAAGATGGTCTATTGAGCCTAAAACATTGTCTAAACAAGAAAAAAAAAAACAAACCACAGTAAAAACCGACAACAATCAAGAAACAGATACATCTCGAGTTTCGATTAGCCTCCTTCACCTGATTTTTCATATTAGCACTATTCGTCTTGACTCTTTGCTGCCCGACAGACAGAACTTGAAAGCCAACGGTTGTGGACCCATCGGGACACGCGCCGCGTTTTATTATCTCATACGCCGTGTACGCAATTTGCATTTGCTTAGAATGAAAGGAGGAGAAACGTGTTGATGAAGAAAAGCATCGTAGACGTATACAGAAAGACACGTACACGAACATACACAAGATTAATATGATTTATTACTATAGTCTAGCGCGTTGTTGATACAACAAAGGAACATGTCCATTTTATACCGTTTCTAAATGCGTTTCTATCTGCGATAGTCTATATGTAGGTATAGCTTGGATAGTATTTATCTATAATTAATTATTAATTGTTACACGGAGAGGAGAACGTTGGGGACAGATATAGAATGTTTAT
This sequence comes from Halictus ligatus, assembly GCA_028454255.1. Taxonomy (NCBI): domain Eukaryota; kingdom Metazoa; phylum Arthropoda; class Insecta; order Hymenoptera; family Halictidae; genus Halictus; species Halictus ligatus. The sequence continues at coordinate 7,230,448 of CM052143.1, forward strand.
GAGAGAGGGAAAAAGTGAAAGGAAATTACTGTGGCTTAGTATAACGATTCGAGGAGATTAAAGAGACAGGGAGAGAGAGAGAGAGAGAGAGAGTAATCATTTAGGAAAGAAAGGAATTGCGAAGAGAGACATTTGACTGCATTGAAATCGACGTTCAATGCGGGCACGAGTAGGCAAATTTTGTTCGAGTGTGATACATGTTATATAGTGAGTCAATGGAGCTTATGGTATCTTCTTTCAACGGAGTAATAATTCAAATCTGTTCGTAATATACAAGTACAATAAGGCGAGAGTTTGTTGGAAAATGATTTATAAATGTATGACCGCGTTCACGATTTTTTATCTCGTTCAATGATGTTTCTTTCTTTTCCTTTTTCTATGTTTGCGACGCCGATGTCGTCGAGTATGATAAAACTGTGCAAAGAATCGTCACGATTCTGATTTAATTTTATAATTTTTCGTAAAAAATTAAGAATTGGCATATTTGGATATAAACGTTTGCTTTCATTGGTGTGTCTTTAATCGTATGAATTTATTAAGCATCAACCCTGGCAGAAAGCATTCGATCAAAATCGTGACCATTGTTGGGAGCCTGCATGAAAAGCGAAGCATTGTATTGCGTGTATGTTAGACTTATATTTCAATTCAGTTAATTATATTTCAGAAAAAAGTTAATTCAACGATTGGGGTTCTCTTGTCCATTTACCCGATATAAAATAAAGCACTGTTCATCATTACTTGGAGGTGAACAATTTTTCTCAACACTTAGGGTTAATTGAGTACTTCTGTGAATCTGTATAAAATTCGAGTACCTTCTGCTGGGGGTGTGATAATCGACGATGCACTTGGAATATGCGACAGCGATTTTGTACGACGCGAACTATGATTTTGTATCGTCCAGTACACACAGAAGTTTCTACGAGAGGCGAAATAAGGGATCGCTCGTAATTTCGGCGTGAAACCTCGAGTCAATTGAACGATCCTTCCTTCATTTGAAAGACTTTTGCCAGTTACTTGCAAGGCTTACAATTCTCCCGCGAAACTTTTCGAGTCGCGCTTATCTTTCGATAGCACAATGTGTGGTTGGTATGAACTATGGTAAAATAAAAAAAAAATATAATAAACAAATAAAAAGGCATACATAATAGAAAGAAACAACTTTCTAAGCGATCGCTATCGCTTTACTAAGATTTACCGCGGTTTTTCACTGACGACGAATATAATATCTGTACCGTGTATTCAGTGTAAGATGCTGTATATTATGAAACAGTGCGTATTCGATGTAAGTAGGAATTAGCCACGCAGGTTTTTGTATTTTCAATAATAATTCTATATATTATATCGGCTCTTTTATTTCTGGAAACCTTGCAGCGTTCAAATCATTATAATTGCAAAATTATCGATTTAAATCGATAAACCTAAAGTGCAATGCAAATGCATGCCTCGAATGTTTTTACAGCACTCTGTAGTTGAGCTGCGTGCTCCAGGGACTTGAAAGTGTCTGTGAAATGCCAATTGTATCAACAAAATCCGTGAAAATGGCGCCTGAACCGGACAACCCGGGAGCAACTTCCAAAAAACAAAAATAACCAAGTCACCTCTTCCGATTTGTCAATGTTCAACGAATGCAAAACAATAAATAAACCCGAGAAGCTCTGCTGAACCGTGTCTAACTGTACCCGACGACTGTTATTAGCATGACGGATTACGATGACGCAGAGGCTCGCGAGAAAAACATCAAGATCTTCGTCAGGGTCCTGCCTTTACAGAAACCTTGCGAAACGTGCGTGAGAATCGACACGGAGTGCAAAGTAATTAATTGATTGTCCGAGTTTGAGATTATATTGGCCTTGGTTAACCGGTTACGACGAACTTCCCATTCGAGTAGCGCATATAATTGAATTATCGCATTAATTATAAGAATGATTGGTCTTGACACTCTCTTTAGAAAATATTTGTACGATGTCTTCAAGAGATGCAGCCAAACAGAATCGCCGTGGTTAAAGAACCGTCTTATTGGTGCTTCCAAACGGATGGCATTTTTATTAATGCCTCGCAGGAGGAGGTGTATCATGTTTCTAGCAAGGACCTAGTCCCAAAGTAAATTAAAACATGATCACGCTCATTTTAAAACTTTTTTCAAAGCTTTAACCTCACCTCCATAGGTTTAAGGTAGCTGTCCGCTAAGAGGACATTGATATATCCCGTAATCGAAATATTAAAAGCATGTAGATGCTTCAGACAACTTCATTATAATTTATCTAGTCTCTATGTAATCCTATGTGCTATCAATCTAATTCAAGAGTTTAATCCTTTATCATAGTCTCCAGGCACTATGCCCAAGCTAGTTATTACCGAAGATGATGATTACTGTTTAATCTCCAAGCCAAGTCTATCATCAAATAGAACTCTACTTTTGATCTCAGGCTGCATAAGAGTCGAGTTATACTCCTCAGTGGATCCGTTTGTTCCGATCAGTGCAGTAGTAGATGCTAGTAGTAGTAGGCTAAATATAAAAACAGGGGAACCAAATTTTGTCAGGGCCCCTGATACTGATGAGTATAACTCGATCCTACGTTGCATTCCAAAGGGAATCCTTGATTTAGTATATCTTTTTCAGGATTCTAAACGGCATAAGCTGCGTCCTGCTGGGCCATGGCCAGACGGGCTCCGGGACGAGCTTCACGCTCAGCGGTCTAAGAAACAACTGGGAAGTACGATTCTGAGCGCAGAGAAGTTGCCACTGACCAATTAACCGAATAAACGCAGATCCCACTGATCACGGTTCCTCTTCTCAGCACAGGGGTCTGGTATCGAGGATCCTATACGATCTGTTTCTGGAGAAATCGAACCGAAAGAGAGTCAGCAAGATACAGTACCGGATAAGTTTCGTTGAGCTGCGTGGGAAAGACGCCAGAGACTTGTTGTTGCCTGAAACGGAGAACAGGATTCGGATAAACGAGCGAGATCCGTTTAAGGTGCGTCACCTCGGGATACAGGACGAAAAACGCGACGTTTTAATTGCTGCTCTCGCAGGAGATCTCTGTAGAGAGTGTAGAGAACCAGGAGCAAGCCGTGAGGAAAATCTTCGAGGGGGAGATCAGGAGATCCATCGTGAAGGGACCTACTTATCCGGATTCGCATTTGGCTACTGCTGTGATCACGGTTCATGCTACCAATGCTAGCTTGATCACATCGGGATGCGCCTTCACCAAGGCTAAAGTAATTTAGGCTCACAAATTTTAATTTTCATAGTATCTCTTAAAAGAAATCGTATCTCTTAAAAAAGATGGAAGAATTTCTGATTTTATTTGAGACTGATCGAACCACTTGGTAAAACGTGACTTCGACTATGAACAGGAGAATCGTGGATCATTTTGAACTGATCTTTCCTCTTCCAGATGCACATTGTGGAGATGGCTGGCATTGGGACAGCAGGCAGAACATGCAACCGGAAAACGGCTTCAGACTTTGGCGCAGCTAACTTGACCAAGTCCCAGATGGAACAGTTCTTCTCGCAGTTCCACGCTGTAGGGCCGATGTCCTACAAAGTGATACGATCCAGTAATCTGTTGAAGATCCTCGGATACGATTTCCCCGTTGCATCCGTGATCCGGTGATTGATTGAAAGATTAATGAAACCAATTTGTTCATCGGCTCAACTATAATTGAGTTTATCAGTTTTATATCCCACGTCCGAGTCACGAAAGAGGACCTGGACGTCACGCTGTCCACACTGAGGTTCACCGGGAGCATCGCCAGGTTGAAGCCGATTAAGGTCAAGAAGAGCATGGAATATCAGAGGGATCACCTAGTGCATAGACTTCGGAACGAGGTCACCGCCTTGAAGAAGGAGCTGTCGTTAAACGAGTTGTTCCTGGACCAGGAAGCTTCGATAAATATCTCGAGGTTCAGATTAGAGCAGATCAATCGGAGCGTTGTTAATTACTTGAACAACAACATCAATGATTTCACGTTGATCAATGCGGCGCAGGCTCAGCAGTTGCTGAAGAGCATCAAGGATCTGTACAACAGGTTGCAATATTTGTTTTAGAACTTTTATCTTTGTCATCAAGTTATTGTTGCAATTAATTACCGTCGATTGAGTCGGTAGACTGACGGTCAAAGAGACGGAGATTGAACAGCTGAAGGAGAGGTACGAAAACATTTCGAAGAACATGGAGGACGTGGGTGTATCAACAAGATTATCAAAAGTATTTGTATACGTTCAAGATTCATGGTTTCATTAATGATCGTTGTTAAAATAGGCGTGTGTTGACAGGAATCTGCATTGTCTAATCAAAAGGGTCCGGGAGGTCAAGAGACACTGACGGAGACTGAAGACATTACAATAGAGGAAGTGGGAAGCATAGCTAAAAGTGGTTAAGAGATTTTTTAATTTTTTAAACAGCTATTTAAGACCAATGGAATGATTAATATTCATTTTTAGCTGTGGGGATGACATTGGGACCATGCGAGGACAAAGAGGACGACCGGGGCGGCGATAAGGCCTTAACTATTACTGAGTCTGCCGTTCAGCATAAGAATATTTTAATGGTTAGCATAGTATAATACGAAAACTAGAATCTAGAATTAGAGTCATTTCATTATTAAAGACTGGAGAATTGTGATTTTAATTTGCGCTTCTGTAAAAGGTCCGGCCAGTTTTCGAGCGTTTCCTGCAGGACGAGAAAGAGTACGGGAGGATTAAAGACATGATGGATAAGAACGCGAGGACTATGGCGATGGTTGAAAAGAAGTTCACGAACTGGATCGACAAGTACTTCCAGGTGAGCCGAATTTACTTGACCCGTAGAATCAAGAACTGTGCAATTAATTTGGAATTTTTGTTCTGCAGGTTAAGCGCACTTTGGAGAACGCAAAGGACAAGCTCAGCAAGCACCAACAAATTCGATACACGATAAAACCGGAGGACGACGAGGAACTTGTACCGAAAGCGGAGATACTCATCGATCGTGATATTGTCTGTTATCAAAGAGCCCTGTTGAATTTGGAGGAAGAGGTTGCTCAGGCACAGAACGAGATTCGGCGTTTGTTTAAGGAACAGAAGGAGTTGTGTTCGAAGTTAAAGTCCGGTTTCAACGAGTATTGCAAAGAGATGGACATCTCGTTATTTTACAACGACGATTTGATGAAATCGTTATTGGAACCGGTGGAGACGGAATCTCTGGATGTAGCTAAACGCAAGTTCAATCAGTTTCAGCGAGCGATGACGCGCAAGTTCGAGGTAGACACTGGATCTCAGAGAGCACCATTTTTATTGTGGATTGTTACACTAATCTTTGTGCTTATATGTTTGTTATTTTTTAATGATTTTAGGAAAAGGAGAGAATACAGAAAACGGAACGCGATGAGTTGTGGACTTGCTTCGTTGGAAAAGATTAATTAATTAACTATACCTGCTACTGTAATAATAGGTACTTAATACAACGCAAAAATAACGCAATAAACATGTATAATTTTGACGATGGTGTAATGTAATTTCACATCCTATTTCTAAATTGTTTAAAATCGGAACGCCGAAAACCCGGGCGTGAGCACTCTCCTATCCTCTCTACTCGAATAGACAGTATTGAGTATTTATTTCAGCCTCAAATGATTCTTGCCGAAATGGCCTTAAGAAGCTGTGTAGATAATGATAAGTATCACTCCTCTATCGCCGCCATGTTCAGCGCCATCTATCAGTAAACGATGGAACACGTGGTACTAGCAAGTCGTCGCAAGATGACGCCACCATTCTTAAGACAATTACCATCTGCCGGTATCATTTGGCTAACAGTTTGAGCGTTTTGCCACTACGTGTAATGGCGCTATTTTTATATTTTCAGAATGGCGCGAAATTTAAATTGAAATAAAAATGTTAAAGCAAACATACACATAACTGAAAGGAGATATTGCTGGATTGTAAATTCTAAATAAAAGTAAGCTCCCATTTGATTAGTTTATCCCCTTCTAGTACCTAAGAGATATTTAATTAAATATATTATTCCTGTGTTCTAGGATATTACAATTTTCTATACATGCAAATACTTCGCTAACTTATGGAGACGTTAGTGGAAAGTAAGTTTACGACCGGCGTAACATAAAGATTCCATCGTAAAGCTAGCAAACAGACATTCGAGATGTAAGTGGGAATAAAATGCGGCCTTGTCTTCTTTATCACTAGTTCAGTTTCTTATGCAACACGGCAGGATACGCACTGTTGTGACTTCATTGTAAATAACGCTCTTTCCTCTCTCGCCGATCCTATCGGCAATTAATAATTCTTCTAATTACGTTAACTGGCTCTGTATCGTCAGCCGTAGATCGCCGATAACCCGAGGCTGTCTCGCGTGCTTGATCCTCCTGCGAATCTAAACAGACGCGTTCGCAGTTCACGTTATTCAATGCTGCTTTCATGAATATTTCTTTGTTAACGAAGTTTTTGTTATGGAATTCCCGAGATCGGTATTTTTAGTGACTGCAATTACTTCTGGAGCTACCAAGCCTTTAAACGGTTTTCAATCTTTAAACAAATTTCCACGAATGTCGCAAAATTGCATTTACTATGCTTAAATTTCATTTCTCAGTAAATAAATTATCCTGCAATAGATGTGATTTTCTAAATAAAGAAACAGAAACACCACAATTGACTCAGCCAATTTTTATTTCACATAAAGATCCGCAGTCGAGTAATTAGTTTTCAGTAATGGGAACTGATTCACATTAGGGCGCGCCTCGCATGGACATTAAATAATTTTTCTTCGCGCCTCGCAATTTCCCATTGACCTCGAGCTAGAACTCGAAGGTCCATCGGACGAACAATCGGTCCGGATTAACATAATCGTCGATTTCGTTCGTTCTCGAGACTGTGCAGGTAGAGGAAGTGGAAGGTTGCCGGTTGCACAATCGGGCTGACACGAGCGACAATGCGCAATCCCGTTAATGACTGCGTAATACGAGGTAGAACTGCCTTAAACACCGAAAACTCGTGTGCGCACCGGTGCCGTTGCGCGATACGCAGAATAGGAAAGATGTGTCCCGCATTCTTTCGCTCCGCACCATAATCGTCGGATAAGGGGAGGGAGCACGAATTCATGGAGAAAAGTTACCCTCTCCCTGTCAGTACCGAGTAATTAATCACGTGACGTTGCGACACGTGCGCGGTGGAAGGGGAAATTAGAATGGGGGTACACGTCTCGATCTGTCGAGTCTAGGATAAGGGACCCAATTACTGTGGGGGTGCCAATTACCCCCGCAAGTTCTTGGTACACCTGCGGATACCCTCGGTATCCATCCGAGTTCCATATTTGTTTTCGAGGAAACAAACCTAACAGTTGACATTAGCAGACAATGCATATTATTTATTCTCACGACCGACTCGTTTTTTAAATTACGGCTATCTATTAATCGGAGCACGTATAAGTGTTCCGCGCTTGTTTTTAAAGCAACATGACTATTATTTTTGGAGGAATATATCTCCCACTCGATGCACAGATACATTTATTCCATATACGTTCCAAAGAAACTGATTTACCAATTGACACAGGTGATTTATATTGCAGGATGTTCGCAATTAAAATTCTGTGCGTTCCTTCAATGAAATATATCTACTGAAACGCGAGAGGCTGTAGGAAATTAGCAGAAGGAACTGAACTGTAACTAGGAAGCAAGAAAGGTAAAGATAGGGCAGTTCGTTCCTCGTGGGAGTGTTATTGGCCATTTCGTTAAGTCGCAGTGCTAAAAATAATTTGAATTCCCACGAGCTAGCTCGGGAAACAGATTGAAAGCGATCGCGGCTAATCTTTCGCGCGTCAACGAGGATCAAGTCGTTAAATTGCCCCTTGGTGTCGGGTTACAGATCGCTCGTGACTCGGCTCGTTCCCTGGAAACGATGAATTGTCCAGAAACAGTCCTGTTCCGTAGCGCATCGCATGCAAAGGTAAGCTTCCTCGTTCGAATTACATGCATCACCTTCGCGATTGCGGGAATCGCTCCAAGATCGCGATAAATTCAATTTGGAATTTCTTTGTGTGGATCATTGCCGGTCGCGATCGAGACAAAAGGAATTTATTAACTGGCCTTGCTATCGGCATTCCACTCCAATTTAAATAAACCTCGGAGCCGCAGCGGTAACGCCGCGCCGCACCGGTAACTCATGCATCAACAATCTCTCACGATTTAAGAAAACAAAAAAAAAAAAGAAAAAGAAACAACCGCCACGATTGAGGGTTGCCAGCATGCAATTACGCTTACGTGCCGATTACCGGAGCACTCGAACGATGCAACAGGCAGCAGAACCGTTTTTCATGCGTCATTAAAATCGAAAGATGCTGTTCCGAACAGTTCTATGCAATTTTTTCGCGGCCGCAGACTGTTGATTAACGTGTCACGTGACACACGGCGGCCGGTCGTGTTCTTCTCTTTCGAGAGATCACTATGATCTAATCGCTCCAGTTTCACTCGAGGTAGAAAATTCGCTGTAAAAAGACGAAGAGAGTTCTGTTCTAATTATTACAGGAGAATGAGTTTGCACGCCGGTTTATTGTTTCGCGATTAATCGCAGGCGACGGCGCTCGAACGCGCTTCCCGTTCTACTTAAAACAGGATCTCTGGTATCCTTGCGATTCCTTCTTCTCACCGCGTCCAATCATAATTGCTAAATTGCCACGCGAACAGAAGCGTTCTCCAATTATACCAAGAACCCGAAGAAAGCTGTGGAGGAAGTGAGTCGATATTTTCTGCCGGGGGAACAATAACTTTTGTAAACAAAAGGCTGTTTTGCGTCATCCGATTTTAATCGTTGAATGAAAACGAATAAATTAGAGAAATGAATTGTGTAAAGGAGAATACACCAGGGAAGCTTATTGTACTTCGGAGGATGTCTCGCGTCACTCTGCTTGAATACCATCGGCGAAGAAAGAGTGGGTCCCGGAGAATGCTTCGTAGAACAGAAATTCTGTGATATCACGAAAAGCGGGCCGAGCCATTGTCCCGCAACCTTTGTCAAGATATTCGAGTCGAAATTAAAATAATAGTAATTCAAACGTCTCCGAAAGCGTTGCCAAATTTTTCCCGTGACCGATTCCACAAAGGATTCGAAGATCGAAGCCTTCCTCTTTCCAACGAGACCTCAAAACTTGATCTACAATCTTTTTTAGCTATGTAATGGGACAATGACGCGGATCAATTTTTGTCCTTCGAAGTCCTTATATTATTGCTTTAATAAAACGACGGGAAAAAATTGTAGATCAAGGTCGTTTCGAGGTCGGGTTGTAAAGAGTAAGCTTCAATCTTTGAATCGGCGAAGGAAAGAAATTTTTCAATAATTTCACAGACGTTTCGAGAGAAAATAAGTACTGCCGAAATTAGAGAAATTTCAATTTCTGGTCCCACCTTTCGATTATAAAATAGAAAATTCGGTCATTTTGGCAATTTTTGCAACGGGAAAGAATCGGAAGGGATCGAGGATTGTTGAGGACAGTTGTGTTTGCTATCTCGTAGAACAGCTCGCAAAAAGGCCGAAGCAACGCACGGCTGAGCCGCGTAAACGTTCGCGTACTTGAACCCAGAATTGCGGCCGGTACGTGGGATTCGTGCACCCATTATCTCCCGATGAGATTAGCATTGTCGAAGTTGCTCGCTGCGAGAACACGGGGCGCGCTTTTAACGTCGAGACCGATTGCGTACGAGACGGGGCTTCGGCTTTCGACGCGCGGCATTGAAACCTGAATTCGCCGTGTCCTTCTCGGTGTTAATTCAATTCCGTCGTACCACGAACGGGTCAATTAGAGGCGTTCGTGCGACGCAATTGCTCCTCCGAATTCGTCGTTTTTAACTACTCGTTTCGCAAACCTGGGCAACTCTTCTTACGACGCGAACTCTTCTTCTACTCTTCAACTCTTCTCGCTAAGTATTTGTGCTTTGACATGCAAATGTACAAGTGCATTCTATTATGCTGTTCTACGTGGCTGCATACAGACGGACTGACCACGATTCACTGGTTGTTTTATGGTTATTGGAATCATAACTCCTCGAGAAAACCATGGAAAGAAAAATTCACAAATACTTCTAGGTATCCTACTTTGAATAAGTATGTACACTTATTTCTGTGCTTGTTGCTAAAAATTGCAACAAACTGGAATAAAATTGATTTCTTGACTGAAATTGAAATACTGGTTTTCTTCTTCCTCCTATTTATTTTTGTCATGAAAGCATAAAATCTATAAGGATTGTAGATCTGTATGCAAACTAGAAATGTACGCAAGAAACGAGAGTTGAATAGAAATGGATTTTTCAACAGTTTCAACAACCGAAGGATAGTACTCGTGTCCGATTTTTGTCGGAAAAGACACCGATTTTTGCAGGAATCATTATGAAAAATGCATGATGGGAGGTTCGCCGGAATGACTCAAGGCCCCTTTAAAGTATCATGCACGGTGCAGTCACGTATGCACGCGTTCCAGATCATCGTGAGACTATCCCTGTCAGCGCAGGGCGCGGTTGTTTATGATTTTCCAACGCGATGAATGAGCCGCGTTTAGTCACTGTTGTTATGCATCGCTCTTACGAGAGTTACGAATGCGTGCGTGTTCCGCGATCGATGAAAACCGCTGCGATCACCTTGGACGAGTCTTCGCGGTGCATATCGATCTTTGATTCCTCTGATCCCTTTCCCACGGTTGTCCCCTCGCGGAATTCTATGAAAAATATCGTCCGACTCGACAAGAAAAATATCGAGCAACGACTGCCGTCTTTGCCGGTTGATTTTTCAACTTCGCCGCCGCGAATCCTGCGGCGTGAATCACTGAAACAAGATGATCGTTCAGCGGTTCGTTCGAACAATCACCACCGACAGCCTGTGCAATTTTCGTATTCGTTAGTTTCCCAGGTGATTAAAACTTGCAAAATTATGAATCATGGATTGAATTAAAGGAACTGTGGTGACACAATGGCGCTTGAATTCTCAGGACACTCGAACGGCCTAGGCGGAGCAGGAAGCATCGATGAGGCTGCCTCTGAAAGATAATTACGCAATTAGACGAACGGACGTGGATTACTCATCCCGTCGGTCATATCTTTTTCTTTTTGCCCACGCGGAATTTCTGATCGCCTCGCATGCAAATCTGACGACGTCGGCCATTTTTTAATTTTTTCAAATCAAAGGTTCACGGTTGACGACTCTGAAGGGTCAGTTACATATATGTCGATTAACGCACCAACTTCTTCTTAAATTATTACTTAAGAGAAAATTATTCAGCTTCTGTTGCATACAGCTCGGTCACCGAAAAGTCTTAGGCTTCCGGTAGATAAAGTGTTAACTGTCCAGTAAGGTCTACGTTTGCTGCCTCATCCCCTAATCTCTGAACATTCTTCTTTGTCGTTTACCTACTTCATTTATTTTTGTATCAAGAAAAAAGTTTTCAATTTTTATTGAGACAGAATGGCTCTCGATAGGTGCTTCAGATTGAATGGATTTGAAGACATTTAGGGGATGATTTAATGCTGAGATCAGTCTACCGGGGAGGGGGATTACTTAATGTGGGTCAGTTTTCGAGACCAAGCGGAAAATTGGTAAACCGTTAGTAGATGTAAACGAGGTGTACGTTCGCTAGGAGACAATGAAGCTCATTCAGTGGGTCTGCGACGAGCGCGACGCTTGTCAACGTGAGAGTCTGAGTTTCGCAATGGATGGATGGCCCTCGATTTGCCTACTCCGCGACCTATTTCTCATTTCGTGTTTTTCGCTTGCCCTTCTCGAACACGAAGAGAACCCACTAGAATTTTTTCATTAATTTTCTATTCCGATCCGACTAAAACATTTCTCGACACTTATCTATGATGGCCTCAACATAATAAACCAACTGCTGGCGTAGAAGGGATGCTTATCCATGACGTTTCACTCCAACCAAATTTACAGCCATTGTTCTCCAACCCCAGAGATTAGGTTCTTCGTTCATTGAGAACGATTGTCCCTCAAAGTCGGACATAGTGATTGGAATGGGCTTTTTCGTTGTCATTTTCCCGGCGTTTCCCTCCACTTTAAGGTCCTCCCACGCAGCGGTACTTTGTCAAAGCAACGACGACACAGAGGTGAGCACGTGCCCCCACCTCTCGCTACGGATGACCTCCTCGTGGTCGCGTTCGAACTGCTTCGCAGGGATAAATGTACACTTGCCGTCAGCCACGAGGCTTTTAGCGACTCCAGAACGATACGGTAGCTCGTCACTCGTCGTCGCGTTTCGTCGTGCATCGTCGACACCCGTTGGGATCGATCCAGGATCGAGGATCCAGCGCCATCCGATCGCGGAGTCCGTTCGACGATTCTTCGGGGTCAACCTGGGGTTTGGAGGATTCGTAAGTCACCCTCTTTGAACGATCGTCGTTTCGACTGACTTGAGGCGACTTCCGAGGTGACTTGGCGATTGGAGGAAGAGGGGTGTTCGAGGATCCTCGTTGGGGATGAAAGTGCGTGGACGAAGCGTTGAAAGGCGCAATGCTGAAGGGACTGATATTAATGGACTGGTGAATTCGTTTGTAATGTGAGCTCGTTCCTCTTCAGTGTGAATCTTCGAGTCGGAGTTCTAAGGGTTGTTGAAGAGATCCGTGAGCTTCTTATGAACCTCTAGGAATTTCTTCGAGGGTGATTGGTAGATGAATTATTAACCGAGTGGATCTTTTAGGTCGTCTACAGTTTGTATGGACTTCCTTGATCTACAATTGATCCAGTTTCTTCTAGAATTGTCCTCAATCGTTCTTATATCTTCGGAGAGATTGTGCAAGATAACATAAAGAGATAGAAGAGCCGAATAGCCAATAGATGTGATAATCATTTGACGATTCTGGAAGGGGTTGATTTTCTTCGAGGTTGGAAATCAATAGTTGGACAAATCTTTCGTGTTTCTCAGTGCGATTGGAATTTAATATAGATCTCCTGATATATTTATAAATAATTCCAGTTTCCTCTTTCGCTTTGAATTTTACTCGATGATGGATCTCTTCTCCGTAAGGGGTTGATCCTATCCATGATTGAAAATTTTAAATTGAATAGATCTCTCGCACATTCCAGTGCGATTAGAATTCAATATAGACCTCCTGATATATTTATAAATAATTCCAGTTTTCCCTTTCGCCTTGAATTTTACTCGTTATGGATCCGTAAGGGGTTGGTCCTATCCACGATTCAAAATTTTAAATTGAGTGATAAACACTTAATATGCACCTCCTGCTGTACCTATTTATAAATGATGTTAACTTGCTCATTCGCCTTGAATTTTGCTCGAGAGGGTAGCCGCAGGGCGTGACGCTCTCGCGAATCATCGTACGTAAACCATCGTTTCTCACGCCTCTGTTTCACGTGTATCGCGATCAGGAGTCGACTATCGAACGTTCAAGGTCGCAGGATCTCGTGGCGATCGCGGATGACCTACTGCCGCGCATGAATAGCCTCTCATGCAGCGAGGAAATACACATACGTAACGGCGAAGACGTAACACGTGACCGTGAAGTCAACAAATGAATTGCACGTAAACGCATTGCTCGCGAAGCCGTGGCATGATTTATGAAAACAATATTAGTCCTCTCTCGGTTGGAGCCCCGGTAATTGCCTCGGTTGTTAAGTTGACCGGTGTTCTCGTTATACTAAGTGGCCCGTAGTTTCTTCCAACCGTTCCTCTTACCATTATCTAAGCAACGTTGCTGCCAAACTTCCATCATTTTTCCTCTCGATCAGCACCCGTACACAAACCCCTGGTAATTGTTCGCTGTCCTCGTTACAGATTTATTTATAAATTGAAAATTGCATCACTGCGTTTCTTTTTCTGTGTTCAGCATGTAGAAATGCTCCAATGAAATTATTGACAACTGTACAATTGTCGGGAGGGTGCACCATCTGATCCGCCACGATCTAAAAATTATGGAACACGTGGATCCATCGATCGAAATCGTTTCTTTCAGACGATGTCAATCTTGCTGCTTCTTTCGGCATTATTCTCCCTGACTTCCGGTCAACTGGATCTGCCTCCTCTGCAAACAGACGGCAGAAACAACAATGGCAGAGCATATCCACCTACAGAGTCCGAGCTTGAGGATGTTTTAGCGAGGCTAGACTACCAGGGGACTGAAAGATGCACCGCAAACGTCGCTGCACAGTGGCAATATGAAACGGACGTGAACGAATACACTCAGCTGCAGGCAGTTAGTATGAAATTTATTCTTTCTTATTGTAATTCCATCGGTGCACGAAGCAACAGTGGTTCCTATCAAAATCGTTGGTCGCAATTGCCCGCATCTGTGCTGTGGGCCGCGATAGCCGAAAAATGGCCCACACGTTATCACTACAGTTTTCTCCGAAAATACACCTGGCTCTTCAAATAACAGTTAACTTTATGTAATTGTTCCTGGCTCTGCTACGAGAAAAGTTTGATCTGTTTCGTTAAAATGATTTATGGAAGCTTTCGTGAGCACCATGGGGCATTCATGATTTTTTTCAAAGAAAACTATACTTTGCATGATGAGAAAAGTTTGTGGGCTTTATTGTACAGTGAATGGTGTTAGCGGGAAAACTTTTTTAACGTTGTTAGTCTCCGTTTATTAATCTTATTATGAAATTTTGTTACTCTTTATTGAGACAACTTGTAGAGGCAGTCGAGAGTGATCATTAAAATTTTTTCCAAAGAAAAGTAAGCTCCGTATGATAAAACAAATTAGTGGGTCTTATTGTACAACAAATGAAGAGTACAAACAAATTTTTTTACATAAATTTTATCAATCCCAGTCGTTGATACGAAATGATCATAGAGCCGTTGCGAGAAAGGGCTGCTTCGACGCGTTCTCTTGCAAAAATGCAATTCCCGATCGATTTAAAAAATTGTTTGCAATTGTTATTCTCAATTAGACTTCCTCTGAGCTCTTACTTTAATTATAGAAGCATTTCTTCCACCCGTAAAGCTGGCCTAATCCTTTGAGATTCAGCTTGTTGTTATGTTCGTGCGTAAAAATGGCGATCAGGGTGGGCCGAGGGGTGAACAAACGTTGCTTTATTGTTGCCGTGACGTCTTAAATGTTGTTTGTCGTGTCCCGATGGCGAGACCTCGACCTCCTCTACGAATCGGCCCGTGGGACCGTCGAACGTCGCGGATCTATCCTCCAGGAATCGCGATTTCGCGTGTGAGGTGGATTTCTCCGTCGCGGCTCGGCCTTTATCATTGTCCGCGAAGAGGCCGAACACCTCCGCGGGAAATGTTCCCAGCTAGTACCATTGTGACGACGTCCCGAACGCTTTTGTAACCGAGCATATCCAGCCGTCTGACGAGAACGGAAATTTTCAGCCTTCAACGCAAAATCCGCGGAGCGGGTCGCGTGATGCTAATGACAATCGTTGTGCCTCGTTTCTGCCTTTTTCGTTCCGTAAGACACCCCACCCATCGTTGATTCCTTCGCGTTACTTAATATCGCGTTTATGTAGCCTCGTTTCGCCATAAACCTCATCCCAATAACGTCCCTTAAAGGGTACCTTGATCATCTTATAATAAATAATTTAGTCAATCAGAACTGGTTAAAGATCCTACAGCAATATTAAAGAAATCTGCATGTCACAGCTTAATTAACCAAATAATGGTACCTTGAGGTCTCTTACGAGCCCATTAAAATTTTCTGCATACCGATTTCCGCTCCCATGTTGCAAGATAATTCCAAATATGCAGTTCCCCTGGCTTATTTACAATATTCCAATTTTATTACCTCGAACTGCACACCTTGAAGGGTGTTTGTAAATTTTTTCAAGATATTCCAGTGCGACAGACTTGATGAAACAGAGCACCACTGAGTCCAACATCTAGTGACACAGCCGATAGTTAAATTGCAGTTTGTGAATCACCTTCGATTAAATATTCAGCTGGTGTTGTCAACTGAAAGCCGTGATTAGCACTTTACACTTCCTGTTACTGAATCGCTCGGATCCTTCGTACGACGTTTAAGACGTTCGGACAACGATCGATAATTATGTTCATTTCTTGAGAAAATCTTTCAACGATATGGAAAGTATTTCTATGTTACTGTGTTCCTTGCACTTTCCAAAGCACTTCCTTTCGCCGGGCTTCTATCTCGAGGAAGAAACGTAGATACGTTTTATCGGCAACGGTAAACCCGTCGTTCGACGATTTGCAACCTGTTCCGCACCGGTGCTCGCCTCACAGCTGATTGCTATACCCCAGTGGAACTTGTTTTCGACCTATATAGCAACCCCGGAGCTTCGCCACGAACAAATCAGAGTTCTGACGCGACCGTTCGGTTTTCTTTTCAGTTGGAGGCGCAGAGGATCTACGCGGACTTCCAGAACCAGGCTTGGCAATTGATCTCGAGGATCGACGCGAACAACATTCGGGATCCGTTGACCAGACGACGTCTGAGATACTTGTCGGTGGTGGGGCCTTCTGCACTTCCACCGGACCAGCTGGACAGGGTAACGATGATGTTTGAAAATCATGCAAACACCTGTAAATTGCACGCTAAAAGTTCTCTCATTAATTAGACAATTTCTTATTTATATTTATCGTGTCACGCGCCAGCAACTATCCGCACTCTTCAGTGCTTCAATCGCGTGAATTTTCAATTAGGAATGCTCGCGAAAGTGTAACGGAAGACATACAAAATTAACGTAACGAGAACCTCGGCGTAATCCGCGTCAATTTCATTTAATTTGTATCAATATGGATACACACTATGAACGGTGAAAGGAATTCGTTGAATTAAGAATGGTTCCAAATATTTTTCCAACCATCATTTTCTTTTTGTTTAACCATCGAACTTGCCATTGAGGAAATGATCAAGCAACTGAATAGATCATTGGTTTGCAGAAGATTATTAAATTCCTACCGGAGAGAAAATGATCGGGAGAATATCTTTATTGACATGATAAATCGCACCCGAAGAGATCTATTGATACGCGCACCGCTTTCCACGCGTTGAAGTATCCGGCCGCTCGCGCAGGAAAATGCGAAATAATATGTTACATGGCAGTGCAAACGTCAGAAATGCTGCTGCGCCGTCATCACGGTATCCCGATGTCACCCAGAGCGAAAATAAAAATTCAAAATTGAACTTACACTCGCGATTAATCGCACCTGCAAGAGATCATTGATACCGCTTTCCACGCGTTGAAGTCTCCGCGCGCTCGCGCGGGAAAACGCAAAGTGAATAATTATTACCGGTTGTGCAGCAACTTCGAGCTTCCGTTTCGCTGCTATCGATATATACGAACCTCCGTATCGCAAGAAACGTGTATAAAAAGTGGCGCGTTTCGTTTCGAGAACACATTCCCTCAGACGAACGCACACGGAAGCGATAATGAGAAAAGAACTGCGAGCGTGCGTGCAGGAAGCGAGCAGACTTCGCGGATCCTTTTTGCCCTGTTACGGAAACGATCGTAAACTATCGTTATGCGATTCTGTGTGTTCCAGTACAATCGTGTGATCAACGACATGCTGGCGGTCTACAACGAGGCTAGCATTTGCGCGTACAACGACCCGTTCCGGTGCGGACTGCGCCTGTACCCAGGTAACGATCGACGTTCCTCCACCTGGATCCCCGTGACCAAAACGTAACAATCCGATTTTCATGGGGAAATTATCGCGTTCGACTGTTACGCGCAAGAAAGCGCCTCTCTCTCCGATCGCGATGCTAGATCGGACCGGAATTCTACGTTGAAACGCGTTCATGAAAATGCATCGGAGCCAACACGCCGGATCCTCCGGTGTTATCCTCGTTCGCGATCTATTCACCCTAGCGATTTCGATGCTAATTTCATGAATATTTGCTCAACCACCGATTGGAAGTTCCAGGATAATTTCTTTTTTGCGTTCGATAGTTTACCGGCCATTGTTCTCTAGAGTCAACACTCAAGAGCCCGGGAAAACCTTTCACGAAATACAGATTTCTTTCCTTTTGCCGTGAAATTATGCAAGATTCCGGAGAATCATTGTAGCAGTAGAGAAAATCTTTAAACAAATGCATGGGATATTTCCATAGCAAGGGTCTTTTTAGAAATTCGAAAAAGATGAGGAATAAGAGATATAATCAAGAGATATGCAGCGAATAAAAGTTTTCTTTCCTTTTATGTGAAAATATTCAATATTCGTCAGCAGACCTTTACGGAAAATGAAAATAGAGTGATATAGAAATTTATTTTATTTCTCAGTATGTCTAACCGGTATGAAAATCCTACAACACAAATGCTTGTCTATTTATGACAGAGAAGCTTTAATCAGTAACATCTCACAGTGAATCGAACGCTAGGGGTTAATTTTCTATTTTTTGTCCGTCCGGTTGCACCTTGAATGACGCATAATGACCGATTAGGCGTGCTTGCAGCGTTCCAGACAGTTGTCTAGAGGAAACCGATTTTCCGAGTGTAAACCCATTCAGTTCCGTATCGGTGTTCCGTAACTGGATCTCATTACGACCGAGCCTAATGAACTGAAAAAAAAAGAAAAAAAGCGGACATGCGGTGGCTTCCGTGGCCTCCCGCGGTATTGAATCGAGAAACAGTCGATTCAACCCGTAATCGCTGCGGTAACTCGCTCCGAGCGGTGCTTAGATCACACGTGTCGCAAGAAACCGTCTGTGAGACAAATTGATCGCGCGATCAACGTGAAAGCTGCTCGAACGTGAGCACGTTCCCCTCGGATCTCCGGCGAAAATACGTTTCGTTCGACGTCTCCTTGGACGCGTAAATGGTCTATGGTTTGCGGTCCGATGGAAATTGAGACAGCATTCTTGTTCACTTAGGGGGAAACGTCTCTTTCGCAGATATCTCGCAGATCATGGCGAGGAGCAGGAACTGGGACGAGTTGCAGTACGTATGGACCGAGTGGAGAAGACGCAGCGGGATGAGGATCAAGGATCTTTATCAGCAGCTTGTCACCTTGAACAATGAAGCCGCGAGGTTGAACAGTACGTTTCATCATGATCCGAGGGTTACGTCAAATTTTCATTCGAGACAAATTGATGCCGAACTGGATTTTATTTTGCTAGGTGTAATTGCAAATGCATAAAAATTAAATCCCATGGACTTCTGAGACTCAGAATTTCGTTTCCTAAAAATTATTTCACCCCTAGAGTTAACACTGATTTTGTTTAGTCAATAGTTGATGCTTAGGAGGAGATTCAACAAGAAGTTCATTTTTCTAGACTAGCCGATAACAGCACTAAATGGGATTGAAAATTATAATTGATTGGACTTCTTGGACATAGAAGATTAATGGAAATCTTAGTGTAGTAGCTAAGCTATTGTTATACTAATTTATTTAATTTTGCCACACCACTTGCTAATAACTAGAAATACAGGATATTGTCTCAGGAAGTGATCTACTCAATTCTAGATTGCTTAGCAAAAGGATGCTGAGAATGATTTTTCTCACAGATTTCACGGACGCGGCTGAATATTGGATGTTCCCCTACGAGAGTCCAAACTTCCAGGAGGACGTTGAACAAGTATGGGAAATGATAAGACCACTATACGAGGAATTGCATGCGTATGTCAGAAGGAAGCTGAGGGACCTGTATGGGCCTGAGAAGATCGGCGCTCATGCTCCGCTTCCGGCTCACATTCTCGGTAAAAATACAATCTGAATCTGTAATCTAGAAAACATTTACTGCCGATTTTTAATGCGGAAAAATTGGCTTTTTAAAGGAAATATTCCCCAGCGAATTTATAATATACCTCAATTGAATTTTTCTAGGGAACGTTTGGGGCCAGAGCTGGGCGAACATAATCGACGCGACACTGCCATACCCAGGAAAGGTTTACCTGGACGTGACGCAGGAAATGCAACAGCAGGTAACAGGGAGCAAAATTATATAATCGTTAACATGAGAACACGGGTTCGACAGACTAACGAATGCGGCCCCCTTTATAACCATTGTTCCCCTAGTGGAATCGAAAGTAACGCGTTGTTATAACTATTCGAAAGCTGCGGAGGGGAAGAAGATTCGAGAAATGCTGAAACGCTTCGCTCGTTTGTTTCTTTCTCTTTATTGTTCATTGTGAGCGGGGAATTTATTACGCACCGACACGGAACTTTGAACCCTTGGGATTATTAATCGGCGAAATCCGCACACGCAAAACCCATCTAATTAATTCGTCATGTTCAATTCCACTACATGTATTTCACTGCCTTTCTCTTCATCAAATGCTGCAATATTCAAGAATTTATATTCGCATTTTCTATTCGATTCTGGAGAAAACAATACGAGAATTCTTAGAAAAGCATCTTAACACTAGACTTACTGGACCCGTTAAGATGACGGATGCGAATATTTTTAATTTACGAATATTATAAAGATTATTATAAATTACGATTATTATAAAGATGCATCCATGAGGAATTATTTAACAAATTGATTTTTTTGGGTATAATAAAAAAAATGGCTATAAATTTTTAGTGATCCGTAAATCTAGTGTTAGAAAAACAGAAATATGAATTAATTTTTCTGAATCTGAAATTGTCGGAGGGTTGTTGACGTTGACGTGCATGATGACAGGGATACACGCCGATCGAGATGTTCAGGATAGCAGAGGAGTTCTACCTGTCCTTGAACCTGAGCGTGCTGCCACCGGAATTCTGGGGCGGTAGCATAATCACCGACCCCGGCGACCGGCCTCTGATCTGCCAAGCTTCCGCCTGGGACTTCTGCAACCGCATAGATTACAGGTAACACCATGAATTACTCGAGTCTCTACACGCGAGACGACGAGATAATTGCCTGCACCTCTCCACTCCTCTCCCAATGGTCGTTTTAATTGGCTCTGGTTCTCGCGCGCAGGATCAAGATGTGTACCAAGGTCACCATGAAGGACTTGATCACCGTGCACCACGAGATGGCCCACATTCAGTACTTCTTACGGTACAGCGGGCATGCCCGGGAATTCAGGGACGGCGCTAATCCAGGTACGACCATTTAAAATCCTCGCTTCCTGCTTCTTCGGATTTAATTAACTCTTCCGGTGCGTCGGCTCCTCGTGATGAATACGTTAATACGACGACGCCGCACCGGTGAAACTACGATCGAGAGATAACGGATCAATTTTCACGGGACGTTGGAGCCAGGAACACGGGCAAGGCTTTCCGATTGTTTACGGCTATCGCGGACTTGTAATAAAATCAAATTAAGTTTCTTTTTTGATCGAGCCCCTTTCTTGTTTCGTTGCGAACATATTGGCCGCGGTATGAGAGCGTGAAACGCTGCCTGCGTTTTTTCCCGAGGATATTTATCGTTTCAATAAGAAAATCTGCTGAATCGTTGATTAAAATGTGGTACAAAAAAGGCTCAAGGCAAGGCTTAAAGGCTTGCTTTAAGACATAGGGGTTGGGAGTTTGTGTGTCTTTGGAAATTTTTTGCAGGAAAACCTGTGGAGATTGTTTGAAAACATGTACCGGGTCTTATAGAGTACAGATTCAGCAACAACCACGAATTTTGTTGCCTGAAAAGAATGAAATTTGTCGAAGATGTACTCGACTTCCGAAGACGAGAAATTCCAACATTTTTGGGTGAAATATTCCCTAGTATCTGACGTGTTTGACATTCTTCAAAATTGATGTACCAAAAAATGGCATCAATTGGCACCTAAAATATTTCGTGAACGTCTCGTACAGCGTGTAACAACCGTTAGCGTGCCAGGAAAATAAATAAATTATGACAAAATGACATTTTCTGGCAATTGTCTTGAACCGCTCGCTGAAAAATTAATTATGGAACAGAACTGTGTCAATTATTTTTACGGAGCTAGACGAATGGTTGCACGTTAAAGAACGGGCTGGTTAAACAGTGTCAGGATGCTTACCGACAATCGCCCAGGCCAGGAGAATTAATTGGAGGCCGTGTGTGCGTGTGTGTAAATCAGAAAGCGGTTTATTAAATGGAAGACACCAGGATTGATGGAAACATAGAGACAAAACGCAGTGGGCACGCGAAAGAAACGACGTACGACGTTCGCCGGTTGCGTAACCGTACCCGTCCGACTTCCGGTAGGCGGTCCGAGCCGCGAGACTTTTACGAGTAATAGCATGAAAGCGAGAGTGAGAGCGAGAGCGACACGCTCCAGGTGGATTCGCGCGGCGGGTACGAGCTGGATGTGCGAGCACTCTCGACAGGCCGTACGGGAGATCGTTAAAATATTTTTATTATGGTATAATCGCGCTTTCACCGTTCCGCGCCGGCCGCCGGTCGTTCGCCTCGGACGCAGTTTGCAACCGGGAGAACAAATCTCCGACCGGTGCATCCGACCTTGCCGGGCGCACTTTATGGTGCGCCGTAAACGGTGCATTTCTCTCGTCTGGGACCTCGAAAACGGCCCCAGACGCCGTCCGGCACCATACAACAATTAAACTGCCGGCCTTTATCCGCTTACTGCAACTACAAATCTTTCGAATGCTCGCTAACGTTTATAGTTATGCTAAACATACCATCACGTGTCGAACAGTTGGCTTTTATACCATCAATATTATAACGATCGCAGTTTAGCAGGCACTTTCAGTGCTTGTAACAGCAAGTTTAATATTGATCGGTGTTTCTACTTTCTTTTCGAATAAAATGAAACCAAATGTTAACCATTTACTTGCTATTTACGTTAAAATTCTGACGGAAACCGGAATAGATTGGTAGTATTCAGACATTTTACAATATTTTCAATCGAGAATGAAGTAAAGCAAATAAACAAAGAAATTGTAGCGTGGTTAATGAAACATTTATAAATTTTCACAATCCACTATAAAAAGCAACACAGCTAAGAGGTTAATGAAATTCTTGCAGCCAGTTCCTGTACGTTCTCTGAACTCGAATTTATCGCAAGAAACTTTCAATAGCACTTTTTCTCAGAATCCTCGCAAGAAAAGAAAGCGATTATGCACACGGACAGATGCTAATCCGGTCACTCTTTCGCGATAGATAGTTTTTTTCTTACCTACGGTCTTCAGGACAGCAATTACGACAGAGTCTGGTTTTCTTGCTGCGCCGTTTCGAAACGGACTGATCGAAGTTACACGAGCATCAGGTTTTCAGCAACTGGCTGCCACATGTTTCACCCATCAGGCGTGAAAGAGCTTAGGCCGTATTGCCTGCCGCTTCCGCGAGTCCGATCTAATTCGTCCGTTTAATTAGCGATTACTTTCCCCGTTCGATGCCGAGAACTGGCAGATACAAATGTAGCGAACGTAGGCCAGGCGATCTTACGCCTTTCTTGCGGCTGTCCACTAATTCAACCACGCTTCATTGCTTTTTGCTACCCGGATCCGTGATGTAATCGATCGGATTCCACTTGGAATTATGTAACGACGATTCGAACGGTTTTTAGCCGAAGTAGCCGAGACCCTGGACCCGGCTCTATTGTTCTATCTATTTATTTATTTATTTCGGCTTCACCGCACAGAGATCGACTAGCTCAAACTACCGCTCGCATACTTGCACCAAACCTACGCAAGCACTAGCCATAATATTCGGACTCTTTCAAAAAGTCAACTTTTTTAATATTAGAATTTTTTTATGAAGTACAGATTGTTCTAATTGGCGGTTACTGTGACGCAGGTTTCCACGAGGCAGTGGGCCAGGCAGTTTCCCTAAGCGTCGCCACGCCTAAGCATCTGCAGACTCTGGGATTAGGGAATAAGTACATCGACGAGTCCGCGGCGGACATAAATTATTTATTCACCCTGGCGATGGATAAATTGGTGATGCTGCCGTTCAGTATAGCCATGGACAGATGGAGGTGGGACGTGTTCCGCGATTATATCAACAGAGAGGAATATAATTGCCATTGGCATCGTCTGATGGAGCAATACGCTGGGATCAAGCCTCCCGTGCTTAGATCCGAAGACGACTTCGATCCTGGATCCAAATACCACATCCCTGCGAACATACCCTACATCCGGTGAGTACATTCAACTGTTTTTATTTATAGCGATCTTGATAGAGAATTCTCTTTGAGCGTGCTCGAAGGCTCGAAGGAATATTCAGCGGATACGAGGAAATAGCTGTTTCACTTGGAATATTCAACGTTATGGATCGTTGATCGCATACCATGATTTTCCAATTGATTTTGTGCCAAAGCCATAAAATGGTCAAGTGACTTTGAATATTTCTATCGGTGCTAAGAATGTCGGAGTATTTCTAGGTTGCAGGCTCGACCGAGAAATTGATCCTGGTTTCACCCAGACAGTTCCTAATTCTGTGCATAGTGCTGCGCGAAAAAGCACGAAGCGGCTTCGAGCTTTAGTCGAAAATTATCGTACTATATTTTCTAGCGAAATTAGTGTTCAAAGGTCGACAATTTCTCCGAAATGAGAAATTTAGCGATTTATGCAGATTGTGATGCAGATGAAGGTAGTTCCGATTTCTTTGGAACACAAAATTTATATCTCTCGCATATTTTGTTGCAGTTACACGCAAAGGTCTAAATAATTTTGAACATCCATGTACCTCTCACTCAGCCATGTTGTTTTCATTTGTAATAAAATTATACTCCCAAATTTCGTCCATAAATTACTGAACACTTTTGACCGTCGATGTACCTCTCACCGAGCGATACTACTTTCATGTGAAATGAAATTGCACTGTCGAATGTCGTTCATAAATGACATAAGCGCTGCCGAATTTCGTCCGTAAATGACATAAGCAATCGAGATTACGCCATCTCTTTCCACCGTTAGCCAGCAAGGGAGAAGCAAGCTTTCTCCCGAAGTCGAGGACGTCGAATTTTTCGGGTGCTTCGATAAGATCGGGTCGGATGCGTTACGTGTGCGCGAATCGGATGAAAGTTCTCCTCTCTCCCCTGTCGGCGGCTAATTGCCGGCCAGGTTTTTGCTGCGCTAATTACGGCGGAGCGTGCTTCCGCGTTTGCGGATTCGAGGGAATCGGCGCGCTACGGATCGCGCGGGTTATTTTACTTTCGAATTTTCACGGGAAGCCGGCTGGTCACGGGCGTAACGTCGCTGTAACATCGCGGAAAGCGCGATCGAAGATGATATCGGTTCCGCGTTTAATGAGCTATTTAGCGAGCCTAGGTGACTGTGCGGAATCGTTACGAAACAACGACGAAACGGCTGATTCGCGGCCTTGATTCGACCTAACAGAACCGAGCCCGCTGTGGGAAACGTAGGAAACGAAACACGGAAGCTCCTGTGGTCGATCAGGCTCGGGATCGAGATGAAGATTAGGATTGAGGTAAAGTCTCAGGATTGAGATAGGCCAGAGAAGGGGGGTTTGAACCTAGAATGTAGACAGAGCCCAGGACGCAGGTGTTCAGAAGAGACTATTCTGGATTTTGCTCTTTGGTTTTATTAGAAAGAAGCGAAAGACACAATGGTACATGTGTGTGCTCGTCGCGCCGCGAGTCACACCGGATCTTTGTACAGTACATGTATACAGTGGTTCTTAGGTACTCAGGTATCAAAATGTATCAAAAAGGTACTAGCATCTAATTCGCCGGCCGACGGACCGCCATCGAGATTCGGCGGCAGATCGTTCGTCTCACCCGGTTTTTCCCAGTGCAGCGATTGTCATCGAGTATACGATCATGCGAACGAATACGTCCTCCGGCTGCGTCAGGAGCGAAGGAGGAGGCCCTACGTAGGCCAGCACGGTCGGGTACCCATCAAGCAGGTTCGCGGGTATTTAATAAGAATGATCTCCGTAACTGGAGCCGCCGTAACTGGAGCCGCCGTAATCACCCTCGTACCCGCCTCCGCCACCTCCGCCGCCGTGTTCGCTGTGGATGTGAACGGGCACGGGTACTTTGACCGGGTAGGGCACGGGTTTGGCAACGGGTACGGGTACGGGTTTCGCGACCGGGACGGCTACGGGCCGCTCTACGGGCACTTTGACCGCGTACGGCACCGGATGCTCAACCGGGACGGGTACGTGCTTCTCGACCGGGTACGGGGCGGGTACGGGCACCTTGACTTCGACGGGCACCGGCTTCTCAACGGGTACACCGACCGGCCTCTCCACGTGGACCTTCACCGGGTAGGGCACCGGCTTCTCCACAGGTACCGGAACGTGTTTCTCGACCGGAACCGGGTACGGTTTTGGTACGTGGACCGGGTACGGTCGCTCGACGGGTACGTTCACCGGGTACGGGACCGGCTTCTCCACTGGGAACGGTTGTGGAACGTGTTCCAAGACCTTCACTGGGTACGGAACAGGCTTCTCGATCGGGTACGGCTGTGGGACGGGTACCTTCACTGGGTAGGGGATCTTCTTCTCCACCGGGTACGGCTGAGGCACGTAGACCTTGTAGGGAACCGGTCGCTCAACTGGAACTTGCACTGGGTATGGAATCTTCTTCTCAACTGGGTACGGTTGTGGTATATGGACGGGTACTTTCACCAACACCTTCACGGGCACGGGTATCTTCTTCTCTACCGGGTACGGCTGAGGAACGGCTACTTTGACCGGGTACGGTATCTCCTTCTCCACCGGGTAGTGAATCTTCTTCTCGACCGGGTACGGAACCTTCACGCTCTTCTCGATCGTGACTATTTTCACTTTGCCGTGGCCCTCTTCGTACCCGCCGCCGCCGCCGCCGCCGCCGCCGTACCCGCCTCCGTATCCGCCTCCGTATCCGCCACCGTAATCGCCGCCACCACCGCCACCTCCACCGTATTCTTCACCGCCACCACCATAATCACCACCCTCGTAGCTGCCTTCCAGGCCAATCAGACCGCGTTTTTCCTGCTTTTTCTCGACAGTGGACTCTTCCTTCGAATCCGCTGACTTCGGGGTCTCGGACTCGCAGTGTCCTGCGGCCAGCAGGCCCAGGAATAACAAGGGAACCTGCAAGAAATCAGGTTAGGCTCTAGCGTTTCTTATATTCAACAATTTTTCAATTGGGCTTCACACTCCATTTATGAGAAATTGATTAATCCTTCAGAGAAGAGGTCATCAACGCGACACACTTTCATTCATTTTGATACTTTCTCTCTAGAATCGAAGGCAACTATGATCAATATCAGGAAGACTAAGTCATTGTCAGGCTATTTCTACATTCGAATGATCAATAGAAGTCTCAATGGCTCTGTTGCAGTATTTAGATAATGATTGCATTACATTCTTGGGTGTAGCCTGCTGGTTCTCGACTAAAATCGTTAATGCTACTGTAAAATCGATTAAGAAATTCATAAACTATGAGTCATAGATTATCAGAATTTATTAAATAACCAGCGTGTAGCGTGTCGACTCGAAATTCCCAGGACTTGTACCGTTACTTTAGAGTTACAGTCGCAGGATCAAATCTAGATCCTAGTAGTACTAGTTTCAACTGTCAGCTGTTTCCGTGAATTCCAATAAAAGGATCAACAGGATTTATCTCAAAGAACAAAACTGTATAAGAGACAGAATTTTACACAATAATTTGAGGAATCTAGCCAGGGCTTGAATGAAATCGTCGAAAACGTCAACTATTGTCCCAGAAATGCCACAAGGAACTTGATCTTGGCGTGTCTAGCGTCACGGCTGCTTTACAACAACGTGTACCAATTTCCAAATATTCTGCCGAGTGAATCGCGTTGCTCAGTCGCTGACCAAAGTGTCTCACGCAGAACCGAGTGAGCAGGACAAGTTTCAGGGTTTCCTCGGTCGGAGTCGGTACTCACCAAAATTTTCATGTCAGAGAGGCACTCCGATATCTGGTCGAAGTCCAGACTTTACTGGATACTTCCCCCCAAGACGCCACCGATTTTATAGTCCGCTTTCCCCCGTCGGTTCATCGCGGGCAGGCGGGCGAGCGAGCGAGCTAGCCAGCTAGCCCCCCTGTGTGTACGTTCGCGGAAAAGTGAAACACGGTGTGCCGTACAGGCGTCTTGGCCGTTCGATCAACACGCTCGCGACGCTGTTGCATTTTTCTGGATCCGTTGCGCCTCGGTGTGCGCCCCGCGTCCACGTTCGTTCCATAACCGGGCCCACTGGCGTAGACGACGCCCGAATCCTCTTCCAGGGTGAAAGGGAAACCGCTAGCTTTTGCTGGCGGAAGCCCGCAGCGAGTCGCTCACGCGTCGGAACGCGGAGCGCTCGATACGGACTGGAGGCGTTATTACATTGATCGGCTAATAGATCCCTATTCGGACGAGGAATCGATCCATCACGTTGCCAGTTGCATCGCTTGACATCTGAACGCATCATTGTTTTCGTCCGGGACTGGCTTCGGACGATTTCTTGGCGTTAGTATTAGTCTCTCGGCTCTGGGTTACGTAAAGGTAGCCGCAAGCTAGAAAATTGGACATACGATATCGTACTGTTTATTATTATTTATTATTTATTCGCGCCTTGCCTCTCCGCCGTGGCCAGGGCCCCCTCCTGTACAATTTTATATAACGCATAACATAATACGTAATATAGTCCTGCACAATACAGAATCCGTCTCTGTACTTAACAATTCGAATCGGATTTCGAAAAATCGGATTCTACGCCGCTGAGCAGGCAAATTCTGAGCACCCTGCGCACGCAGGACCCCGGGGCTGTTCTCTCTCTTTCTCTCTCGGCTCCTTCCATATTTCATAGGTTCTCGGCAGGACTATTGCCCCCTCCGCATCCGGTCCCCACGGAAGGACTTGGCGCGCGTGACCACGACGTTTCCAGTCCCGGATCCTCTCGTCCGCGACCGAGAGTCCTTTGGTCCGACAGAGCGCGCTAGAGGAAGGAAGAGAGAGTCCTGGTGGGAGGGTGTTGGAAGAAAACGAAAACCGGAGAGTGAAAGAGAAGTAGGGAGAGCCTCGCGTGGTAGGGGAACGCGCTCGGATATACGATCTGCCGTGTCGGATGAAACCGCGCTCGAGATCGATCGCGTAGATCCGCGGCAACGCGTCGACGGACGTTAATTGCCCGGATGGATTAAGCTCGGTTCTCACCGTGAACGATATCACCGTGAACACAGTTTTCGTTCGGAGTCGTTAGGCGGGTTTTTTTTTGTCGCGGGAGGAATGCCCCGGTCGAATATCGGACTGGTTTCCGACCGGCTCTGATCGATCGTTAGCACCTGTGCCGGGAGTAATTACGGCACAGAATTCCATCTGGTGCCGTAACACATCCGATTATGCAGATCGCTCTAATGTACTCGTTACCGTTAATTGTTTCGCCGCTGCATCCATTATCCGCGGAGAACGCGGCCCAGCGCAGCGGCGGTGCAGCGATGCGAGTTACGATACGGATTCGATGGAAAGCTCGTTAAAAGGTCGCGTCGAAATTTAATTGTCCGATCGAATATTTATGAATCCGCGGGATCCAGAGGATAAGCGATCGTTTAGCCGTATGGAACACCTGTTTCGAGGATGATTATTATCGTTGCGGAGTTATTGAACGTGAGAAAGCGGCGAACACCAGTGAGAGTAGCGATCGTTCCAGCCGGCCCGCGATATTTCAATCGGCGATGAAAAGGATCCTCGAGGCAGGAAGTCGGGATCTGTCGTTTCCCCGGCCGATAAATAATCGAGTCGACGCCAATCTGAGAAACCAGATGTTTTCATCGCGAGCTCGCATTCGTTCGCGATCGGATAATCGGCTTAAATCAACTTTTTTTTCTAGAAAACTATCGGGTATAGAAATTTATTATTTTACAGGTACAAAGATACATACAAAAACTAGTAAACAAATTTTGTATTCATCTTCTCGTCACCGTTGCATCAAGTTGCATACAATTGTTATTCTCTTCGGCTGTTTGGTGTGCAGTGTAGCACTCGTGTCAATCGTTGGATCCTAAAAATTAGATCCCTGGGGCTATACCCAAAAATTTTAAAAGTTTCACGCTTCTAATACAAAAAGGAAAAGTTATATTATGAATAATACAATGAATAAATTGATTTTCCGCGGCAGTTACACGAGCATCTACCTTTAAATCACTCGGGAATACCGGAAGCTGCGAATGACGAACGGCCTTCGAGCCGGTCGATCCGCGGATAATCGATCAACGGCGAGCTCTGCTCTTCCAAAGATCAGGGAAAGTCGACGGATTTGATTTTTTCCGGTCGCGTACGCAGAACGCGCGAGGAATTCTTGACCGTGAGGCCGTTAATTCGAAGCCGCTTCGCTTCCTCGCAATTCACTGCAATTCTCTGCGAAACCGAGCGAACGGTTGTGTATCGGCTCGTGGGAAATGTACGGCGATTCGACCACTCGCTTAATCACCGATCGGTGAGTTAATAAGGACGTGTCGGACAGGTTACCTAGGTATGTGCAGGATTTATTTTTGTCACGCGGAAACCTCTGTTACCAGCTATGATTTAGAATCGATTGATCGACGAGATGATTGCAGACGGTCGAGTGGAATTATATTGCTTCCGATAGAATTTCCTTAATGACCGTCGCAGGAATATCTAATCGGTCGGATGCGGATCTTTATTTTCTGTTGTTGGAACGTACACCACAATTTAACGTTAACAGTTCGTGTACATTGTACGCTAGTTGAGTGCTAAATCTTTTCCTGAATCGAGTGTTAATTGTGGTACTATTTTATAACTAGGATACATGGCTGATAACCGGGAACACTTGGACTCTAGAGAGAAGCTAAGTCTGCTAGATCAGTGGAAAGAGGAGTGTTTAATAGTGATTGCGTCAGGACTCGCGAGGCCCTCCCGAATGATGTGCAAAGGTTAATTGGTGTGCACAGCACCAAATCTTCCATTTTATAATTCCTCAAAATTTCCATAGTTGAATGATCAAAATCTAAAAGCCGAAAGAGAAAGAAACACGATGTTACACCCTACTTCACAAATTACATGCCACCTCTTTATTCAATCGTGCAACCGCTACATAAACGCTGAAACATTCGTCCTCGTCTTCCACGCTCCAACTCCGGTCTCTATAAAAAAATCTAGATCCCTTCCTGACGAGTCCTCACGGGCCTCCTACGAGGTCTACTCGTCACCCTCCTCTTATCCCCAGTCTTCTCGTCAGTCTTGGAATCCTTCCTCTCATAAATCTCTTGGTTGCCAATCCCGTTCCAGTCTTGCTCCAGAGGCACCGGCACCTGGACCCAATAAGGGAAAGGTTTCTCTACAGGGACGGGCACAGGTTTAGGCATCAGAACCTCGTAGGGCCTATCCACTTGAACCTTAACCGGCACAGGGTACGGTCTCCTCACTTCTACCTCGACAGGTTTCTCAACAGTGTAAGGTTCAGGTTCAATTACCTCAACGGGAATTGGCACAGGTCTCTCTATAGGCACAGGATAGGGTGTTTCAACCGGGACCTTGACCTTGACGGGATAGGGTTTGGCCACAGGGACTGGATAAAGCTTGGCGACCTCCACAGGATAGGGTTTAGGCACAGGGACTGGATAAGGTCGATGAACGACGACCTTGACAGGCACCGGGACCTTCTTCTCGACCTCGTAGGGCTCTGGTACCTTCACTGGGACCTTCACCTCGTAGGGCACGTGCTTGTCGACCATGTAGGGCTCGGGAATTGGTACTTTGACCTCGACTGGTATCTTCTTTTCAACGGTGTACGGCTGAGGGACCGGGACCTCCACCTTGTACGGCACTGGCCGGTCGACCTTCACCTCGTAAGGCACCTGCTTCTCCACTGTGTAGGGCTCTGGGACCTCAACGGGAACGTTGACGTACACCTTCACGGGGTAGGGCACTTTTTTCTCGACGGTGTAAGGCTGGGGCACAGGGACCTTCACTTCGTAGGGCACGTGTCTGAAATTTCACAGTTGGTTCAATTGGATTGCGATGGCGCGCTTGCTTTGCTGAACTAGATTTATTTATGAAAAATTTCGCTTAATGTTCATACGGAACAAGTTAATATCTCGTGTAAAAATAAGCGGTCGCCAACATGCCTGTACACGGGATAGGGGACCTTCTTTTCGACGGTGACAGGCACTGGAACCTTCTTTTCTATAGTCACCACCTTAGGCTTCTCCCACGGAGCCTCGGCCACCCAGTCGCTTCTAGGGAACCTTCTCCAGTCATCATCGACTTTGCTCCTCCAGCCGAATGGTTTCGACCTGTGACGTTTAGGGAACCTCCGCCAATCGTCGGCGTCATCTTCTTGGTCCATGTCGCCCGCTGAGGACGAAAAGCGACCGGCGAATCTCTCGTTGCCCCTCGAGTTCTCTCGCTGTGCTGGTTTCCGGACGCTCGAGTACGAATCGCGAACCGTTTTCGACTCTGTGGTTGAATTACCACTTTCTAGGGCCTTTTCAACGGCCCTTTCTGCTGCCCTTTCCGCTGCTTTCTCGACTGCCAGCTCCGCTGCCCTTTCCAGGTCCTCTTTGCGCGTTGCGGCGCAAGACAGGGCGATTGAGAGGCAGAGGAAGCCGATTATGCTGGGCTGCTGATGGTGGGAGGCAGAAAAAGATGTTAAGTAATAATTAGGGGATCTTCGTACTCTGATAATCTAGTTGGAGAGTCGAATTGGACGTTTCTAATCGGAGGAATAATTAAATATAGCCCTAAATGAGGAAGTAAGTCCTATCAGAAATTAAAGTGAAGCGGATACTAATAAAATAAAGATATTGTAAAATAGTAGTATAACTGTAGTTACAGAAAGCAGCGGATGAAGGAATTTGAAGGGCGTAGTAGAGAATGAAATGTGTAGGGCGAAATGTTATGGTACCTACCAGGCGTCCCATGGCGAGATGTTGCCAGACGATGGATCAAGATGCACTGAAACCAAACGGATAAGTGCACCAGGATTATTTATATACGGTGGACGACTTTCGCCTGTTCAACCAGCTCGGACCTTTATAGGCCTGTGCTGTCTACTTCGCGACAATTATCCACGGTCAACCGAACGGTCATTGTTTTTCACGGATAATTGGTTTAAGGTTCTCCACCACGGAAACGACAACCTGGACCATTCATTATTCGACTCGTAAAACAGCCGCGAAGAAACTTCTAGTTTCACGCAGTCCGTCGAACCGCCGTGTTGGAGGAACTTATGGCTTTTGTTGAGCAATCAACGCATACCGCGATACGCTGATCACCAGACCGCGGGTCTTTATGCAAAATAAAAATTTTCTCCATTCATTGCGAGGCACCCGAATGAAATCAATATTTCTCTCTTCTAATTTTATCTAATATAATTTTGCTTCGAATTACAAAGTATTCTGTCCCGAGAAATAATCTGCCTTTTCTTTTAATTATCTTTTTATTTTGTAAACGTGGATTCCTGGTAAACACGAACGAAACAAAGTTAAATTGCAGAACTTAAATTAGAGAATCGAGACCAGGAATGGGTTGAGGAATTCGAAGAAGTGGTCGGCTTCAGGGTTTTGACATTTCCAGGTGTCCATGAACTCAGGAAAACCGCGGACAATCGCGTTTAAGTATATTTTACGGGACAACCATCGGTCGCCGCTTGGTTCTAGTCCATTAATTTCATGAAAAGCCTGCTGGAACGGCGACGCTGTGTACGTTTGACAGATGAAAGCGAATGGCCACTTTCCATAGGCGATCGTAAAACCGGGCGGACCTCGCACCACCACGTGGACCCGTTTTTCGTGGGAAGCGTTTGTTCTAAAACAATCCGAAGTTCGTTCGCGGAATCGCAAACGAATCGCCTGCCGGATACAAGCCTTGTTTCTCCGTGACAATTTGTTCCTAGTTAGGAAATAAACATCGAGCAACGTGGCGCGACCATGAAATCTTCTCGCGTAGCTTCGGTTGATCCAATTCCTCGTCGATCATCCGGGAGCCATCTAGTTTCTCGTGTAAGTTCAGTGAAAACAAAACCGGTGTAAAAGTTCTCTCCGGCGGTTTTGCCATTTTCGAAGCTACCACTTTCTTCCTAGAGTTGGCCAGTCCGGTCAGAAACTGTTACATCCAGTTCGCGGTTTTCTATTTGTACAGTGACACGGTTTCGAGGGGAAAAAAGCCGAAGAACCAGGTTCGGCGAGTGGAATAAATTTGTTGCATTATTAAGTAACAAACGTGCTACGGGCGTGGGTCTCGTGGGAAGCTGTGCTGTAAATATTCGACTCGATAAAGTTAAAAACAACCACCCATAAAACAAAAAATATATCAAGGAAAATTTTTCCATAGTTGCGAGAATATCAAAGGTTATAATTTATAAATTCCATCTGACTTTTTGAAATTGAGGGAGAGTAACGGTGGCAGTAGAAAGTGGGTAAGGTGTACAAGGCCCGAAAAAATTGCACAGTTATAGCGTGTTTGGTTAGGCTACAAGAGCCCGGAGATCTCAACGCGCTCGGTGATTTCAACGCTCGCATAAGCGGTGTCACGCGACTCCTATACCGAGTAAAATTCATATCTCTCTTAGCTATACATTATTAATTACGACAATATCATTCCAGAGTATTTGGGGTCGTAAATCCGGGTATTACTAATTTTCTAAAACCAAGAACTTCCCTTCACCCTAAGAAATCTGACAAAACAATTTTAACTTTGCCAGAAGCGCAATTTGAACAAAAGCTAGTACTACAGCGATTACGAAATTATTTATTTTGAATCTCTATAGAGTACTTAAATCGGTATTTGATCTTCCAACAACGAAATAAACTGCATTCGTGCTGGTCGATGTAATTTAAATTCGTGTTAATAGCTAAAATCGCGTTAAAAAATTGATTGCTCGCGTTCTCGAGAGCTGGGGTCGATTATGTAGAAAGTCAGGATCAAGGCTGGAAGACACGTCGCTCTGATGCGTCTGTCTTGCCAGAATCAATTACGGAATGATCTGTCGCGACGCAATTACGACCAGGTCGAGGAGAAACGTGACTGGAATGTGGCTCTCCGATTTCGCCGTGCTCGTCCATCTCAATTGCGCATTCTGGGGACATCGGGTTTCTATACGGTCCTATGATTTTTCCTTTCGATCGTCGCCATATTAGACGTCCCTTGATCGGAGCTTTCTTAACCTTGTTTGATCAAGAATGGATCAAAGCGGAGCGACGAATTAAATTACTAGAAACAATGGTTCAACAGCCTCTCGCGGAGTTCCCGTACACTAGAACGAGAACTTTCGCAGTCGATACTGGCTGCAGTTCGCTGCAATTCTCTGTACAAATTCATTTCACCATGGGACTACAGCTCCAACGCAATTGCTGGCTTCAACGCCACTCAGATGGCGTTACTAGGTCCTTTAGTGAATAAAAACTGCATACTACGATTAGACACAGACAACATGCTCAAGAAAATCTACAAGATCCTCGGAAACGTCCAGGATGTAGGATAGAACGACTTCTTTATCAAATGTCTTACAAGCCACATAAATAACCAGGCTGTGGATTGTTATGCAAAAATTTCCTGCATCGATCGTAGGGAACAAGGGTCAAGTGAAAATGTGTTTCTTCGCTTAATGGTTTTAATAAATAGAAAACAATGCAACAATATTCTTAAATTCTTCTGGTGTCTTACTCGATATTTCGCTTCTCCGTTCTTACCATAAATGCATAAAATCTATAACCGACGTTCGCAGCGAACAACATTAACAACCGCCGCGTCGTCGATCAGAGAACACTGTAAAACGCCTGCGTACATCTACAGTAGGTATTCGCTCGGGGCTCGGAAACGGAATCGGAATTTCAGGAATTCTTTTACTCCGAATCGCCAATGTGCACAAATAACAAAATGTTCGTGTAAATCAACCAGCGAGGACCTACTATAGTACATGTCTCCGGTAGCCATCCCAGCAGCTGGATCTTCTGCCATGGACCGATCGCAAAAGAAATCATGTGTTGCCCAATCGCGCTGGAATTCGAACCATTCATCGCGCGAATTCATGGTACTCGACCGCAGAAGATTCGATCACGGAGTCTCCCTCGTGATCTGGAATGGGGACAGGTACTTTCACGGGGTAGGGCACGGGTTTCTCGACCGGGTAAGCAATTGGTCTGGTCACGTGAACCGGTACCGGTCTTTCGACGGGTACTTTGACCGGCACGGGTATCGGCTTCTCCACGGAATAGGGGACTTCCTTTTCCACGGGGTAGGGCGCGGGTACCGCGACTCTGACCTTAACCGGTACGGGTTTATCGACGGGCACAGGTACCGGCCTTGGCACCTCGACCTTGACGGGTACGGGGACGGGTTTGTCGACCGGGTAGGGGACGGGTTTCGCAATGGGAACCGGATAGGGTTTCGGCACCGGTACCGGTACCGGTTGCTCAACTTCGATCTTCAGCGGGTAGCGCACGACCTTCTCGACCGGGTACGGCTGCGAGACGTGCACCGCTACCTTCACCGGCACCGGGATCTTGCGTTCGATGGGGAACGGCTCGGGTACAGGTACCTGGACCTCATAGTGAACCTTCTTTTCGACTGGATACGGGTCTGGTACGTAGACCTTGAAGGGCACGGGACGGTCCACCGGGACCTGCACCGGGTACGGTACTTCCTTGATCACGGGTACAGGCTTCGGGATCTTCACTGGTACCTTCACGAAAACTTTCACCGGATATGGGACCTTCTTCTCTACCGGATAGGGTTGTGGTACCGGCACTTTCACCGGGTAGGGAATGTTCTTCACCACCGGGTACGGGACGTTCTTGATGACTGGGTACGGCACTGCTACCTTCTTCACCACGGTTACCAGCTTGTGCACGTCTTCTTGTACGTGGTGACCTAGAACCTGGCCGTCGCGGGGAACGTCCAGGGATATTCCTGCTTCGTGGTCTGAAACGAAGGACTCGTAGCTTCCGTCCAGGTGTTCGGATTTCAAGGACTCGCCTTCTAGGGGACCCACGTCCAGGTGGGATAGTTCCAGAGGCTCGTTGTACTCGTCCCCTGTAAGATTTAGTGGATTAGTCACTATGAAGTGTGTGAACGTTCAGCACAGAATGCGGGACAACTAGCTTCTGCAAGATTGTTCGAAATATCTATTAGCTACTAGCTTTTCCAAAATGTCTATCAGCTTCGGAAGATTGCTATACAACAGCTAATTGTTTGCGATTAAGAAGAGAGAGGATGTGCCAAGTCCCCGCAGCCTAGATCTACGCACCGCGTTTCCCAACAGGTCTCATCGATCCCTTAGCGTTTCTGTGTGTAGTGCCATTAGTTCTCTTCTGCCAACCAACGCATTGCATTCTGTTTGGAGGTCTCTGTGTCCTCGGCTTCACGGCCTGTTGTTGGTTCTTCTTCTGTTGCGCAGCGAAACACGACGAAGTCGCGGCGAATACCAAAAGCATCACCATGATATTCCTCTGCAACATTGATCATTACCAATCGTTAACGCATTTCTAGGGCTTACAATTCATACATCAATTTTATTAAACTTTTCAATGGCAGTAGCAATTAATAGCTTAAGACCTCGGTGCAAAAACTAGATAAATCCAGGTTTCGAAAATGGTCTAGATCCTACTTCAAACAATCAGCAATTTATAAAAGTACTGAGAAGGAGACGAGACATAGACGTGCCTGGTTTTTGCACCATGATCTTCAATTTCTTTTGGAACTGCTGTGTAAAAAGAGGATGTTCGAGTTTCTCTACAACAATAACACAATCGAAAAGAATTCTATCAAGCATCAATTATTAAACACTCCCCAACTACTGAACATTTAACCATTTAACGAAAACACTGCACACGATCACTGTCACATTGTTGGACGAAGGACCACCGGATTCTTCCAGTTCTCCGCGATCTTGACGTACCATGTAATTCATCCTGCGAGCCTTGGCGAACCGATCGGATCAGGGTCAAGGCGTGTCGATCCGGTTTAAATGATCGAACGAAAGCGAGTAAATAGGCGACGAGGGGCGACCAGCTTATATACAAGCGTTTCCCAGAGGCTGCACACGGCGCTAGCCTCTTCAAGGGGGGAAGATCGCTTTCCCATAGATAGTGAAACTATTCTGGTTCACAGCCTCCGGAACCTTGCACCTCGAAACGAGCCCCGATGATCGACGATCCACGATCCATAAACGGAGTGACACGCGATTTCAGGGATCACGATTCCGCGGTCATCCCGCGCGACCTTGGAAAACAAGAATGAGGGCAGCGCGGTCGATCTCGGCGCCAGTCACACGCGAAACGAAAGCGAAAGATCGGAGTCCCTTGATCGGGCGAATCTCGTGATTTCTCTTCAATTTTGCGTATTGTACGATTGAAATTTTGAATAATCTTCTTGGTACCATCAGCGAAAGCGAAAGCCGTGTGTTGTTATAATAATTGACCATACGTGACTCGAATCGAGTGTGTTCCCCGAAAGAATCGACGCGAGTCATTGTTTTTCTAAAGTCTTCACTTTCTGAACATCGCAACTATTATAGGAGAGGTTTTTGTTGGAACTGTGCAAAGAATAATGAAAGCGTACGGACGTTCAGATGGTGGATTATTCGCTGTACTTTGAAACATTGTGCAAACCTTTCAAATTATCTGTGGAAAATTAGAGCCCCAAGGAATCAAATAACATAGACATAATCTTTTCTGCATAAAATATAAATTTGCATCTTTCGAATTAACTCGTGAACTTAAATCGTGTTTCGAGTGACATAAAGCGAGACTGGAACTGACTCTAGCGACAAGTTCATCAGTTTAATCATCGACCGTGCGTTCACCACTCGTCGGACATTGAAACCAATGCACCGTGACTCGCAGAAAATTAGGGTACCGCATGCGATCGCTTTTAAGAACAGTGTTCACACTCTCCCCTGCGTAACGACCGGAAACCATGCTTTCACGGACGCGGACTATGTTTACGGAAATTGCGACGGCGATTTGGATTCGTGGTCTCTCGAGCTGAGGTGGACAGCTGAACAAACCTAACGCCGTGACTCCTGACAACGAGAGAAACCGACGATCGCGTTAACGGAGGCTATCCCACTCGAATTTCGCGACCGACACGCGATGGTTATGGTCCGTGAATGCTCAATCCCGTTTCTTTTGATCGATTTTTTATCGCCAACGAGATAGTTAAATGCTCGGACCTAAGAAACGGGGGAGAGACACGCGACGCGGTTCTGATGAGCCTCGAGATAAACGGTCGAGCTACTGTTAATGGACATGCTGCATAATTAGTCCGATTCCGTGTGTTTCAAAACTTTAACAAACTACAGGGGCCTCGCTTTCGATTTCTACTTGCTTGGAGGCTTCTTAAAAATCGATTCTTTGGGGTGGTGCGAGTAAATGAATTTTAGCTTTGATTTTCCACTTAGGGGAGCATGGGTCCTTGTGCGTTTTTATTTGATTTAGACTTGAAGAAAATTCTGAATAAATATTTGACTTGTTCTGTTTTATTAGAGGACAGTCTAAGAATTTGCATGAAGATGTAAATTGCACAGACCATTGCTATGATTTTATATTTTTGTACAATCTATTATGTACATAGTATAGTACATGATAGTGGGTATATATGAGGTTTAGCATTCTCTCATGCATAGTAATGATTTCTCACTCTACTGGTAACGTTTCGTAGATCGTTCCTAGATCAATAGTTCTTCCAACAGTAGGTAACTCTTTCTTGTTCTCTAGTAAAATCGTTTTATCAGATTGTCATTCTGAATCTTTTTATTAATTTTATCCCTGTTGGTGCAGTGATAATATTTGTGATTTATACATTGCATAAGCTCGTATAAGTGCGAGCAATAGCGTATTGAACGTATCAACAGTTGAGAAAGTCGTACGACTAGCTTACCAACGAACGTCGAGCGACACGGTTCTGTAAAGTGACAGTGAACAGAAAGCGCGGCGCGAGATTCGAACGAAACAACAAAGTGCTCGAAAGAAAAACATTTTCTGGTCTCCACTCCTGTAAAAATTCTCTTCTCGAACTATTCTTTGTTCATCTTGGTCAATCCCAAGAGTCGAGGCAATTTCGGTCCCGTTAACATTGATAAATAAATTCAATCTCGTCATTCTTTCACTTTCAACCAACAACGTTACTTTCAGAGCTCGAAGGATTCATTGTTAACTAGAGAATCTTGACTTTGGGCAATTTTTCTAGGTGGTCCTTCAACAGCCAAAGTCTTAAATGTGATTATATACCTCCCTAATTCACTCGAAACAAACCTTATTCGCGAACCAAACCACGAACATGGTTTCCAAGCAAGTTTGTTCAGACGAAACGAAGGGGGTCCGAGAACGAGGATGGTAAAATAAAAATGTTAGTGAGTAAACAGCGTTCACAGAACTCGACGAACGTTATTTGCACTGGTAAAAAAAAGGGTCGTGGAAGCGGGCAGACAGGTGAAAAAGTCGCGAAAGGTGAAAAGGATCGATCAGCAGCGGCGCGAGAGCCAGGTCTCGTGCCGGGGGCGATCATTTCGTCGTCGGTCTCTCGCTTTCAGGCTCGTAGTCGCGTGCGGCTGCGAGAGGATTGCGCAACGACCGGCTCTGCTCGTCCAATGGACAGGCACGTAAGTCGTTCGTGAGTCAAGTGGCTTGGGCACGGCCCCGAAGTGGGTCGAACCGAGCAGGGAACTTAACCGTGGACGAATTAACTGACCAGCCATCCAGCGATCTTCTTCTTTTATTGTCCGGCGCCTCTCTGCTTCGAAGTTGATCGGAGATCTTCCATTTTGTTCACTTGTGACCAGACTCTGCTCTCTCAGTCACGGTGGCCATCGCTAGAACAACAAATTCTCTGTTGCAAGAACCGGGAGCAAAATCGAAGTTACCTGCCTTCGTTGCGAGAATAGAGTAATGTTATGGCGAGCATAGTTACTACGCATACTTTCTTGTGTTTCAAAAATGTGTGAATACGATAAATAAAAGTCCAGTCATCCCCACGGGAAAACGTATGAAGCTGTTGTGGCAGTTTCGGCTTCCTCGAGGTTTTTCTTCCTCGGTTTCTGCGTTTTCCCGTAGTCGTTGGGCAACTGTTCAGCAGAACTCCTCGCGAGAATCGAAATCGAGGAGCGTCCACGCGGTTGCCCAACGAACGCTGCAACCAAGGTAATTGAACGGTGCTTCCCTCGGTTGCTAAAGTTTCCGGCGGCTCCGGAACCACGGGCTCCGATCCCGCCGTCTTGATAAACGCTCTTCCAGTCGCAACTCCATCTTAAGCTCGAAAATGTCAGGGGACTGTCGTGTACTCCTCTCCGATCGGTAATTATCCGGAGGCGCGTTTGCTGGCCTCTCCGCTAGCTCACATAGTGATTGCTAGTCTCCCCAAACCTCTTCGCCACTTTTAGTTTGGATCGTTTCGTGCGAACAAACGTGAAATCTTTATCCTCTGTGGCTCGGGATGTTTTCATACTGTAGCTTCAATAATAATTCTAACGAGTTAGAAACAATAAATTAGAGTTCTTACAATCTTTTAATATTGCCACTGTTAAATAAATTATTTTGATTGCGCGACACTTTTTGTCGAGTGCGTATTCAAAGCGTAAAGGGATGAAATTAACGTTTGCGTAGAAATTTGCCAATAAATATCGGAAGAAAAACCCGCAGGGTATCCGTCACCCGTATTGGTCCGCGAATGACGCGGCAGCAGGGGTTGGGTGTGAAATTTGCGCTCGCATCATCCCCCGGAAAATAGAATTGGGTTGAAGAGCGGCGAGCCGTCGAGAGGCGGCACGTCGGGGCGAATTACGAGGGCACGTGGACGCGAGGGGTGATCAAGAGCATCGATTTGGCAGGGCCGCCTTGGCAGCGGGCGAACTGGGTCGCGGTTGCCTCGTTCGTTGCATCGGTGCATCGGGTGTATCGCCATCTGGGTGGACAGGCGTGCGCCGTGCCGGCCGGGCCCGACCAGGAAACTTTCCCCGCAGAAATCGAACGATGCTGGGTTTTTCCACCGATGACTGTAATCGTCTAGCGATTTCTCAAACAGTAC
Organism: Halictus ligatus; assembly: GCA_028454255.1. Lineage (NCBI taxonomy): Eukaryota > Metazoa > Arthropoda > Insecta > Hymenoptera > Halictidae > Halictus > Halictus ligatus. The sequence goes on from CM052143.1 coordinate 7,272,168, forward strand.
AATAACCTCTGGCGGTTCTCTAAGGGCCGAGCATCCGATCGTGACGTGACCGAACGACGATCACCGCTCGTTTCCGGAACGTCGGCTACCCTGAACATCGTTATAAGCCGCTTAATGACGAGGACGCTCGCGGCCGAGCCGGGCATGCGGAAAATGAAAGTGGAAATTGTTTAACAAGTCGTGACGGCGTCAGGAAACGCGGAAGGTCGCCGGGAACCGAGTTTTCCACCGACGTATTGGATCCTGGCAAAAATAATGGCCCGATCCGTAAGGGTTCCTGTCCAAAATTATCCTTCATGAAATATTAACTGTTTACCTACCGAAATCCTGTTAATACGATTTTTAATATTTGCACCGTTCCAAAAAGAGCTTAGAAATTACCGGAGGTAACTTGTTGGTTCACAATTAAAATTGTTGTTGCTTAAATTGTTGTTGAAACAATTCAGTAGAAGGTAGCCATGGATTCTCTGAACACTATGCTGTGTACTTGAAGCAACAAAGTGTATAAAATTAATGTGACTAGCTTTAAGTACACTACGGGGTTGTGGACGTCATTTATTTGTGACATTGGGAGCGAACGTGTTAATCTGACTGCGTTACTTCGATCAATCCGTTGTCCTATATTATCGATCATATTTCTGATTGAACTGAAATAAAACTTTACTTCTCTGCCCGATTCTCAATGTAAATTGTCTTTTTCTTCTGGGAAACCGTAAACGACGAGGTAGTTGTAATGATTGCGAAGAGAGAATGGACGAGTTGCATTTCGAGGCAGCGGTCGACGATTATTTTTGCGATGGTGGGAAGCTAGTGGGTGCAGTATCTGTACAACAGCGGTTCACAATTACTAACATTTATATTTCGTAAAAAAAATACATATTCTGCTATGTCGATGTAGAAAAAAGTGAGATAAGCGGGCTGTTCCAGCTCGACACCTACGAGTATCTCCCTTTCATCCGTATCGGTGGCACGCGCCGCCCGGATCTCCTCGATCGTTCGCGGTCAGAGAGAGACAGAGAGAGATATGTCGAGGAAGTTGAAATGCGACCGCCTGTGTCCGATCTTCCTCCAGTGTAACCGGAACTCCTCTGTGTCGTTCGCGTCTGTGTTCCAGGCACACGAGGGCGTAGAGGCGTGTGTAGACGGGGTGTCGCGTGCCACGACAATGTCCGATCAATTCGTTCTTCTCCCTTGCGCGTAACCTAGAAGATCGTCGATTGACCGAGTCGTTTCCGGTGTCGGGTACGTTGTTGTAGCGGGCCCTCTAGCGGAAGCTACCCGGAATCGACATCGTTCGTTGTTTAGTGGTACCCTCCGTGTCCGCCGGCCCAGTCGGCGCTATAGCCGGTGCTGTAGCCGTGATCGTGTTCGTGGTGTACCGGCACCGCTACGGGTACTTTGACTGGGTATGGGACGGGTTTCTCGACCGGGTAAGGCACCGGTCGCTCGACGTGCACGGGGTACGGTCTGTCGACGGGTACCTTGACCTCGACGGGTACGGGCCTCTCAACCGGGTATGGGACTGGCTTCTCGACCGGGTACGGTTGCGGTACGGGTACCTTCACTGGAACGGCGTACGGCCTGTCGACTGGTACCGGGTACGGTCTGTCGACGGGTACTTTGACCGGGTATGGGACTGGCTTCTCGACCGGGTAGGGCACAGGCTTCTCGATGTGCACTGGGTATGGTTTTGGCACGGGCACGTGGATCGGACGGTCGACTGGAACCTTGACGTGCACTATCTTCTCGACCGGGTACGGCTGCGGGATGTGAACCGGAACCTTGACTGGCACTGGGACTGGCTTCTCGACCGGGTACGGCTGTGGCACTGGTACTTTGACCGGGACGTGGATGTGCTTCTCAACTGGGTACGGCTGTGGCACGTAGACCTTGACCGGGTAAGGACGGTCGACCGGAACGTGAACCGGGTACGGCACCTTCTTCTCGACCGGGTACGGCTGCGGGACGTGCACGGGCACCTTCACCAACACCTTGACTGGATAAGGCTTCTCCACCGGGTACGGTTGAGGCACCGGGACCTTCACAGGGACGGGTACCGGCTTCTCGACCGGGTACGGCACGTGCTTCTCAACGGGATATGGTACCGCGACGTTCTTCACCACGGTGACCGTCTTGATGTGCTCTTGGTGACCATGGTCGAGGACATGACCGCCGTAACCACCCGACAGACCCAGGTGACCGTACCCGTGGCCGAGTTCCAAACCACCGTGACCACCGGCTCCGATGTCGTAGCCGCCGTCGTAGCTGTAACCGTAGCCGAGACCCAACAGCCCGCGTTTCTCCTGCTTCTTCGTCGTCTTGTCCTCCAACGGCGCCTCCACTTTCTCGACAACCTTCTCCTCGGCCCAGGCCGCCGAAATCAGCAGGGCGATCGCCGCCGTGTAGACCTGCAACCAGCACGGACAAACCGTCAGACACCCCGTCGACGAAATCGAAAGGGAAACTCGAAGGAACACGATCGGCTCTCGGTCGCGAACACGGGGATTCGGCTTCGATTTTTTAAACACTTGGGGCACCTCTTCAGCGAGTCGAAAGGAAAACTCGAAGAGACCCGACTAAAACCATTCGCGATTGCAAGACTTTAATTTCCTTCCCCCGCAATTCGAAAGGGAAACTCGACGAAACCCGTTTGAAGAATTCCGGATAGCGAGACTAATTTTCTATGAAATTTCGATTTTAGACATCTTCCGATTGAAGACACCCCGGCTTCCGACATCGTACTCTGCCGCTATACCAAAGGAAAACTCGAAGCAAACTCTATTAAACCGATCCCGAAGCGTGAGTTTAGTTCTGTCTGTAAGTTCGGTCGACTCGTGAGATCCTCGAATCGTGGACACTATATCCGAACACCCCCGCGATTTGTTCACTAGGACCCCAAAGTGGCGAACGGTCGGATAGCCTAAGCTCGTGTCTCCAAAGCTCAAAGTTTCTCCGAAGCCCGTCACTGTGTCTCGAGTCTCGCGTTTCGTCGAAGTTTCGCGAAATGCTCGCCGCACGTCTCCACGTACCAGGATTCTCATTTTTGCTCTCGAGATATTCCAGGTGCGTCCAGAAGTGAACTGGATGCTGATTGCCGGCGGTTCGTCGCCTTATATACGCGGCATACTTTCGCCTTCGCCACCCGGGCCCAACTCGCGTACCCCCCACGTTACACCTCTTTGTTCGCGTCGAACGAACGACCACGATCCGCTACCACTCCCCTTTGGGGCACACACCGAGTCGCCTCCTTGTCCCCCCACGCCTCTCTCGAAAACACCGTCCCTCTCCGTCCGACGACAACACGGTTTCGTTTCGTTTCGTTTCGTTTTCTTCTTCCTTCGTTGACGGGGGCCCCGAACGCCGGGGCTTACCTGTTACGCGAACAACGACGATGGTCCCGGCAAGCGGGAGTCGTTTCTTCGGTTCGACGCCTGAGGTTTGACCCTGTTTCGACCACGTCCTGCACCTCTGCTGCGATTTTCATGCACTCGGAAGTAGCGCTCCTTCTCGAGAATTTCTCGAGAAATATTATCATTGATTATTTCTCATTTCTCGAGATATTCCAATATTTCTCGAGAAATGTAAATCTAGGAAAATTCTTATGAATCTCATTTATTTTATAACACATAAATTCTTAAATTCTCTTAAATTCTTATTTAGAACCTTACAAAAACTGAGTGAAATGAGTTTCTTGTTGTTATCAAAGAAGAAATATCTAAAAGAAGAGACAAGATTGTTGTGTCCCTTATGAAATATCTGCATAATCCAGAATCTCTGCAACACGATTCGGAAGATACATATTTTTATTTAACATCCAAGGCAGATATGTATAAAATGGCAAAATCTCTACTCCGAAGTCTGTAGAACTCGCTAACTTCCTATTAGCTGGAGGAATCAACCTACCGAGCCTTAAAAGTAACTAATAATAATTATTACTTGGATTTTGTGCGGTTCCTATTATAATACATGCTCATTTCCACGAAATCATCTTTATAATTTCAGTAACTGCAAAATAAAAATTCTGGAATCGGCCATTTTGCCCGGCGGAGGTAGGTTTGGTGTTAAAGCTTCTGCAAAATTAATTTGCAGAAGTTGCTCACTTGCCATAGTTGCTTTATATGATGGTGTTTAGAGGTATCAGGACGAGGTTTCGTGATACAGGATTTATTTTTGGACGTACAGAATTCCTCAGGTTTGCTCGTGTATCTGTACTTGTTGGTGAACTCTCTGCTCTCTGTTTCAAAAACTGTAGAGCACATTGTAATTTGAACGATTTAAAACGTACCACTGTGATTAAATGTGAGCCCCTCGTAGCCAACTATTTTAGAATCGATTGTAATTGTTTAGCTTGTTATTGAGACCCAACATTAATTTCTAGACAGTGGATTTTCGTGAAAAATAAAAATTGTATTGCCGCAAGGGGAGCCATCTCAATAGCAATATATCAATACACTTCTCGCTTCTATTTTAATACGCCTAAAATCTAGAAATTTCCCATGAAACGTAGAGGCGCTGCGTTAATCAGGTAGCTATGCAAGGCCTGTTAGCGAAAATTCGCGCATAAATCGGCAGACTCGGTGGCGCACCGTCCGAAAAAGCCGAGAGAGGAATTACGTGCTGTGAGAGGAATTTGCATTCCATTCGAACGTCGGATAAAATATCTGCTTTAAACGCAGAGCTTCTTGATCAATTTTCTGGAGTGCCAGCTACTTCCCGCGCCGTTAACGATTCCGAGTGAAAGGGAAAGGTCTGTTTAATTGGGAGAGCATCCACTCGTCTTTTTGTTTTTCGCCGATTTTGGGTTCGTCCCGAAGATCGGATTGGGTATCGCCGCGACGAGAGAGAAGGACCTCTCCTCTCGGACTCGGACACTCTCGGTTCTCCTCTCCTCCCTTTCTCCGTCGTTCTCCTCGTCCTTCTCCTCGAGGCAACCTCGACGGTGTGTTACGTGTTCACGTGTAGCGTAAGACTCTCTCGTAGGATTTATCTGCCGCCAATCTCGTGGGTGCAACCATTTACTCCCTTTCATGAGACATGCGGTCCTACGTCACGATTTCCCTCACTCGGTACGCGGCGGCTCCGCGGTTCCGTTTTCTTCCACGCGGACGCCTACTTAGCCTTGCCCGGTGTTTACTGCGAACGACGCTGTTTTTTGGTTGCATCCCGACTCCCCTGACATCGTTCTTCAAGGTATTTTCAATGATGGAGTATTTTTGCTCTCTTTATCGAACGAGGCATAGAAATGGCGCCGATGGCACCTTGTTACCGGTGCTAATTAGTTTCCAGATGCACCTGTGCTCTCCTGACATGATTATTCAAGGCATTACTAACGTTGGAATGCTTCTGAAAAGTACTTTGCCTCGTCGGTGGTTGTGGCAGGCGATAATTCGATTTTAGATGCATCTGTGATCTCCTGACATGATTCTTCAAGGCATTACTAATGTTGGAATGCTTCTGAAAAGTACTTTGCCTTGTCGGTGGCTGTATCTGTGATCTCCTAACATTATTCGTCAAGGCATTTTTACTGTCAGAACACTTCTAAAAACGTGATTTTATTTAGCAGCAGTATAGTGCATGAAATGGCACCAATGGTACCTTGCCTTGTTGGTAGCTGTAGCAAAGGTATCTTGTTCTTAAAGGTATTTTTAATGTTAGAACATTTAAAAAATAGATAGAATTTATTTAGCAGACGGTAAATTAAACGGTAACAATTTATACTCATCTTTGAAAAGGAGAGACAATTGTTTTACGGATGATGTCAAGAGTCTGGACTCTGCTTGTATAAATTGCCGCGGTGAAACAATTATAGGTATCAGACTTAGCGGAACGTTCTATCGAATTTTTCAGCCACGTGTTAATTACGGATTCGGGAATTTACGTGGTAGAGATATTGACCGGATGCCAGACGGGTCGAAACTAATTATATTAAAATCGGGAGGAGTCGGACCGTATAATGGGACTGCAGTTCACTTCGCGTTTGTGTTGATTGTAATTCCACTCTGCTTGATAAATTCTTTATTCGATGACAAACCGTTATTGTCATCAGTCGACGTGGATGCTTAAATAATTAACGCGTACATCCGTTGCATAATTATAACGTAATATTAAAAAAATTACACTGCAGTCTTCATACAAATTCCCATTATGGACCCTTTCACGAAATAATTTATTCCACTAAGAAACTCGTCGCAATAAAAGTGCGGTAAAAACGTTATCAGGGTGAGACACCTCAACGCTTTTTCGCATGTTACGAAGTTATTGTTTTCGCGTGTGCATAGAAATCCGCGGATTAGAAATGGAGATGGGAGTTCCATTTTCCACCATAATAATAATGCTGCTTGCCAACTAAGTTTCATTCAGAAAAGCAGTGTTTGTCTCAACTTACTATTAAAAATTGATCGAACAACCTAGTATATTTTCGTCAATTCGCATAAATCCGACAAAGGGTCATCGCGAGTAGGAGGTTCTTTCACGAAATTCGTTTTCACGGTTCGTAAAACCCGCGGAATCGATTTCTGCGGGGATCAGGACGGTGGACGTGATTTGCGAGTCGATTCCGCAAGCATCCGGACGCGAAGTTATTCAATGGGTCGACGCGAGAAGCGTCGATGAATAAAAAATTCTCACCCTACCGGCGCGCGGCGGCGACGATCTATGAATATTGCCGGGAGCCGCTTATCGCCGGCGATAAATCCGGCTGGAAAAACGCGAACAGAACGCGGATCCATGAATCATCGGGGTTCTCTCGCGCCGTTCACGGAGAAGGTCTCGCCTTGCTCCCAATTATTGTCAAAGCTGTTTCCGTTCCCTTGAATATCGATACACGGAGGAGATGGCCCGTCCGCCATCGCATCCGAACGAAACGAAACGAACGAGTTCGATCGGTTTTTCGCGTCGCGTCGCGGCGCCCGTCTAGAGACACGCGATTCGCCGAACCACGTGGTCTGATCTTAAAGGTCAATCGATAAAATTTGCCTGCAGGATTATTCTTAGCCGGCCGTAATCGCTGACCCTAGCCAACCCGTTCGGTTTCACCTTCGTTCGCATTAATTAACTCCGCATTACTCCGCCGTCGGCGCTAGACCCCGCGAATTGAGTCATAAACAACGGCACAAACAATCGAGAGATCTATCCCGAGAAATCCTGCTGCATCATTGCCGGGGTCGGCGTTCCTTCTTTTGTCCCGACGACTATAACGATCTCGTTTTGCCAAATCCCCAGACTGGAAAGCAAATTGGCGTGATAATATAGATTGAATTTGAAGAATCTTTCTTCGACTCAGAAGAAGATTTAAACATACGACTAATATACAGTTGAAATGTATGCACATTCATTATACGAGTTGTAGCTGATTTATCAATCTAAACAGTGTATTATTATGTAATACATAATCATTCGTTTATTTTTAGAAGTCCTCAATTTTCGTCGTTCAATGATACCGAGCTGTGTGCTAAATTCTCGCGTAGCTCGATCGAAAACCTGTTTAAAACGACTGTATATATATATGTATTTTATGCGCCAGTGGATGTCTATAAGATTGCTTACAAAATTTGAACGGCTACTGAGTAGTTTTTGAAACTTTACGAGTAGACCGCGGATATTTATGCAAAAGATGTCTGGGTCTGCTGCGATGAACAGAAGCTACGAAGGAATTTCTTGTGCTCTTCAATCATTTCAGTAGGTCGAGAATAATAAGTAATTGAATATTTCCACTGTTTCAAATTGCGCGAAATCCGTAGTCTATTTGCGAGCAATGGTGCGGTGTTAAAAGTACATTTGTTTGGAAGAACGAAGCAACAACGAAGCGCTTCGGCAGTAGAAGGGAGGATTAGCCGTTTGCTAAAATTGCAGTCGATCGTCCATCTTGCTCCGCCCAATTTCTCCGTTTTAATCCCCAGCGAAACTTCGCGAAAGCCGTCACGAGAACAAAATTGGCTCGTTATGAAACGATGATCCGAGAAACAGCGACATTCCATGCTTCCGAGCTCTTCTGGATGGCCGGCCTTATTTCGATGGAAAGTAAAGGCGGACGTAACACGTAGAACGATCGCGAACACCCTGATATTACGTAAAGGTCTCGCCGATGAAGAGTCCCCACATGTTTTCACTCTCTCTTTCTCTCTCTTTCTCTCTCTCTTTCTCTCTCAGTCTCCGCTGGGTGTCGCGATCTATTCAGGGAAGAAGAGAGCTCGACCTCGTGACGAGTCTTCATAGGAATAGCTGGCGGATCGACCTCGTTGACAGTGGCCTTGAGAACGCAGTGTCTGCGGTTTGTTCGTGGCTCGCGAGACGTTACGGGGGGGAGGTCATTAAACGCTCTCGGGCAATTAATCTCTTCTCGCCCGGTCGCGGTTCCGTTGACTCTCGCGTCGATTGTCCTGCTCCTCAAGCGCGACTGTACCCACTTCCATTGTTCGAGATCGATCGTCTGGATCCGAGGGATCGATGGGATCCGGCCCGATCGGAGATCGATGCCTGCCAGATGTCCCTTGTCGATCTACATACCCCGCGTGTATACCTAATTCACTTTCTCCTGCGTTTTTCCAGGAATTTCGTCGCCGGTGTTCTACAGTTTCAACTGTATCGAGCGATGTGCAACGCTGCCGGACAGAGGTTCTTGGATGATCCAAGGAGGCCCTTGCACAGGTGCGATTTCTACAGGAGTCCTGAGGCTGGGCGGATCCTGGGGTGAGTGGCTGTTCACTTAATTTTATCATTCTTTGCCTGGGGAAATTTGTAATTTTGATTTTAGAACGATTTCTTGCCACTGTTGAAATTCACGGGGTTTAGTGATTGGGTTACTTTTTGGCAGATTGTGTAAAAATGTTGAATCATTGGATGCTCGAGATTGATGGCGAGTCGTCGGCAACACCCAATTTCTCTAATTAAATGTGATGAGATTTACGTAATTAATCGTCGATGAGGTTGTTGTATAAATCTTGAATTTCTTTCAGACACGAATTTATGTGTTCATGTTCCTCCTGGATATAGTCATTTATTTTAGACTATCTTTCATTCGTATCAGCCGTACATATGAATAATTCTGCTTTTTACAACCGAGGTTTATTTCGAAAGAAAGTAAAGCAAGTTGATCAATTTTACCCTACACAAAGCATTGGTTCCCATACTGGGTCGCACATAGATGACACAACTCTTCGCCCTCCTTTATAAATTTTAATCCCTCCTTAATTTTTGTTGCGACATACCTTGAGTAAATCGACTTTGATTAGGTTCTAAAAGAAGATTTGGAAGAATTTTTTCGAATGAACATTCCGCAATATTTGAAAGCATTCAGTCCAGAGCGACATGTGCCTAACGATCCCAGCGTCGTCTAATGTAGGCGATAATTCATGAGCATAATTTACAACTTAAAGATTTCGTTTTTCTGGACCCGAGTGTCGCGAGGCTACAGACCGGACTTTCTAAACGAGATGACAAATGTTCCGGAATTGTTTGCGACTTTTTTCACCGATTAGTGAAACGCACCGGCGTGTTAACAAACGGCACAGAGCGTCGCCGTGCCACTAAGCCGGCTAATGCGGCATTAAAGTGTCGTAAAACTAGCGTAACTCCGTCAGACGAGGCGTTGGCACGGAAGGAGGATCTCTCAAAAACCGCTGTCAATTTCTTCGAGACACGAACACGGCGACGATATCGATAGAAAGTCGATAATTGAGACGTGCTTCTAAATAAATCGATAGCGCCCGATGGACTCCAGTTAGGCAAATTCGAGGTTTCTCCTACAGTCGAGAACGGTCGGCCATATTCGCTGTTGGGAAACAGAAATTTCGACCGCATTCCAAAATCCCCGTCAGCCCATTTTTGTTACCATTTCCATCGTTTGCATATGAATATGGATTCCGAAAAAACTTTCATCCTACACTTCGAGAAGATCCGGTCTGAATGCAGTTTGGATCGACATGCCGACGGTTTTAACGATCCCCAAGGGTTGTTTATCGATCTCTGGTGCAGCTAATTTTCCAGAACGACACGCAAAAAACGCGAATTTAGTGTGCTTCGACGAAAAAAGAAGGAACACGATAGAAGCTAATTCCGAATGGGCGAGAGGCTGATCAGCGATTCCCTGATTATAGATTCCGATTATGTATTCAAGGTGATAGGCAAATGGCGGACGCGTCCTCTACTTCTATCACCACTAAAAACTGGAACTCGGAATTTCCAGCTGACGCTGCCGATCGCTTTTATGACTCGACGGCGGAACGATCGGGTTTCTTCGTTATTTTCGAACACTAGCTCACTAGCGGAATCGTTTTGGGGAAGGACATGACCGTAATTGACGCTTGGACGGCGGGGCCTGGGTCCACTTCGACTCAATACTTGGCATCACCTGTGAAACACCATTAAAAATATGTCCGAAAAAGTTGATGAACAACTGTTTAACTGGAACCAGAGATCGCCATCGAGGGGAGCATCAAAACCATCCTCCTCCTCCTTAACAGTGTTGAGAATTTCTGGAAAAAATTGCGACCAGAAAGCATTTTAAAGACCAATTATGTGAACCAGAAAAAAAGTTATTGATTTGGTTCTCGCAATCTCGGGCCCGAAATGTGTCCAGTTTCAATCCTACTGGCAAACTGGAGCCGGATGCGGTGACGCAAGCGTTAATTCCAAATTCGTGTCGAGAACGAAATCTGTAAACAAATCGTGGTAGACAATGTCCACCGTTCAGATAGCGACCAACCGGTCGGAATCAAGGTGAGACGAGATCGGAAACCGAAGCCGAAGAATTTTATTGTAATCGTAAAGATTGGTGAAACCATCGAACACCTGTTACAATTTCTCGCGGTTACGTAAACGGTGTTAAATCGAAGAAGGCGAAGAAAATAGAGCTGTAATCGGCAGTAAAGTTTTTTCCACGCTCGAGCGTCGGTTACGCGTCAGAGACATCGATGCGTGGGGCCCAAGGAAAGCGAGATTCGTGCGTAATACATACGACCGCTTGCGTCGTAAATCACGATTCGCGATGGGCCCCGTGATGTGCCGATCCATGGCCGTCGAAAAAAATATTTTTTATATTTTACGGGCCTGTCTGTTGTCACGAGCAAGTTACAGGTTGGAAATCCTCTTGAGATATTTATTCTTCTGGAGAAAAGCTCGGGGTTGCAAATTGATCCATCTAGATTGTAGTTAAATTTAACCGTACACCACTGTGCTTGCAAATATTGCTTCGAACATCCTTTTGAGATATTTCATCTTTCAGAGGAATGCACAGAGTTGTAAATTTAACCGTGCAGCATTTGCGAATGACATTTTAAGAATCCTAAAAAATCCATCCTCTCTGTGGTCAGTCATTAGAGGTACAGTTGTTTTTTGATATGTATATATACAAATTTTAATAATCACACTAAATTCACAGCTAATAAACCGTCTAGACAACTTGAAAGCTTTAGTATTTTCGATTCTTCGTAAAAAAGTGTAGTATTGTACGTATAAATTGATGGACCAGTCTTGAAAGAACGGATAGTGAAACCAGTTATGTAATATTTTCAGGAGAGACAGTCGTTATCACGCAGAAGTGTACAATTTTTCATCTTGCAGAAAATAATAGATGGAGTTAAATTTCAATATTTATTTCAATCCTCTAAAATATCCGTGTTCTAGTGATTCCAAGGGTTGATTGAAATATCGTCGATGCTTTCATAAATATTTTTAATTGGACGGATTTACGAGTGAGCTTAATGACAATTAGAAAGTAAAAATTCTATTGCCGATTACCTAACCCCGAACGTGGCCAATTACGCCGAGGATCTCTCTTTATTTTAATTCTTTTCCTATAAATAAATATACCGATGCTTAACAGGTGGAAAGTGCTAGTTTCCTCGTACCGTTCGAACATGAAACCGATAAATACGATATACGATGTTTCACAAGTGGCTTGAAAAATACGAATTGTTTCAGCGTGGTATAAAATCGGTGAAAAAAAGTAATAAACAAAAATTGAATTCCTGGGTTCTGAAGACAGGTTTGCAAAGGCTGTGGCCATGAATGTGGGCCACGAAAGTGAAAAAAAAAGGAACGTTTAATGCATAAAATAACGGTGCAAGAGTTAATGGCGCGTGTCAATCATTCTCATGGAATTTTTTCTGGGCATGGGTAATTAACGAAATGCATGTGAAAGCACGCGTTGCAACAAATGACGTGGGTTCTGGTGCATGTAATTGTAGATCGCGGAGGTAGGATGTGGATGTTGGTCTTGCGGGGGATCAGGAATCGACAAAGGGAGTTCCCAAGGTTTCCGGAATATTTTCGAGTGAAGGATATCCTTCGAGGAACGTCGAGACGAATACAAGGCAAACAGTGGTCGCGCGGCCGATTGAAAATACGGTATTCACGATTGGGTCGAGGGGTCCGAGGCGTATTATATCGATCCCGCGGCGATCCGATCGCCTCCCTTGACAATCTCCGGTAGTCTCTGTTATCTGGGTCAACGAGAGGGAAACCTTTGTTCGGTTCCGCAATTTCTCTTGCCAATCTGCCGTCCGTCTCCTCGATTTTCTGATGGGGCCCTCCCACACGGCCGGCGCGGCGCCGCGCCGATCCGCCGGATATCGATATCATTGGCTTCGTTCTCGGGATACGATTTAATTAAAATAGCGAGCCGATCAGAAAATCTTGCTCGATTAAATCGTCGCGAGTGCTAACCCCTTGCGCCCCTCCAGTCTGGCTGAATCAACCGCGAGAAACGAGAGATTCCGAGCAGGAACACTGTCCATTAGTAAAACTGCCCTCGAAGAGTAATTTTTTTCTACCCCTATCCGCCGGGGAAAAATTTTGAAAAAATTCCACGGAGTAGAGCTAAAGCGTAGTTAATATATGCATTTTGATTTGTTTAAATATCTTGTGTGAAAATCACTTACAAAGTTCTGATTTATCTCACAGATGTGACTCAATGGATTTGAAAAACTACCTTCAGCAAATCATTTTTTCCTACCCTTACCGAATGATCAAAAATTATGAAAAAAATCTAAGATATAGAGCTAACATGCACTTACTATTTCCATTTTATTTCGTTTAATTATCTCAAGCAGCAACCGAGAGGACCGCTTAGAAAGTTAGGGGTGTCCAGTCCCTCATTCCTTTCTCAAGAGTATGTACATGAAACAAAATAACTAAAACATGAAAAATAATGATTGCAAGTTCTTCCATCAATTTCTCATGGTTTAAACATCAGAGAGAATTACTGCAATTTCAGCAATCATTTCTCAACCCCGAGTCTTTGAGTAGTTCACATTCTTCGGCAAGCATGTCGATTTATAGTTTTAAACTGAAAATTTATGTACAAAATCGTATATGCCAGAGCTTTAAAATTATTTATCCGTTTTATTACTTATATGAGGGTTAAGCAATGATTGGCGAAAGTTTGTTACCTGTTTCTGGAATATTATTGACGGTCGCGAAGAAACGGAACTTTGGACAGAGCCATAAGTACCTGCCCACCTTGTAAATCCTAATCGAGAGTTCATTTTTTTTTTACATTTATTACTATTCACACAATTTTATAGTGCGTAGAATTTCGTATGTGCCAAATCACATTTTATTGTCCAATATTAAATCTGTGTGTCATTGCAAAGTAAAATCAATAAAGACGATTTCATCAGAAGATTCTTTTACATCTTCTTCCAAAGTCATAACCAAATATTTATGAACGACGCCATGTGTTGAACGAAGAGATTGTTTAACGAAATCTAGTGAGTGCGAAAGGATTACCTAATCGGAATTTCGTAAATCCAGAATTTTGTAACCGAAACCACGCCTCTGCGTCGCTTGCTATATATTTCCTACCGAGTTTGTAACATTATCGAGCACACGATTCTCGCGGTAAATGTCCCAGTGTCCTTTGATTACGATCATTATGCACATTACGAAACTGTGAAACAAGGCGCGAGGACAGGGATGAAGAATGATCGAGCTTGGACCTTCGGAAGACTTCTCTGCTACAGACGGTGTTGGATAATCGAACATTGTATGCGTGTAATTTCTCCGCATTAGGGATTCTACGTGAGATCGCCTGATAGGCACGATTTATGATCGCTTGGTAGTAGGTCTCGACAGTCTGCGTAGTAGTTTAATGTAGAAACACATCGTATCGCTGATTATCATATGTTTTCCGTGAAATTTACAAAAATCTTGACCGGCAAAACGCGTGTCCAATGTTTTAAATCTGCTGCAAACAATTTTTAAATAACACGTTCCTTGGGTCGTTGAAGTTGTAAACCATTTTATGATGTGTTCAGACAAGCGGTTACTAAATGAGCCTTAGGCTTGGAAATTTATGTTTGCTGAAATGGAAAGATCGTTTTCTGATATGTCGAGACCATAAAAAAATTGTTAAATGGGTCAGATGCTTGGGAAATACTTTTATTGAAATTGTGAAGTCGTCCTTTGACGTTTTTGGTACGCAAGAAAATTGATAAGCGACTCATACTGTTGGGAAATAATATTACAGAAATTGTAAAATTGTTCTCTGATAATTTTAAAATACCAGAAATTGCTAAAGAGGTTCTGAGCTTAAAAAAGAATTTCTGCTGAAACGGGAAGATCGTTTTCTGATATGTACCGATCATAAAAAATTGTTAAATGAGTCACAGGCTTGGGAAATAATTTTACAGAATGCAAGAAAATTTCTAAGCGAGCCATATCCGCTGCAATGAAAGAGTTACTTTTTGATAGGTTTGTTTTTAAGGGAAGTAAGAAACGATTTCTGCAGCAGTAGGGAAGTTGACAAACGTCCCGAGGCTCGGAAAAACCGGGAGGGGTCAGAAAGCGTGTGGATCGATGAGGAACGGATCGAATCGCGGCGAACCGGGGCTCGCGCGGATCGATGGATCGCAATCTGTCTGGCGCTTGTCCAAAACGGACAACTTCCTGCGATCTGGGTTAGGTTCTAGGCCTCCGTTCGCCTCGGACACACGGTTACGAAAGCGATCGAGGACCGCAAGAACGCGCTTGTGTGTCGCAGAAGAAACTCACGCCGGCTTGTTACGCGTCGCACTTCCGTTTCGCGAACCGTGTAACTTTACCCGCGAGCACGGGGAAAAAGCAGCGACGAGAGTTGAGAAACGACGTGGCCAGCGACCAGAGAGAAAGAGAGGCAGGGAGGCTTGTCGATACGATTTCAGCTTCCTGGAACACAACGTTCTCGGCCCCATTAGCATTTCGAGCGAATGCTAATTCCATCTTTCTGTCCGGCTGGTTTTTCGCGGGCCGCAATGATTCGAGAATAATGGCTGTGTTAACGCGCGCCCCGTCGTTATTCGTCCTGGTGGAATTCGAGCGGAACGCGGATTTCCATGCAAATGTTTTTCATTCACTCCCCGTTTGATTAACTGCTGCTCGATTAATTCCTGACTCTGAACGAAACGGATAATCGTGTTTTCCAACGATTATACGGGTCGACCGAGTTCTCCATCCGCCTCGCCCGCATAATTTTGTTGCTTCTCTTTTGTTCTGCTGGTTCCATAGACGTGTAACACAGCCTCGATATTTTGGTCAGCGTCGCTAAACGATTTTGGCGATTGTCTCCGGGAAAGTGATTTTTTTTCTACCCCTACCGGGCAACCAAAAATTTTGCGAAAATTACACGAAGCAGAACTAACATGTACTGATTGCTTGCTTTTTTATTCAATCGAACATCTGAAATGGTGACCGAGAAGAATTTTAATCTTTGTGGTAGGCGACTCTCAAGGCCTGCCAAGAATTACCTTCATAAAGTCATTTTTTTTCTATCCTTATCAAGCGACGAAAAATTTTGAAAAAAATCGTGGATATAGAACTAATATGCGCTCGCTATCTCCATTTTATTTCGTTCAAATATCTCGAACAGCAACGGAGAAAATCGTTTAGAAAGATAGTGGTTTACCCCGACAACGATTGTAAGCTTCTGAAGACTTTAAGCAGGATCCGTGAAAAGATATGAAAAAAATATACAGCATCCGTTGGTCCAAGGTTGCGAGATTCGGGAGCATATATTGCGACCAAGGATACCAGTGGGAATTTCATTCGGGGATCGAGTTCGCATAAATCGAGGTAGATGCGAGATACTGGCCCGATCGGCGTTAAACCGGCTGAAATTCATGCAAATCGTCGTCCCCGTCCTTGGAACGGGAATCGACCAGCGTCGTCATTCGAAAGTGCCTCGTCGGTCTGTTGGGCAACAGTGGCCTGCCCGGGGAAGCACGAGGAAATCGACACGGGCGTTTTTCCAATAATAATAGTAACAATCGCGGGTTCGCGCCGGTTGACGGGCCCCTCAAGGTCTCTATCGTGTAACGAGTCAGCAAGCAACCGATTCAGCGTCGTGCAAAACCGTACCCCTCTAGTCAAATGACACGCGTTTCCCACAGTAGACACGGGACCGTCGTAATGAGTCAGGGTTCACCCTTAAAAAACCACCGTAGAACTTGGTCTCGTAGACCGCCTCGTGACTTCTACCGCGCGCCGGCTGGCGAATGGGAGCCTATTCGAGACGCGGATTTTGCTGCAAACCTAACCGAGAAGGCTCTCTCGTGATCCAATGCTAAACAATGGAGCACGACGGGTTCGCGCGTCGAGTGCTAAGTTGGGCAAGATGCATCGTCGTCCCTATTGACTGCCTCTCTCGGTAAATTGAAAGCCGTGGAACGCTCCGCGGAATGATGGATGATAGGTGCGCCGCGCTGCCGGCCGCCGCGCGCTGCGAAATCGCAGAAACTTGACGAGCAAAGTCATAAAGTTGTAAAACTGTAATTACGCCGCCTAAGAGCACCAAGAACGCTGAACGAAATGTGCTATCCATTGTTTCAGGCGTTTCTTAGGCGACTTGCGCCGACATAACGCCGCGAAACTTTGTCCTTAAGCTTTCTAGAGCCATCGCAATCTGGAAAAATATCTGGCGCGCGATTTTTAAAGGTGTAGAGCTTTCGAGATCGTGGCTCGAAGAAGTCGATTCTAAAACGAGGATAGCTCGTGTGAAGTGGCTTCGACACTGGGCCTTAAGTGAATATACAGCTTAACGTTTCTTTTTACATTGATTCCAGTCAGACTCGTTGTTCATTTTTGCAGACCCGGAACCATTCAATGCGTAATTGCAACTGATACTCTCGTCTCTGTGATGAGAAAACGAGATAGTGACTCTCAAGTGGGCAAGCAGCTTAAGGTCTCTTCTGACTCGAGAAAGTCTAGATCAAATTCTGCTGCTCAAGGATTGCTTAGTGATTAATTGCTACAAATGGAGGCTTCCGTGAAAAGAAAACGAGAGTCAGCTTGAAAAGTTGCTCTCGATAGTGGCTCTCAAATGGACAAGCACCTTAAGATCTCTTCTGACCGGTCCGAAAATCGCAACCTTGCGAGCCGGGTTGCTAATGCGGCATTGTCGATCGCTTTCGCCGTGACCGTCGCAGCTTTCCCACAACCGAGCAAAGTCGATCGGATCACGGGAACGCGTTAGAATCGGTCGGTCAGCATCCCGCGTTGCGAAATATCGGCGCTCGGGGCAGGAAAGTGGCGATTTCGCCGACCGGAAATTGTCCGGCCCCGATATAAATTGCGTCGGGGGCATACCGAAATGTTTTTGCCACGTCCGAGGCGATTCCCACGGGGCTTGGCCGCCTACAACTTGCTAGCATAGGAACCGGAAGTGACGGGGGAAAGAGGGACTGTTCCACTTTCCCAAAAAATCGGTTGCGTCACGCTCGATACCCTCGATAGCCAATTATCGCTTTCGATAAGCTGTTAACTGACGCGCCGCGTTTCGAATGTGCCACGGTGTTTCGTAATTAAGGGAGACCCGTTGCGCAGTGCGCGCAAAAAACTCGCTGTCGCCCGGTGAAATTGAAAGGGAAGCTCACTTTCGAAGAGACCGATCTTCCTTCAGGCTGGCAAGTGAGAAGATGATACTGAACTACTGGCTGCATCCTGACGTCTGCAGATTTTCTGAAAACGTTCAAGACTACAGACTCAGCTATTTACTGGAACAAATTAATCAATTGCAATTTTGCTCCAATCCTCCCATGTACGGCAGATTCTTTTATCAATAATTTTTTATTGCTGGACTGGTTATTGCAACAGGGTGTTGGTCGAAAAGATGCTGCATTAATCGAGCAAGTGTTGATCCAACACGCTATCATTTGCTTCATGACATCCATGAGCCATGAGTTAATCGGGACATCCGAGGTTAAAGAAATCGAGACCGATTTTCACCGTTCGAGGGGATAAATTTCGATGAATTCCGATGCTTGCGCAACGATTGACACAGAGATCGTGGATCCTCCAGCAGTGTGTCACTCGATGCAGTCAAGGGAAGGGGGGCATAAATGAGAAAATGGAAAGGGGTTACGTCTCACGGAGAAAGAAGCTCGGATAACGGTGAAACGAGGACGTAAACAGAATCACGTAATTGGGCCGCGCTTACGATTTTTCTTGCGATGCCGTTTCCGCCGTAAAATCCCTGGCGAAGGTTCCGAACCGTGCCGTTCGACGGCGTAACGAGAGCTCGTTCGGATCGGGAACGATCGGTTGCCAGGTGATCACCGTCGATCCATCGGGGACCGCGTAACGAACTTCTTTATTGCTCCCAACTGGCCGTGTTTTCTTAGCCTAAACGTTTCCATGTTCGTGCGACCGATTCCTCCGCGGGGCCTCTATTTCTCTCCCCCTCGTGGACGGCCATTTTCGATCTGGTCCCTCGATCGTTCCGCGATCCAGCGATCTACCGTGTCGACGACCTTTCGTGCTCACGTTCACTCTCGATCCTCCGGCTCCTATACCGCGCCGATGGAAATTAATTGACAGGACCGAGCTGGCTTTTCGTCGTCGGATCGCTGCCAGGAATGGTGGCGGTCGACTGGCAGTCGTCGGGGAATCGCTGTCAAAAATGGCAGTGACCGGGAGGACGACGGAGAACCGTTTCCTCGAAGCCAGATTATGTCTGTTGCAACTGGAGCTAAGCTTTGACGTGGTTAAAATTCAGGAAGACTTTCGGGGTTTTAGATCGATGGAACGATTATGGTCGGATAGTTGCCGATGAGGTGATGGTAAAATGGCAACGACGGCGGGAGACGTTTTTATGACGAAATTATTTAAATTCGAACTGGGTGTAATTTCTGCTGTGGTTTGCATTCATTGAGGCAGGCTTTCAGATTCGAAATCGTTGCATTATCATTTTGCTGCGGGGAACGTTGACTAAAGCGACAGTGATGATGTGGATGCTGGAGGACCATGATCTTAGACAAATTGACTAAATTGTAGGTGACCTTATGTTGTGCAATGATGAGTATTAATTGGAGAGGACCTTGAGATTTTAAATCGTTCTATTATCATTTTTGATGGCTCATCAGCCTTTGGTGAACCGTTGACTAAAACGACAGCGATTTTGAGAAAGCTGGAGGACCATTTTCCTGGTAAAGTTGACTAAGTTGCAGCTCCCTTCATCTGCGATTAACATTAATTAAGGCTTTTGAGTAGTTAAATGGTCTGACACTCTATCGATCCTCAGTGGACCACCATCAAAAATGGCAACGACGAAGACGGAGCTCGGGACCATTTACCTAGCCAAACTCGATTGTCCAAGTTGTTGAGGCATTAGTTTTTTGACTAGCTGCGTCTGTCAATTGTCAAACTGTCAAGCAATGGCATAGAAGAGGAGGAAGTCGAGACCATTTGACTGGCCAAAATTGACCATTATAAATTGCAGATGGCTCCATTGTCTTCGGCAATTTGAAAATTAGTTGACAAAGTCGTGGAAGCTTTTGGTGTTTGACTAGCGTCGACGAGGCGTTGTCAAGCAATGGCAGAGAAGATGAGGAAGTTTCAAGAGGATTTTCCCAGGCCATCCGATGGCAAGTTATTCTCACGCGAAACTGGCGGATTGCGGCGATTTTTTTGAACAAGACCTACGCCCGCGGGCTTGAACAGTGAGAACCGAATAATTCAATCCAGTTTCCTCGATTGTTCGCGGCGGAACCGTTGAGCAAGGCGCAACAAAGACACAATTAGAAGCGATAGAAGCGGCACCGATCACACGCCCATCGTCATCGGAGCAGAGTAAGCAGAGCTCGTCGCGTTGCCGAGGACTGGAAAAGGCTCGCGAGAGAGTTTCACCGACGATGACGACAGCGCGATGGCCATAACGACACCGACAGTCGACAGAGTCCCCGACGGCTACGCGAAGCATAGTCCTCACGCGGGAGGAACCGGACTCTGGGATCAAAGCGAGCATTATCTTCGAGGGAGTCCGACGAGATTGCTACTCGGCGCGCTTGCGGTTCGGACGTTAATGGAATTACGCGCCGATCGATGCGAAAATTAGTCAGGACAACAAACGTCCCGCACCCGGTGTAACCAGCCTTGTTACGCGCACAGAGGGACAGAGGAGCTGCGAGCATCCAGTGGTCGCAGGTTGATTGCAATCCAAAGCTATTGACTCTGCCAATTGAGGACTCTCATCATTTCTTCTCAAGTTTAGGTTAACTTTCTCAATGACCTAAGAGTCTACAGAAGTCCTCAAGACACTCCGAACCGACTTTCGGAGAAATTTTGAAAAAATCTATAAGGTAGAGCTCACATGCACTTGCCATCTCCATTTTATTTCGTTCAAATATCTTGATGGATGATCGAAAAAAGAACACTTACAAAGTCCCGATTTAACTGACAGATGTCACCCAAAGGGTATCCGAATCGACCTTCGGAAAATCATTCTTTCCTACCCTTAAGGAGCGACCGAAAATTTTGAAAAAATCTTCGACGTAGAGGTAACTTGCACTCACTTATGTCCATTTTATTTCTGTCGAATATATATGATTAGAGAATCCAGAGAACTCCTTAAGCTGCTCAGTAATTAGGATGACTTAACGAACTCTTTGATATTCCTCTTGAACGTGAGAGACTCCTCAATTTCCCTGGCCCACAGAGACCACAATGATCCCCTAGAGGATGCTTAAATCCACCTGAAAGGCTAATAAAAGAACGCAGAACCGATTCTCACGCAATTCCTCAGGAACCTCGATAATCTGTCAAACCGCGAGTTGCCAACAGATAAAGATCGCAGTAGTTGTTAGCTTCTGCGGTAGTCCGCGGCAATCGAGCAGCAAATCTCAGAAACGACACGAAACAGCGAACAAAAGAACATAGGATCCTCCCATGCCGAGAAGCGGCGAGTCGAAGAAAGAGTATAGCTGGCTTGCATCGCGGATCGATCTAATCTATGCACGATGGGCTCCCGAGCCTCGACATTAAATCAGCATGGAAACGAGAGTTGTGACACACCCGGAGCGAGAAATCGCGGATACGTGCCGCGCTCGAACGCCTCCGAAGCACGGCCGATTGCCAAAGATACCCTAATTAGCATGGTCGCGGAAGAAAGGGAAGAGAAGCTCGTTACGGCTCTTTATTTTTCTCTTGTTCCCGTTCCCTCCTCCCTCCAGCTTCTAATTTTCCTTGGGTTTTTCATTGTTGCGTGAGGAGGCGTTGTCGCAACCTCGCGCCATCTCGTTAGCCCTAACAACGCTCGAGAAACGCGAGGCGTTTCGCATTTGAATATGCCGTTCCCGTTTTTCTTCGGTCTGGTTGCCAGTGCCACGGAAAAGCCTCTAACGCAAGCCAGTTTTATTGTCTTTCGATCAACACCGGCTGAGGGAGGATGCCCGGAGATTATGGCACTTTTCGTTAGCATTCGAACATCTTCCCATCTGTTTAAGCCGTTCAGGGAACTGATAATATCGAAAACTGATAAATTTAGTAAAGAGAATAAGTAGTTCAATGTAGGTACAGAATTTTTTCTTGCATTCAAACTGCTTCCAAATGATTAAACAAACACTTACGTCCTTTACAATATTCCATTCCGAAATTGCTGACATAAAAGTGGATACCAACTCGATAAAAATTGCTACTGTGTAATTATGTAAAATTCGGAGAATGTTTGCTGGGGGTTGCCAGCGGTTTCTCCGGTTGACAGTGTTAAGGAGAAGTCCGTAACCCTATTGTCTTTCGATCGCAGAAGACTGATGGAGAAGGGGTCCTCAGCGCCCTGGCAGGAGACGCTTCAAGAAGCCATCGGCGAGGGCAGATTGGACGCGTCCGCGCTCAGGGAGTACTTCAGGCCTCTCGAAGATTGGCTGAGAACAGAGAACCTGAGAACCGGCGACATCGTCGGATGGTCTTACGGTGAGAAACGCAACCTATCCGCGGATTATTTTTAGCGGCTCCCTGGCACGATTCGATCCCACTCGCGCGAAACCGCACCGACGAACCATCCTGACCTGCTCCCTTTTCGTGAGTATTTTCGCGAGACTTTCGGCCGATCGTCCTGGGGTCACGGCCAATTCACGAACGGTTCCGCACGGATTCGCTGACATTTCTCGCTTTGCACGTCGTCTTTCAGGGAAATGCTGCTGAACGAACACTTCGGTGGAGGTTCTACTGGGAATTCGCTTCGGTGCCATTTTTATTTCGCTTTCTCAGCTCCTGCGTCATCGAGATGTTTTCCTAACGATTTTCCCGGCTTCTTTAAAACATTTATGGACTTGGCGCCCTTTCCAGGACGGCAATATCTATCGGCCGTACAAAAAGGAAATAACCTTTAGGTGTCGTTCCCGAAGGATTAAAAACGGGATTTAAGATTACTGTACTATTCAAAGAGATACAAGACAATTTTACTGGAAAATGAATTTGCTCGGCTTTTGCATCAACGTGTTCAATTTGATTCCATCAGTGCTTAATTTTAAAAAATTCCTTGCGTATGAGGACAAATTCGCAAAGTTCCTCCGCTGGTGGTCGAATCAAAGTTCCTTCGCTGAGAATCAACGCGGAAGGATCAAGCACGGGGGATCTATCTTGTGTCAATGTTTGGATCGGTGTCCGACCAGTCTGGCGTTTGATGTAATTATCGGAGAAAGATGCAGGATAAACAGAGTCGATAGCATGGTCGCGGAGACAGTTCTCGGTTTCGTTCTTCCCCGTGTAACGTAGCGCGGCTGCTTTCCAATTCCGTGTCCGAGTGCCATTTCCAGGCGAACGGTCTGATTCTCGCTCGAGACAAGCGATTTTTTCCCCGGGCAATTAGACGCAAACAAGGAACCGATTCACGTGACACCGTGGCGATCGGTAAGAGCACCGAGAGAGAGAGAGAGAGGACTCTCGCGGCGGACTGTACCTACTCGCGCGCGCCCGCCTTTCATCGTAACTCGTTACAAATTATGCAACTTCCTACCGTAACAGATTGAAGGTTGCAGTTCCCACGTGCCAGTTACCGTCGAGCGCTACAAATATTCATTGTGTGACGACATTCGGTTGACTTACGATCCGCGTCTTCTCCGCTTGCCAAATTCGAGCGCGCGGAAAATTCGAACCGCACGATTTTACCATTTGTTCCGGACCGGCGGGCAAAAGGGAACATTATTCTGGATCGCCGAGTAAAGCCGGACTCACTCTTGCCATTTATTCTGGACCATCGAGTAATAGAGGACTCACTCTTGCCATTTATTCTGGTCCATCGAGGAAAGTAGATCTTCATTCGAAAGTGTCGGGCAGATTATGTTTATTTTTCGCCCCGGAACGTCCAATCGCAGGTGATTCACTTGTATCGCTCGTTCTGGACCATTGCATGGAAAATTACTTACTCTTAACACTTGTTCATCGAGTAAGAACAAATTTGTCTTTAGTGTTTATTCGAAGGTGTTCATGATGGCTTTCTCGTGGTTCGTAAAAAGAATTTATCTTCTCGTATGAAACGTGAATTTATTATCTATAACCGCGCAATAAAAGATAAACTTCTTGCTCGAAGCCTCACGATAATGTTGCTTCCGATGAAAGAATAATCTCCCTGTTCGAATGTAGCTGAGTATGCTGTCCTCAACGTCTCGAATAAAAGATAAGAATGACGTACCTCTTACTCGAGGATTACGAATCGACGATAAGAAAATCTCATTGATTCGACGGTCGCGTAGAGGGAATAACAGTAAGGTACATCTCATGTCAAGATCTCAAACGAACGATAAGAATAAGTCATCCTTCATCCTTCTCCGTCCGGAACTACCAAAAGAGTGAAAATCATACTCTTTTATGAAGAGTAAAAATCAGTTTCCGTTCGCTCGATGGCCCAGAATAAATAATAAAATTGAGTCCTCTCGTACTCGATGGACCAGAATAAATAATAAAAATGAGTCCTCTCGTACTCGATGGCCCAGAATAAATAATAAAATTGAGTCCTCTTGTACTCGATGGCCCAGAATAAATAATAAAATTGAGTCCTCTCTTATTCCATGGCACAAGATAAATAATAAAATTGAGTCCTCTCTTATTCCATGGCACAAGATAAATAATAAAATTGAGTCCTCCTTATTCCATGGCACAAGATAAATAATAAAATTGAGTCCTCGGGTACTCGATGGCCCAGAATAAATAATAAAATTGAGTCCTTTCTTATTCCATGGCACAAGATAAATAATAAAATTGAGTCCTCTCTTAATCTATGGTTTTGAATAAATAATAAAATTGAGTACTCTCTTACTCGATGGCCCAGAATAAATAATAAAATTGAGTCCTTTCTTATTCCATGGCACAAGATAAATAATAAAATTGAGTCCTCTCTTAATCTATGGTTTTGAATAAATAATAAAATTGAGTACTCTCTTACTCGATGGCCCAGAATAAATAATAAAATCGAGTACTCTCGTACTCGATGGCCCAGAATAAATAATAAAATGGAGTCCTCTCTTATTCCATGGCACAAGATATATAATAAAGTTGAGTCCTCCTTTACTCGATGGCCGAAGATAAATAATAACATTGGGTTCTCTCGTACTCGACGGTCAGAAACAAAAGGATAAAAGAGTCTTGCCTCTTCCTCGAAGCAATCAAATAATTTTTCGATCGGACTACTGCGTACGTGCATGCAACTGCATGTGTCGGTGCACGGTGGAAACAAGAGTCGAATCGCCGAACGTGTCTCACGATGCCGTTTTCTCTGTCCCGATCCCGCGATATCTCACTCTCTTCGTCATGCTCGTGTTCGTTTCACTCTGATTTCGCAATTCGCCAGTCCCACGGGGCCGGAGCTTCGCGGAGCGAACGCCCGTCGGGGAGCATTTTGCGTTTTATGGTAGAAATAACGACGCGTTACGTCGGCCCCTTGCTGGAATCCTCGGGACGCAGTCAAATCCTCTGAAAAATTATGGTTGACCGATATACTTCCGTCCCGGCGCGGCAGAGCAGATTGGACCTGGCTGACTACGAGCAGGATCGATCGATCGATCAAATCACTGGCTCGTTAGATAATCCTGCGGGCCGATTAATGGCCATTTCGTAAAGCGACTCGCGATCTTCTTAGGGAA
This sequence comes from Halictus ligatus, assembly GCA_028454255.1. NCBI lineage: Eukaryota > Metazoa > Arthropoda > Insecta > Hymenoptera > Halictidae > Halictus > Halictus ligatus. The sequence continues at coordinate 7,297,493 of CM052143.1, forward strand.
CGTTGTCGGACGTAAAAGCGAAGTTCCTTTCGCGTGTTTGTGGTGGACGATGTTGACATGTTGTACTCGAGTTTTGCTTTCATTTTCATAAATATCTCATTGTTGGTGTAATCTTTCACGGGGAAGAAAAATTCATATGAACATTTTTTCTGAGTGTTCCAAATATGGCTTTCGTTGTTAAAACAGATTTTTCGGTTTCTAAGGGAATCGTTTTCGCGTCCGAATGAGGGATTTTGTGTTTCTTGAATGAAAGACGGAAGCAGGCGCGTCGTCGATTCAAAAGGCTGAAATTTATGCAACGGTGCGATCATCATAGAAATGGCTAGTGTGAAATCGAGAGTGCCGCCGCGCGGCGATTGGCTCGGTGTGAAAGGAAATCGTTTCGGCGACACTGGCCGGGAAAAATGGATCGCTTCCGAGAAGCCGATCGCGATGGAAAGCCCAGATGTACGTGACGAAGCCGAGCAGAAAGAAATCGCGGACGACCGGTTGTATAATTTCTCTTTCGGTCGCGGTGCACCGTGTACCCCTTTCCATTACGTTGCCTCTGGGACGAATCGGGATCTCGACCTTTTCGCGGGGCCCCACTTTGCTCGCATGATATATTAATAACACTGTCCCGTAATCGGTTCCCATTGATCATCGTATCATCGATCCGTGCGATCTGCTCGAACGTGCGTTTTATCTGCTCCAACTTTTCAGCGTTCCTCTCTCGCAGAGAATGGCGAATCATTGATGCGATCTCCGGCTTAAAATATATGAATGGGATATCTCCTTATGGATCGAGAATCTTCTCCTCGAGGATTCCGTGACGTAAGGGGCTACACGTGATCGAAAGTGAAAACGATTCGGTTTTCTCTCCTTTGTGCTTGCCGATTCGTTTCGACATGAAACTGTTTTCGTTTCTATTGATCTGAAATCACAGGATTTTAGAACGGTTTGCTATGCACAGCCCTAAAGCGTAAACGATATCTCGATCTCCGCGGCCTGTTCTTTTGGTCCGCTGAGAGACAGTAACATAACTATTTGCGGCTAAGGAGAAGTAAGTGGAGAACGTTTGGTGCACCGAGTTTTGCTCGTTCGGCTACGTTCTGCGAATGGCGTTCTTGCCGGCTGTTCTAATAGCTGTGCAATATTTTTCAATATCCACTCGGTTTGCGATCAAGAGAAATGTTCTTTTTCCCCACAGCGTGTAAAAATGTTTCTTCTTTACGTTTCTTGTTCTGGAAATGTCTTTAAAAGCTGGATCTACAGAGCACATAACTGTTTCACATTGCTTCATGAAAATAGCAGGCTCGCTTTCAGTTCGGAATATTTTATTATAAAATAGAAAGGGTGCATCGTCGTTACGCCCTCTAATTAAAAAACCACTGCTCTCCGGATCTTCCATTCCTTAATTTTCTATAATCATCCCACAAGTCATTTTTAACTCGTTCCCTAAAAATTCTCCCACGCACCGGAGTTCCACGCCCCTAATTTTTCCATCAGATTATTGTCAAATGTTGCACGATGCCCTCGTACCGCTTCTCACGTTCATTGTCCTGCACAATCATCCCCATCGAAGGCTCACGGCTCTGTAATTCGCGCCAGCTTCGCTATCAGCGCCCCTCCCACGCGGCCATCATCATTGTAAAACCGTTCATTGGCGTAATAACGATAACCGTGTGCCGATAACACCGGAACTCACCCCGGGATACCATGAATCGCCGGTTGCAATTGCAGACGGGGATTACTGCAAGCGCAGCATCGAAACAGCCGGGCTGCAGGTCTACGGGAGCGGGTTCTACAATGGCGCCGGCAACACCTGCTCGACCACTATACTACCATGGATCGCTGCCACGCTGCTGGCGATGTTCGCTAGCCGCTAAAAAGAAGTTCGCAGCGGTTTGTCAACGCCTTTCTCTAGGAGCGGAAAACGATCAGATATCCTGCAGAAATAACGGCCCGTAATAAATTATGGTTGCCCCGGACGCCCCGTTCGGATTCGTACGTATTGCCTGTCTTAATTTCAACGACACCTAGGACGATATTTATGCAAATCGGAGTCGTTTAACGAATGATCGATGGCAACACGAGCCGAGCCGAAGAAACTGTGGGACGATGAAATAGGAGGTATCAATTCATTATAAATTTCGCTTATCGTTTAGCTTTCCTACGAGTCCGCAGCAATTTGCAATCTCGGTCCTCGGCCCGATTCGGTTCGATTTTATATCGAGCTGTTTGCCATCTGAGAATCTACCAGAAATATTAACGTCATCAATTATTTCACGTTTGACACGCGGACTGTTTTTATCGACAAAATAGGCAATTATATATCCGACATTATTTCTTACTCGACCTAGAATGTATATTATTAGCTTACCTTGCATCGTAATAGAATTCTACCTTTCTGGTACGAATATTTAATTACTGCAGTGAATATTAGACGATTGCAAAAGTTCGTACTGAATATGACAATTCTATTAATCGGTTGTATGGTCACCACAATTTTCTGTTACACCACGTTTTCTTGAAATTGTTTTGACGTCTCTGCAAATTGGTCAACTTTTGCAATCTCCCGGCACGGGCGCAACCAGAGACGAAAAGTAATTGAATCACGCGGTGAAAAAGATCGTTCGGCGTGGCGTTGAGCGGTATTAATTCCAGGAAACGTTTAACGCGGTGATCAGCGAAATTCCAGGAGGATTAACAAGCGATTAAGAAATCTCTGTCAGTGTCCCGAAGCGGATCCATTCCGATCGAGCGGGTACACGTCGAGTTCGCGTGGCTGCGCTAAGCGACGAGCGAGCGATTGTTGCCGCAAGTATCCATTATTAGTTTAACCGTAAATTGTCGAGTTTGGAAGGGGCGGTCGCAGGCTTCTAATTAAAGAGCAATTGCGGGGTCCGTCCCATTGCGGCCACGGCGCCTTGTAATCGCCGAGAAACCCGACGTTTTCCCAGAAAACAGATGTACCCGCGCGATCCGGAACAATGCTGCAAGAAAACCAGCTGAGCGCGGCTCGCTGACGACAGTCTCGGGAATTTTGATTGACTTGTCCATAGTGTACATACAGTTTTTAGCGTTATTATCGTGATGGACGAAGCGTCGGCCGAGTCCATCGCGGCTACCAAAATCATTCCTTGACACAGTTTTTGCGAGTTGTATGCGTTTTATGTTACTGATACATGGATGTTTTGTACTGGTATAATTAAACTGTGCGTGAGAATTGGTACATCGAGTGCACACAGTGTGTTCAACAAATTTTTAAACGTGATTCACTAGATGCTCTTCGAGTAATTGTTAGCTGGAGAAAATTAGTATTGGTGTTTGATGTATAGATTGCGTTTATACCATTTTTAAAAATTTTATTCTAGCGCTTGTCCCTTCATTTTAATACTTTATTTATTAATGGTTACCTTACAGTCTTAAAAGATCAAAAAATAATCTTCAACGTTTCTTTCTACGGTCATTGAACAATTTGGTATTTTGAAAGCTTTAGATATATATAAAATAATCGACAACTTTCGTTAATCATTTCTCCAATTTTAATGAAAATATTCATAAGGGACAATCATTTCCTGAATTTCAATGTCTACATAAAATTAGGAAAGTGAGCAATTTATGGCTCGCGTTACAGAATGAAATGGTGCCAATTTTCACGCAGAAATCTTTAAGAATCTGTTAGTTGTAAGCACGATGAGGATTGTAATCACAACGATTGTAATCATCGTAAAGAAATAAATACCCTGTGAACCTCGAGTACAGTGTCGCAAGAATCTCCGAAATCCCGTATGTTCGCAGTGACCATTTTCGATCGGTGTCCGTGCATAAAGGGAGAGAGACCATTATTCCGGACTTTCTCGTCGAACAAAAGCTGTCGGCCATCGGACCAGCCAAAATTCGCCGCGCTGGTTATGCAAGTGAAGGACCTGCGCGAGGTCGAGTCCACATCCGTATATCGTTACGAATTGTAATTCCACGTTCGGCGATCTCTTTGCTCAAGCCGCGTCTATATGCAGACGAGCCGACGGTGACCACCGCGGAATTTTCGAAATTTATTCCGATCACAAATGCCCGAAACTTTCAACGAAAGCGAAGCCAAAGTACCAAACTTTTCCTCGGGAAATCGTCTCTGATATTTTTAACACGAAACGTCATTCACAATTTACGAACGGACTTTATGATTCGATGTCAAAAAGATTACAGCTTAATAGAACCAGTAAAAAGAGGAACAAATTCTTGCTCAGATCGTCTGTCTTGAAGATCCATAGTCCAGGTTAAACTTCACCTTGGCACACTCAAAAATTTCCAACTTTTTCTTTATATAATCCCGTAGAAAATGCCAAAGATTCAAGTTTTAACGTTAGGAGTTCACTGGTTCAAAGGCGATGCGCGTTGAGCGAAAAGTCTATCTAGCCGCGTTCCATTTAAAAAGAAAATTGCAAAAGTTCATTGTGTTTGGTTCGAGTGTAATAGTTTGGTGGGATGGCTCGGGATTGGCAGCGAGGAGGAATTTTGTCTGGAATCCAGACGATCGACGGGAACATTCGTCGGTTGACAGCGTGTAGGACGACAGCTTTCACGGCAGCCCGAACACAGGAGAAGGTATTGTTCTTGGCGGGCCAGCTGCACAAGCGTAATCGCAACAAAGGTGGCCTGTCCAGAAACTGGTTCACCTGGTTGCGCAACGGCGAAGATGCGGAAACCGCGTTTCGAGGGACCGGGTTGCATCAGAGCTGCACGGACGTGCCCGCGGACGCGTTTATGCGACTCGGAACGTGTCCGATCTTATCGTGCCACGATGCGTCTCGAATATTCCAAACCTGCTGCACAGCAGTCGCATTCTCCGATATACATTGCACACAGGTATACACGTACATACGGCAAAGCGGAACAGGATCGGTAAGTAGGGTCAACTCAGAGCCGATCCAGATCTGTCCAACCGCTGACTAATAAGCATTCGTTATAAATCAAGCCTGCCTATCCTCCGGCCATTATATCCAGCTAATCCGGATCGGCTGGCGTTCACGATCCCTGACACAAGCCCAATCTCCGGAAACCACTGCTGCAACCAAGAAACTGCAACTTATTATCTCGTCAGCGAGATTGTTGTGCTCGTTTCGAGGTGGCGTTTTTAATTTTCCTGATTCGTTATATAGGATTCCTGGGAAATTGCCTTCGAGACTGTCTCAAGTGAATACGCGTGGAGAAATGATGAAGAACTTGATCATACTGTCGTCAATTTGTAATACGTGGTTGTACTGCAGATTGTGTGTCGGAGAAAGTACGGAGAGAAGACAGGGAGAAAAATGGTGGAAGAGTGCAATTTTAAACGAGTTATTCGTATAAAAATCGCTAATTTGTTGGAGACAGATATATTCGAAAAAATAGATCAGATAGAACGAAGAACTATAGAACACCAACCTTTTTAAAGAAATATATTATTGTTAATGTATCGTGTGAGGTTCGTTAGAAATAATCGATCAGAAATAAAAATAGCACAAGAGTACCATTTTGAACAAGATACTGTCATTATTATTTTTAATTCGTTGCAAGTGTTGGAACGTTCCATCAGATTTTTCTGTGATGCAGAGCAGACCGTCTTAAATTCAACTTTCGATAAGCTAATTCACAGTAAAAGCGTTTCCCACACGGTGAATCGATATTACATTCCACGCGCGGGATATTTGCAGAGTATAAATTGCACGCGCGTTCTCGCCTCGCGAGTAAATTAAAACTAATCGAATTTTGCGCATCAATCTAGACACCGGTCTGCTTTCAAACGCGAATTTCTTTCTTCCTTACGCAACGCGGGGAGGCATTAGTCAAAATATATGCGAGCTTCCTGGATGTGTAAAGAGCATCGATATGACGTATTCGAGAGACGAAAGTATCTCGAAACGATCGTGTAACGCGAAGAATTCGATCGCAGGAACGCGGAGCCGTGCGAATTAATGACGATCGGTTAAGCGAGACTCCTTATGCAATCTCGCGATGAACTACCTAATTAACCGGCGTTCGTTTACTGTAGGCGGTTCGGGTCTCGTGATCCGTTCAGACTCCCTTGCTCGTGTCTGGAATCGACGTGGATTGTTCGGCACGGCGATGAGTGATCGTAATCGCTATTGATTGCAAGACAGGAACCGAATAGGAATTCATTTATCTAGTGGTTTTATTAAGTTGTTGGAAATGTATTGATAATTAAATTCTCGTAACCATTTCATTGTTTGAAATTACACCCACATTTTGGCCATAAACCCACAAAATCGGTCCAATTACGTACATAATCAAAATAATTTAGGTAACAATACAGACTCTGCAAAGCTAGAATTGAATCGAACATAATAATTAATTCTCAGCACTAAAAAATTGTGTTACTAGCAAAACATACAAAAATACAAATAAAATAATTTAAATTTAATCCTGGTACAAAGCGTGCACACATTACTGTAACTTGTCTGACCTGCAGCGTCTTCGAACATAATTTCCCATGAAATCGTCCTTAAATGGAGACAATGGAAGTTCGCATTGTTCAAGTAACTCTCGGGTAAGAGGGAGAGGGAGAGAAGAATGTAGAAGTCGGGACCGGTTGTCGATGTCGATCGGTTTTGGTCGCTTGGGGCCACGTGAAAGGGTTGAGGGGTCATGTTTCTTGGATCAACCGTGTCGGTGTCTGCGATCGGGAGACGAGAGACAGAGAGAGAGACGAATTGGGCCAGCCCCCCTTTCGCTTTCGATTTCATGGGGCCCGTGGATCGTCTGACCGCTCGCCAAAAACTGGTCCGTCCGGTTGCGCAATCGGAAGACCGGGAAGTTCAGTTCTTTCCGCGAAACGTCCGCACAATGGCTCTCGTCCACTTTCACCGTGGCCATACGCACGCACCGGCCGGCTCCCCGCCCTGCCGTTCGCATAAACCGAACGCAACGCAACGTAGGTAATGCGACGCGGCAGGAGACGCCTGGCGTCGTTGAAATTCGATCGGGAAACCGACGCGGCGGCGCCGGATATTCCGGGTTGATCAGGGAAAACGGGGATTTTCTTTCCCCCTCGACCGGGGAACTCCACGGAGAAAGGAAACTCTCCCGCGGACAATTTGTTTGTTAACCTTCTAGAATCGGGGGATCAGCTTCGGGAAACTTTGAGCGAGTGAAATCTGTCGGTAATGGTTGTTGATAGCGTGTTTCGCGAGCGCTATAACGGCTCGCGTTGAATTTTCACTTTTAGTCTATAAATCGTGTTGTATTTTTCACTTTATGGAGAAATACGCATTTCAACAGGATGTAGAAATCGCAGATTACCACTGAAAATATATTGGAAGAATTCTAGGGGCATGAGATTAATTGAATGGAAGAAAAGAAAGGTGGAATGGGGAAGACTTAATGGCACACTGGCAAATGATTCACGTAGAGAATTCAGCAGATTGAAATTACGATCGGTCGGGCAGATTTAAGAACCCGAGGGAGGGGATAGTGCTTGTGGATATAAATTGCAGAGAAGCAGCCAAAAATTCTTAGTTTTCGGCCGAGTTGCCATGCACTCGGAGCTTCTTCCTGGAGTCTGACCGTTTGTGGTCATCTGTAATCACTTGCGGTGAAACTACCGATTAATTTTGTATCGCTTTATGGTTATCAGTGACCCTCAGTGACCATACATGACCACCAATGACCATCCGCGGCCACATATGACCATTCGTGACCACATATGACCACTTGTGGTCGTCTGTAATCATCCATGGTCATCCTTGGTTATCTTTGATCACTGCTGACCATTATTGTGGTCATTCCTGATCATCCTTGGACACATCGCAGTCATTTTTAATCATCCTTCTTCATCCGTGAGCATCTGTGGACATCCTTGGTTATCCTTGGTCACGCTGTGGTCATTGGTGACCACCTACGACCATGGTCACGTGTAATCATATTCATTCATCTGCGGTCATGTAGAATCACCTGTGACCGCTGACATACATTTTCTCAAAGAATTCACTTAGAAAGGATCGATTAAAAACAGTGTTACGTATAATTCCAACTGTCTACAAAATATTCTGCTACCTTCGAGCATAGATCAGAAATAACGACGTACAAACACGGTAGAAAATTGCAAAGATTTAGTTTACGAGCCAATAGTCTGCAGCAGCTTGCAAATATCGGTAATCGCTTTCGCAACGGTCGTTCTTCGCCGAGTAGACTATCTCCTTCCAGTAAAGAAGTGTAAGTATATTACCTCTCATAATCAATGATCTCTCTCGGCACCGAGCAAACAGTTTTACGACGCAACAGTAAAAACCAATTGTCTTGTACGACATCCTTTAAACTCTCGGCCGCTGTTGCTGCTTGTTGTTGCTGTTGCGGTTCGCTCGCAGACACCTAAACCGTTTCTAGCTTATGGGTTCCGGCTCGCCGCAAGGATGACAGAATCCATCGCTCCAGAGCCGGGTCGGATATAAGGATTGCGTTCGACACGAGTGAAAGCAAAACGAGACGGAAACGGGAGAAAAAGATCGAGTGACGAGGAAACGGTGACGCAACCCGTGCCGAGGCGTAATCAGCCTGGATGCGGTCAGGAATTCCCGTAGGCTCGGTTGTTCCATGGAAATTTTGATAGCTTCTGGAGAAAGGTGCCAGTCCCAAGGCTTCTGGGGAACCGATACCTGCTCCAACAACGAAAGCAATTCTCCTGCCCTTTCAGTTCACTATTTATTCTTCGAAAATGTTTGGAATTGCTGACAACTGTGACCTTCCGTGAAAAATAAAAATTTTCTTAGTCAGTTGAAGGAAACAAAAATCAAATAAAAATTTATTCGACTTTTTAATCATGTCTGCGACAATATCTCCTCAGTTTTGTATTTTATATATCGATTTGTATCACAAACGCATAAAGCGCCAGGTCGACGAACAATTTTTAACGTGCCAAGGAATTAAGGTAAATGAACAGCAGGTCCTGGAAAGTGCGTGACACGTATAATTATTTTAAACGAAGAATAGCGTCAATTTCCTCGTTAGTCGTGAACGGTGGATATTAATGTAATTTACAGACAACCAAATCGAATCGATTGATTTTCGTCACCGTTCTCGGACACGGTGAAGCGATTTTCCAGGTTGCGCGTCCGTCAGCGAGATCGTAAAAGACCGAGCAGCGGAAAATGAAGGGTCAACGATACCCAAGAATAATACCTGGCGCGAGCCTAATGACGGTAATTAGTATCAGCGCAAAACAATGGCCTCCTTGCGCAACCGGTACGATAAAACGCGGCTCCAATGTCACTGTCTTGTGAAATTGGCTAATGTCTGTGACTTTAATCTCCGCACCGCGTTAGTCGTTTTTTCACGCTTAAAAAGATCGTTCTAGACCAACGAACAATCTTGTTTTTGCTGCTCGATTCTCGATCGGAACGTGTCTCTAGGAAAGTTCATGAGAACGATCGTGCAAGGAAATTACCGTTATGAATGAAAATGTCGATAATCTTGTGTAACGAGGTTGTTTTTCTACGGTTCGATAAAGTAGAAGGTGGGGGGACATTGCACAATCCTGATCGGTGCTATAATTGTATAATTGGACGGCCGATCCTCATGCAAAATGGACATTTTCTGTGTCAATTGCGAGAAGTTAAGTCAATCTGAAGTATTCTTACCTTCTCCTGATCTACATCTGCATATCTTCATCATAAAACCCGTAAAATATGCAATTTGATTATTTGACTGCTGATTTTATGCAGAATAAAGATTGCGAGAAACAGCAGCCTCTAATAATCTTTGCAAGTTGAAAACAATTTATTGACATTCCCAAATTCTTTATCTTGACCATCTTAAATAGCACCAACTGGTTTTTACTATTTTACTAATCTGCCTCTGTGCACTTTATATTGCACTGCATCCACGAAGGGAAAATTTTTCTCGCATACATAAATGTTATAGTTCGAGTTTGTGGTAATCTGGAGATGATATTCAAGTCCCAGTTAACTTCTTAAGTGACCCGTACGATTAATTGAAACACGAGATCGACCAGTTCAGAGAAAAAATCGCGGCAGTCCGAATTTATGCAACCCCGGCCACTTTCTATTCCCTATGTCAAAACCGTACGACCCGTGACGCTCGGGGACATTAATTGAACGTTTCTCGATGTTCATGCGGACGGTAAACAACGCGGCCTGCATTGCTGCAATCGTTATGCAATGACGTCTTGTACTTCCACGTTCCGTTGACTCGCGGCTCATAATCTCATGATCCGGCCGGATTACAAGGGCTTACGTCATTTTCGGGAAAAACGAGGCCCGACGCCCATGCGATTACCCATTTCCCTCCTACTGGTCCTACCGAACATCCCCATTTATCCATTAACGCCCGTTGGCCCATTTTCACCGATGTCGCCGCAAATGTCTGCACGAATCTGCATTCTCCCAGACAAACCCAAAAATATTGGAAACATTTAAAACATTTTTCCCTAAGCGGACTTCAGAGTACCATTCTTTTTTTTAATATTATCGCGGATCAAATGTACTAGGAACTTTTACAGAATTTTAGTTTTCGGTTCTTCCATCATTGTGTGCATTTGCTTGGCAATGATTGTAAGAAATATATTTATTAAAAAAGATTGAAAGGACATGAAGGGATCAGGTTTAGTACAATTTATGTCTTGATCTTCTGGGTCCTTTACGTACTTCCAATTGTTTAATATTATTTTTATCCTGGGTACTCATTGCAAAATTAAGCCATCTTTACAGGCATCGTTTTAAAAATGTGTACAGTGGTCAAAGTAAAAATTTAAAGCAGATCGATAATTGACATTTTTATTAAAATCGTACTTTGAAGTCCCTTTAGGAGAAATTCACTCAATTTCTGCATTTTTAGATCGAAAATTAATACCACCCAAATAAATTCATCAGATTTTTGTGCTTAATCAGTACCTCGACATTTTAGCGTCTCGCTTGTTCTTATCGATGCTCAACACTTTTATTTTGAATGGCGTTCACTGGTTGTCATACTTGCACGTAACATGCCTCGCAACAATTCCCTTCCGAAAACACTTCGCAAAAAGACGCACTACCGAGTTCCATATGCGTTACGATGCATCGAAATCCATCAGAAATATTTCTGTCACAAAACGTGGAGAATGCGACGAATGTCCGTACACGTACTTCCTTCAGCATTGCAGTCCTTGCAAAAAGACGTGGTCGGTGTGAATCGTGCGGTGTTCTTCTTGCAGTGTTTCGCCGAAAACAGCCGAACCACGTTAATTCGACTCGGTGTATCGGTGATCTATCGATTTCGATGAAATCGACGCCCACATTCAATCACACACTTTCTTTTTGTAGGGTGAGTTATTATTCCCGGCGCTTTTACTTTACCTAAAAGGTAATGCGATTTTTTGACGAGAGCGAAACGAATTCCTGAGACGAGCTGACACACTTTAACTCTCATGCGTTCCCTTATGCAACTGCATAAACTTTCAAACGATCTTCAGGTTAAGTTTTATACAATATTATTTTGAGAATTGCCTTGGCCACTTTTATTTCACTTAATATGTAATATTTTAACCGGCTGAACGCGATGTAATTTATTATATTCAAGAAGAGAAGATGCATTTTGTACTGAAGAAAGGGTTATATTGTTATTCCATGAGTTGAAGAGAAACTTGATAGCAGTAAATTGGAAATATCTGTCGCTGAAAAATTGCTGCTGCTGTTGAGAAATTTAGTAATAATTCGCTCGCAAGAAATGTGCAAAGTGGACACCGAACGAATTTAAACTTCCCGAACATTTTTAAGCCCAGAAGTTTCATTCTCCACGAACGCACAATTTTCTCTTGATAGTCGACTAGGAGACAAGTTTGAAAATCAATTCGACGACCGAGAACGGTGCACGCGTTTCCAAATAATGTGTCAAGGTGTTAGAGAAGAGCCTCCACCCCGTTTCCTAGTTCCCATTACCCCAAATGCAAGGCGCCGTGCTTCAATGTGCACTAAATCGCGGAGGAATGGAGGAAATTCCCATAAATTGAATCGCACGATTTTCGAAGCAGGAAGGAGGAAAAGGAGAGGAAGAGAAGGAGAGAGAGGGAGAGAGAGAGAGAGAGAGAGAGAGAGAGAGAAATAGGGGACTTTTCCACGTCCAAACTGGCAGACCGGAACTTTCACGGGATCGCGGGAAAATTTATGGATGAACGTAACCGATCCGAACATGTCGAGCCGGTTTAGCAAAGAGGGAAAGAGAGAGAGAGAGAGAGAGAGAGACACTCGGACGCGGGAACTAAGCCAGAAACTATTCAGGGCAACCTTGCTGTCGCCGTAAAAGCGGCAGACACCGGCATACTAATTAGCCTAATCGCGCGAACCCGTGGTCCCGATTATTTTTTTCTAAACGAACAGAGACGAACGTTTCTCGCCGAGCCGATGTTGTCGAGCAACAATGCGCAGACCACCCATAAACTACACCGAGCTCCTTGAGATTTCGTAGTCTGGACATAAACTTCGTTGGCAGGTTCATTGACAATTCTCCATTCAGACAATTTATTTCACATGCTATCCTCCACTCGTTTAGAAGAAATTGCAAATGGAGAAAAGTATTTGTGCAACAGAGATGGCGACTTCTTGCATGAAATTATTAATCCCTCCCTCGTCGAGCCTGATATTAATTTTTGCACCAACAAAAAATGTGCATTAATCGTGAGGAACAGAAACCAAATAAATTCTTAAAGTGGAAAATGTTTCTCGGAATGGTTCTACTATTTTAAATGGCGCCTATTTTCGCCGTAAACGCGTAAAAATATTACTTCTCAGTTGTTCCGAGTAGGTTCGCAAAGTTTCATATGGAAAATGAATTGAAGCAAGTTTTGCAATAACAGAGCGAGATCGAGAATTGCACGGAACGGGGTTGAACGTAACGAACGGTTCCGAACAGAATTATTTTCGAAAGGAGAAACAACTGTTTATTCCGATACCTGGTACAAACGACGAGACGGCTCTCGGTGTATCGATTAACGCTTTACCGGCCGTAACCAACCGCCCCGCTGCTGTCGAGAACAATAGGCCGTGAATAAGTGGCCGTTGCTTGCAGAAGCTAATATCGCCGGGGCAACATTAGCGCGTGTCCCTCTCCGCGGTTTTCCCTCGGGAGAAGTTATTTCTCTCTCCTGTGGACCGAATGTCCGATCGAAGATAGCCAACGACCGCTTCGGGGCCACTATTTTCTATTTTTCTGCACGGCTGCGGACCTCGCGCTCGCGAGAATCGATGAACGGCACCGGAAAGATAATTTTTATTAACGATCTACGCCTTTCGGTAGCGCTTCCATTTCTCATTCGGCTGATAACGATTGCAGTTTATTGCGTCGCTGTATGCACCCCGGACGCATCAGACTTTCAACAGTATGCAGAAACTATATGATTGATGCTTTCTTCTTTCTTGAAGAACATTTCCCTCTTGCTCTTTCGATTATTTTTTAAACACATTTGCAATCATTATTTTTTACTGTAACTTTTCTCATGGATACTTTGAACAGTTTTCTGTATCTATAAAAAATTTCGAGAGTATTATTTCAGTAGTAAAGCAAAAAAAAAAGTTTCCAAAAATCGACGATTGTGTGAATGGGTTCTGATTGAATTATTTTCTAAGTACATCTGTACTGTTTATTTTTTTTTGTAACTTTTTGATTAGACAGTTTGAACATTGAGTTGCGTGCAGAAATTTTTTTAAGCTGAAAATTCCAATCATAACGAAACGCGGAGGCTGCAGGCAGCAGCAAACTTAGATCAATGGAGGATCAAAAGTTTGAAGCGACCGTCTCAGTCCCGGTGAAATTAGGTCTGCGACGTTTAGCGGGAAGATGGTATCCGATCTGGGGAACACTATGACGGAAGAATGCAAGATGGCGGCCACATCCAGAGGTTGTTTATCGTCGTGGATCTTGCAGGGGACAGCTAAATCGCGGGCTCGCTTCTTGGCCCAGATACCCGTCGATGAATGGCAATAATTCCAAGTATCCTGCATCCGGTAGCCGTGATCGGATCTCCCGTCATTTGCGAGAGCGATAACGAAGCGTCGCTGTTCGCGCGAATTCTGTGTAACGTTGATTGAAACAGCAGCGACGTTAATTAGACGTCGCGTGTGACGGAAACGATAACCGGGCAATTATTCAGAATATTGTCGCGATATTGATAAACCAATCTGTTGCTGGGAGCACTGTCATTCTCGGACGAGTCGGCATTGGCTGGCCGAGTCTCATCAAGCGTCCCGTGGGTCATTAAAACTGTTAATTACGTCGGCGAACCCGTTACGTCGTCGTCGCCGCTCGCCGGAAATTCAATTCTCTCTATTTTCAGTCGGCCCGACTATTTTTCGAAATACCGTCGCGTCGGATAGAAAATCTCACGGACAAGCTTCTACGGCGACGCCATCTTGTTTTCATCTCGCCAGGATGCTTCCCAGATGAATAATTAGGAGACCTTTATGCGAGAAATTTTCTGTTCCGCTGCGAGGAACGGAAACCACTCGGAAATTGTCTTCGAGCTTTAATAATCTTACTGGGGCCTTAATTATTTTTATCTTCCTACCGCGTCTCAAATATTTATATTGTAGTGGCGGATTTTTATGCAAAATAAGAATTTTAGCTGTAAATTGTATCACCATCGATTATCGAGTACTTCAAATATTTTCACTGGTCTGCTTTGGACCCGCTTATTTTTGTTATGAGTATAGAAAAATTCGCAGTCTAATAAGTACAAATAAAAATTTAATAAATGTCAAAATAAGGAGAATTTTGTGTTTACATTTATTTTACTTCCATTCCGAGATAAATCCAATTTTTTCGAACAAATCTCGCACTCGTTGCAATGACTCATTAGGAATTACAGCACACTAATTTCCAACCATTACTGTTTTAAATCTCATTTCGGAGGCTTTCCGGTGGCTCCGTGCGAGCCATGAATTCGTCGAAAAACTTTGCGCAGACCCGCTTAATTAAAGATAAGGATAGAGTTTCGGGAGCTGGGAATCGTTTGAAGAAAATGGCGGAAGTTTTAACCAGCGAAGACTCCGCTTCCGGTTCGGGGGTGGACGAATCGGAAAGCTCGAATTTTTCTCCCCGGCGTTGATTGTTAATTACTCGGTTTGATCGGATGTTGTTCGTCACGGGATTAAACGAGACTGGGTCTGTTCTATTGCGTGCTGGGAGAACAAGAGGGAACGCGGCGAATTGCCCTAACCAATCATCCCATTATGCGAGCCCGGTGCTCCTCGACAATGACGGCGACTGCCCACGGTTGTTCGGTCTTTCGATTTAGCTGGAAAACGTTATCTCGGACATCGGGGAAACATCGGGCACCCGGAACACGTTCGTCCAAATAATTCCATAGAATCTCGGCGAACAATTGAAATCAATTGGCGGACTCTCCCCGTAAGATCGTTTCGATTACCCGTCGTGCGTCGCGCGGAAAGTAACGCTTGCCCGTTTCAATTTTCCGCTCTCGCTCCTGTCCCGAGGCCTTCTTCCTCGGCCGCGCCGGTGAACTAGTAATTACGAGAAGACTGTTCGTTTTAATTTAGGCCAGCACACTCAGGGTCTCTCAATGTCGAGTCGGACCAATCTCCTCGACGCCCACACTTCGCCGCGCGAAATTACGTGCATTACTCGAAACCGTGGCTGGCTGCATTATTCATTGGTCCATCATGGGACGCGTATGCTAAGCCGACCTCCACCAACCGAATCAATCTGTGACTAGGACGTTTCTGTCTACGACGTCAATCCGCGATTCTTTTCTCGCACAAATCTTTAACAGACCCACCTCCTGGACACTGAGAGTGATCGATGGACTGGGAATATTGTGCGCGTAACGCAGTGGACGTGTCAAAATGAATTTAAGACATCAGTGTATTACTTTCAGCTTAACCCTTTACAGTCCAGTATTTAAGCCATTTATAAATACTGTTCTATTACTTTCTGTTTCTGAATGTCTAGCTCCTGTGTCTTGAAATTAATTCAGACAATTTTCATTTCAATTTGTCCGTTTAACGGAGCTCCAAAAAATTCGATAAGGTTAATTCTGCCCTTCGGATGCGAAACAGCGGTTCCCCAAACCCGCAGCAAAGGTCCAAGGCCCGAAAACAAGCTTCATTCATCAATTCCGCCAATTAGCGAGATTCCCCGAAGCGAGTTGACCCAGACCTCATGCAAATTGGTCTGCCGGGATCAGAGGATCTTCGAAGTTGTTGCGCCTTTGAGGACCAGGAAAGACGGATGCACCTAGGTCGTGAACTTCGTTACGGTTCGCCGATGGTTCACAGTTGTCGGGCAGTGTCAATGTCTCCGCAGGATCTCCCCGTAGATTCCGTTAGCACTCGCGTGACAGTCGTCCACTCTTCTGCTCTCTCTCTCTCTCTCTTTTTCTCTCTCTCTATCCCTCCCTCTCCCTCTCGTTCTCATTCTCTCTGTCACGGTTTGAGAGGGCCCCGTCCCCTTCTGGGATCTCCTGACCCCACCTTCTTCCCGTTGCAGTTGTCGTTTGTCGACTGGGGTCGGAGTTCATTGTGCCACAAGTGCATTCCGAGTGCCGGCGACGACCAATTGCTCGTTACGGACGTGGAGCCAGTTGCGAATCGGTCTGTGAAAGCGTCGGTGACGTCTTCGCCCTTACGCGAATCTCACCTTTCCCTCGAGAGAGAGAGAACGATCTTCGGGAGTCGTTTTAGGAGTCCGTACGATCGCCGAAGATTTTCGGGACCGGTGCCGGGCCCAGTGAAAGCGACAGCTTCCAGTTTCCGTGGATAAAGTTTGTTCGCCTTTGGATCCATCGATCGAAGGACCGTCTTTTTTTTTCATACTGCACAATTACTCCCCGAGGGACCAGTCAATTCGTACGTATTTTCCGTTCGCATAATTTCGCCTTCCTACGAGTTCAGTTCCTGCTTGTTTGAAAGTTCGAGAATCGCACCGCGCCATCACGTCTATTCAAGAATAAATTGCCACGGATAGACGCCATTCAGCGTTAATTACGAACAGACCGCGGATCCTCATGCAAATTCGCGTTTTCGAGCACTATTTTGCCATGGAACACTCGTTTTCTGTTTCCGATCGGATCTCGTGCACTAAAAATCCGGTCAAAATTAACGTCCGTCGAACTACAGGTTTTCTTGTATTTTACCGCTCACTGAATAAAACATTAAGCTTTTTACTCGCGCCAACGACGCGATTAAGAACGCAAAACCTGTAGAAATAACGAACCACTAACGGAAACTCGAATAGACCATTGCGAAACAAGTTTTACGATTGAATAATAATTCGCAGAGTTCGCAGTCTCTCGGCTCCTCTCTGAGAGCAGCGTCCGTTCTTTCTAATCCACCGATTTCGCCAACCCTTTGTGCAAAAGATTCGCCTAATTGCGGACACTCCCTCGAGCTCCTCCCGCGAGACACGCGTGTCCCGTGTTCGACGTGAGAGCTTCGTCAATTAATCCCGGCGTAACTGCGTGCGATTTTTCGCGGCATTCTAATTAACGCACTCCTCGTGAGAATGCGTTAGACGGTCTTCGGTTACGCAACACGATCATTAGCCTGGCGACGCATAATTTATCTCGCGAATTTTCGCGTGTCCTTCTCGCTGGTCGGCGAGGGGACCGCGGTAACATAATTGCTTGTGAAATTCCACGGGGATCACGTACGAAAGCAAATCGCCTTTCGTTGTTGCCGAGAGGCCGGGTAATTACGGATTCCTCGGCGGAAATTAGCCGGCCGTAACAATTACTATTTTTCCGAAGCCGTGAGAACAGGACGATTTTCTTTAACGACCGATCCGATGCTGATTTCGTCACTCATCATCTCGACGATGATATTCTCGGGGCGATTTCGAGATGCGCTTTTGCGGCTCATTCATCTGTGCACCTGTTCCTGAGATAGTGTCTAGATTTTTGTAGGTGGTACAATTTTTTTAACGCCTTACCATTCTTAGATCCTTGAAATCAAATCATATCGTCTTGATCTTGCACCTTTTACATGGTATAAAAATTTTTAATCCAAGTTTTTGAGGCCACAAAATTTTTCTAAGTCCTAGCCATCATCGCTTACACTTTCCTAAGTCTTTTACAATTTTTTAATTTCATTTTGCAAGGACCTAATATGTTCTCAGATCATAAACGTCACCCTTGTTTCTTTCTGGATCCTGTAAAATCCTTGAATTAACTGTTTTAAGACTTGAAATCACGAGAGGAGCAATAAACCTTTTTGCAGACGACCTGTTAACCCAACTCATTCGTCTTCAACGACTGTTACAAAATTGCTCACAGTCGCGAGAAAAAAAAAAACCAAAGAAACGCGCACAAGTGGTAATTCGCCACGCGTTCGATATAATTTCGCCAGACTCGATCGCGTAATACATGTCGACTTTTTGCCATAGTCATCCGAGAGAAACGCGAAATCAAGTCACTCGACGGCCTGCTAACTGGTTTACGAGACGGGCTCTAGTGTAATTGCTCGTGGATTTTGCATTCGTCGGTTTTAGGATGCTGCAGGCTTCCCAGCAACTTTCCATTCACTGTGAAAAAAGGTGCAGGGTGTCTTTAATCTTCGTTCGTAAACTCGCACAAACGAGATGCTGTTAGATAACTTTGACTTCATTGGGCCACGGTTTATGCAATAGCCGATAATTTAAATTGTATTCGTTTGTGATTTTCTTAAAATTTTTTTAAACCATAGACATCATCCCCTGTTCCTCGTGAACCGTGTACAATTTCTTAATCCATCTTTCTGAGGCAGCACGATTTTTCTAAGCCCTAACCGCCATCTCCTACGCTTCCCTAAGCCCTGTACTATTTTCGATAGAAGTCTGGGTCAGATGCAAAGTGAATAACTCTGTACTTTGTTAGTAATTGAAGAGATGTTATCGAAAATAATCCAACACTTTTTTGACAGATTCTGTTTAAAATCTTCACCAGAACCAATTTCTTTAAAGTAATATATTATTTACCGATGGCCACAGAATGTTCCCTTGAGTTCTTGAAGTTCGAAAGAAAAATTGAGGAATGTCTTCCGGTTGCGCAAACCGAAAGTTGAAGTATTAGAAGAACGTTTTAAATTCTACTAGATAAGAGGATTTTGTAATCGTGAAAGACGTCGAAAACGACCCAGACGACTCCATTAAAGTCGAGTTTCGCTCGAAGACGAGTCCGACGACGTAATCGAGGTGATCGAGGTGATCGAGGTGATCGAGACGCTAGCAGGATCGACGTTCTCGTAGTTTATCGACAGATCTAACTTCGAAATAAGTGTCTTCCTATGAGAACCTGGGTATCGAGATGCTATCTTTCTCGAAATAAGTGGCATTCCTTGCTGCCGGTTCATTCACGAGACGCTTCGTGACAAGATAATGTATTGTGCAGGAGACGGGGCGGGGGAACGGGAACGGGTAACAGTATTTCTCACGATTCGAACAGATGCGCGGTGCCCTCTCATCACTCTTTCTCTCACTTTTGCCCATTCTCTCCTTCTCTATTGGGTGGCTGGAAAAAAATTGAAATTGAACTAGAAACCACATGTGGTCGATGGAGGCCCATCGAACTAGGAGCGGGACTGTCAGTGACAGTAGAACTGGATCAGACGGTGTTCAGTGTCATCGAAACTAGAAACGCGTCATCAGACTGGACGTAAGTTTGCCATTGAAATCGAAATTCAATTCGTTCCTGATTACCCTCCTGTTTTCGAAGCTTGAATCATTTCCACCGACTTTAACAAACGCTTCAATGAATTCGAGATTCCTCAGAGATTTTGAAAGATTTTAAATATATTTTTATCGTTACTTTAACGGCCATTACCAACAAATTTCTCACAGAAGTCTTTCGAAATTGAAGTAGTTTTGTGTTGTGTTCCGAGTCAGTTGTAGAGAATCAAAAGTGAAACGAAAATGTATTTCCCCAAAAGAAAAATAAAAATTCTCCAAGTCAGTTGTGAGAAACAGAAGTCGAATGAAAATGTATTACCTCTTTTCCAATGTTTTCACAACTTCGTATCTGACCGGACCATTTTTATTTGCTCATAACAAATGTGTTGCGGGCAATTTTCTCGCAGCATCGCGAAGGTAATGGTTTCTTCGAGAAATTTCAAAAGCTGGTTATCACCGGGCAGGCTTCTTTCGAGCGACCTTTCGTCGGCGGCGCGTTATTTACGTCGGGTCGTATGTTTATTAGACGCGTCACCCGTGTATTGTCGAGCCAATCAGCCAATTGGAGCAAGTTAATACTTCCTGTCGCGAAGGACGTCCTTTGAAAGGGACCGTTTGCTCCTTCCACGGCAAATATCGGCGACACAATTTCCGGCCGCGTCGTCTGAACAACGAACAGCCCCGTCCCCTCAGTCTCTCTGGTATTTTCTTCATTTCGGAACTGGCTGGCGCACTCGGGGCGTTGCTAGAGACTCGCGAAACTATTTCGAACTTCTAAAAGCTACCTCGAGTCCGGAAAGCATGCTGCGATCCTCCTTAATAATGTTTGTCTACCGTGTAATCCAAAGAGCAACAAGAAAGGGCCTTTATCTTTCCGAATTTAATCCGCAAAATTTACATTTTTCATTGATATCACAAATTAAAGTAGAGACTGGTATCCTGGAATTTTTGATCGTATGAGCACAAAGTCCGCCGTCTAGTGATGAGGTATTAAAAAAAGGATTAATGGTAAGACGCGAAAGCGTGGACCCATCGCAAAACATTGTAAACGAATACCTGCGACGCTTTCTCGCAAGATCGACTATCGATCGCATGGCCGACCACTTTCTCTGGAAAACGCGCTTTTTCATCAGCTTGTCGGACACAACGGTTCGACGATCGTAATATCGTGTTATCGTATTGTCGTTGGTCTCGTGTTACCGATAGTAACTAGACACTTCTGCGTACAGGGACACCGGCTGCCCAGACGGTAGCTCTGCCCGCTTCCGGCGAAAGAATGACACGCGAGATAGCGACGACGGCGACGACGACGACGACGAGGGCGTCGCATTAACTTGCAACGACGACGACCTCTCTTCGGGATGTTTAGACTCGGGATGTTCTAGAACATCGCAACAGGCCTAGCCGTCAGTACGGACTGTGATTTTCAACGTAAGCATAAAAAGAAATTTCACTTACTTCAAGAAATTTTTGATGTTGATGTGATGCAGATTTTGCTGAGATGAGCATCGAGAGGGTATGGCTGCTGACCTTCCTGCTGATCGTGTCTTCCTCCAGGGTGCTCTCGGCAGATGGTCTATGCTCGAGGCTGGAGAAGTGAGTGAAACAATTAGAAAACAATTTGAATTCTGTTCAGAAGAAAATGTTTCACGCCTTGACAGTGACCTAGACGTTTTATTGCGTTCCGGCACGTCGACACCGTCCCGATAAGGGTATCGCGTCGGATAGTTAATTGATCGGACGTACGTTTCAGTTACACGGCCACCTCGATGGAAAGGTACCTGGAGCCGGTCACCGTGGACACGTTCACCTGGTGCCTGCAGATGCCGCCCAGGTGCTTGAAGACGCGAACCGAGGTGCGGGAACGGTTCCGGATAAAGGTAAGCTCTCCGCACCGTTTCGACTTTTGACCTTCGCGCGAAACCTGGCCGTCCATTCCTTGCCTCCCGATCTCCCGACGGTCGAACAGAATCTCTTTGACTTAATCCCTCTCCGGATTGAATGCTTCAGCGTTTTTCCACTTTAATCTTGCCCGGGGAGTGTCTGAATAGCACGGAAGCTCTTCCAGTATCTGCTCGCAATCCGCGAATTTTAGACCGACGTCTACGGTTGAAAGCGCCCCGATAGCAAAGCTCTCGAGACTCCCCGGTGAACCTTCGACTTGGAGAGAACTTTTCATCCCTCGCGTCTGTTTCACCGCAAGAGCGTGCGTTTGCAAAAGAAGGGAGACGATTGCCGGAGCGGCACCTGAGCGAGGGATTTTAATTAACCGTTTATTCCAACGTGTGTTAATTGGTTCAGTCGGTCTCGTTACGAAAGGTGCGATAAAATGCACACTGTTTTGAAAGGTGCGATAAAATTGAATTAGAAATCATCCGGGAGGCTTCGGGAAAGGTTTGAACGCTGCTTGCCCTCTGGGGCAATGCTTTGGCTCCGTGGAGCCCTGCTGAGAGCTACGAAACCACGCCAATTTAGTTTAAAGAGTGATAAAACCTTCTGTTAGGTGTTTGACAAGGTTCAAAGAGGTTTAGATTATTTTTTATATCTCTATGGACGAGTCTAGGGACTGTTTTGGTTCCGATAAGAGCTTCGTAGCCACGCCCACTTAACCGCAAGATAAAATCATGTTCTCTCGGAACATTGATAAGATGGGGGAATGTTTAAGTTGCTTCATACTGCTCTGGATCAACCTTGGACACAGATTGCTCTACAGGACGCTGCATCGGTTCCGTTGGGAGCAGCGAAGCCACGCCCATTTAGCCAGAAGATAGAACCAGACAAATAGAAACATTTTCTAGGGCACTAACGAGATTTAGAAAGGTTCAGCCTCTTTTATATTGCTCTACAACAATCGTAGTTACAGATTGATCTAGGGACCAGAGCCGTGGCTCCATCGGGGGCCATTAAACCACGCCCACTTAATCACGAGACAGATAGAACCTTCTCTCAAATCACGGACAGGATTGAAACAGACACATAATGATAACACTCTGTGTTATCTCACTGTAAATTGGTCATAGACTCATTATGGTACGGGGAGCACCGCCCTGGCTCACTTGGGAGTAACTAAGTAAGCCACGCCCATTTCACTGCAAGGGAAATATAGATCTCTCCACGTGAACTCTTTAACAAAGCCATTTTTTCAAAGAACATTTTCGCAAAGGAAAATGTTGCTTCAAATAGCTTCAGGAATCACCCTTTTGAAGGTTGTACAACATTTTTGGAACGCCCTGTAGATGTCGTTCGAGCATGGAAAATCGATGATCCTGGCAGCATGGCGGCAGTGGCCGATGCATTAGTAATAAATTTGCCAATGACGATGTAACACTCCCCTCATACAAGCGGCAATAGAGTCAGCAGGTCTTCCGGTGTTCTGGGCTCGTCCGCGAGCGGCGAGCCGAGTCCTTGTCGCTCTCACGGTCGATACGAGGGTTCCGAGCTAATTGCAGGGAAAGCGAGAGCACCTCGTGTGCGTCTCATTAAACGGCTGCAAAAAAAAAAGGACGAGCGGGACGAGTCGCCTCGTTGCCTCGGGCGGACACGGGAAATTCCGCGACACGCTTCCAGATTCTGGAATTCGAGACACTTGGCCGCAGACGCGTTTCCGGAACCGTGGAACGCCGAACACTTATTGTCACTCGGGACCGAGTAGCTTCGCTTGTACTTCCGGTCCGCGGAGTTACCTCCGCGAGCAAACGGTACGTCTCCAAATGCAACGGTGCAGTCCGTGTTTGCATCCGGACCACTGCGACCGTTTCTTCTACTTATTGTTAGTTCGCCCGG